>CM076578.1:1401769101-1402371796 GCA_034641835.2 Pinus albicaulis | reverse complement strand
TGAGTTTCCTTGTGATTGAGAGGTTCATCCTTTCATGGGAGGAAGCCCTTGGGGGTTATACAGTAGAAAAGACACCTTTCAGCCTTATACACTGATGTGCTTTAGTTTTGTAGTGATTATTCAGTAATTTTCTGAATATCACATTTTGTATGTAGAGTGTTTGACAAGAAACCCTTGCCAGGTTATCTTTTGTTTTGTACAAGGAGACTAGATCTCAGTTTATGAGCATGATTGTCTAATACATGAGTAGATCTATTTGTCTTCTTATTTTCTGAGTTAATACCCTCATAATATTGCACAGTCACTTTATGCAGCAACTCTGGTAAAATGCATTTTTTGGGTTTTTAGTCATTTTCAGCTACACTAGTGTGGGAGGTCTATTTAACCCACCTACTTTCATTTCTTTCTGACCTCCTCTTGTATTTAGATGCCAGATGGATTTATCTATGGGATCCAAGTGATAATTTTAATATTTTATTTCATATGTTGCTGGAAATGAATTTTTATTGCATGATTCATGAGCTTTCCCGATTGTGGAATATTACACTGAGTATTCCATACCATCCCAAGTGGTGGGAGACCAGTGTAATATCCCTTTTTCAGGAACAACTACAGATTGGTAATAATATGAGTTATTACCAATGTGGAGCTACATCCATGTACCTCATACAGGTGTAAAAACACTTATAATTTAGTAAAATATGCATCAAAAACTTTATACAGCGTTTTATAAGGTAAAAGGTGGGGAAAAGTGAGGATTTAGGCCCTAAAACGAGTGTATTCAAATATATGTGTGAAAATAAGGTGGGAAAGTGGTTGGATATGATATCTAGGGTTATGAGGGACTCCCATGTTTAATTTAAGCAAAAAAAAATAAAAATATAAGTTAAACAGTTCCTCGTCTCCTAACTAGGCTAGAAAACCCTGATTTCCCAAGACTAGAATTATGCAGAAATTTACTGAAGCATGTGAGCATGATTTTCTGAAGGTTATTAATCAAATAAGGTTTTAATATTGACAAATAATATCAGGGGCATAACTCGTACACTTTACAGAAGAATAATGAAAGAATACAGAAGAAATCCTTAAGAAAGAGGTGCTACAACCATGTAAAAACACTGCATAACAGTGACATTGTTATTTTTAGGGATGAAGTAGTAGTTTATTGATTCTCCAGATATATATCAGATATTTACATAAAAATATAGATCTAATACAGATCCATGTACAAGAAAAGCTGATCTATACATTCCCCTTGGGGATTTGCTCAAAACATGAAGCACCGGAAGTAGATTTGAGATCTAAAACTCCAAATCTGCAGAATGATTCAGAAATTCTGAATAATACAAGTACATAGAAGATTAGATCTGAAACATAATATATATTGGTTGGCCAATCTATGGATCACCACAGTGAAGGAATAATCCCAACACTTGAGATCTTTCCTCCAAAATGCAAGCAAAGCACCCTGCAGCTGTAGATCTGCAAATAAATCTATCTTAGGGAGAGAGATAGTGTTGTAGCTTTTGAAGATGATTTGTCCTGATGCCAAGATGTATATCTAAAGTATATTCAGAAAATGAACTCTTCCAAGAGGTTAAAATACACACTCACTGAGAAGAGCCATTGCTATCATCTAGATCTAAGCAGATCTAGTCTTCCACTTGCTACAGTTCACAAGACATCTCAAACCTCAACATGAGCAGCGCTGTAATGTAAGGTGAAGCTTGGCCTAAGCCTGATAGTGGACAAGTTTAGCACACTTCTCCTCCAAGAGTTGCTCAAGGAAGGAGGTGGGATTCCCGAACAGGAAGTCCCAACAAGGGATGTCTAAGCAGACAGACCTTCAGAAATAATCTTCAACAACCTTTTTCTTGCTTCCCTCCTCTTCCTTTTATAAGATAGGAGTCTTGCCAAACCCTAAACCACCTTGAATCACTTAACCCTTTTCACACTACAACCTCCTTCTAGAACTGCGTTGTCCCTCAAAGAGGTTCAATGCATCTAAACTGCGTTGTTTGACTTGGTCAAAGATGACCCATTCTTGTGATTTAACCCATTCAAACTTGCAAGATATAATTTACATATCCAAAATATGTCTTTGTTCACATAGGCATTGATTTATTCTTGGTTTTCAGGAGTTTTACATGTCCTCCTTTGCAATTTATTCATCAATTATGAAATGAAAAAATAAACAAGGCAAAATTAATGTTCCTATTATCTGAAGCTAATTTAGGAACATTAAAATATTTCCCTCGCAAATTTTGCTTGTCCTCAAGCAACTACAAGGGTGCTACAAAATATTCCCCCTTCTTCTTGTGGCCTCCTCCTTCAATAGTCTCCACCATTTCTTCAAATTTTCTGCAATAATTCCATCTCCCAATGGTTCCACCCAAGTGTGAAAAGTAGCCTTTGGTAGATAAACCAAATATCTCTCATTATGATGTAAAGGCAGGTCTATATGGAAACCTTCTTGCTGATCCATGGCTTCATCAAGATAGAAGTGATGGTCATAATGGGGAATTTCACAATCAATGAAGGTCTTCCACCTCCATGCTATCATCCAAATTAAATGAATTACCTTCCAGCATGGTAACTCATAGTGAAGCTCCTCCCAAATTCCCATGAGAGGCATGTTCCAAGTGCTACATACAATCATATGGTGCACATCATAAAGAGACAAGTGATGTGCTATAGTGGCCATATGGTCTCCCATGCTCCCCCTAGAACATGTAGTGCAAATAATGTGGGAAAATCCTTTCCCCAAGGACACATTCCACAAATGTGTCTCTCCTCCAACCATTTTCCCAAGAATAAGAATATCTTCAGCATGTGTAATCATGATCAAGATCATGCTAGCTTCCATATATGATAAAGGAGAAGGAAGATGCCTCCTCATGTGCAACCAGTGCAGTTTTACCCTCAACTGCCATGGAATAGAAGATGACAAGTGTTTCCTCCAACACTTGTTTGCTGCCCCATCATTCTTGCATGCTTGGAGAAGGTGCTCTGTGATTGGTGTAAAGGAGTCACACCATGGAAGGTGTATCTCCCCTCCAAGATCCTCCAAAGGATGATCAACATCAATAAATTTCATGGCCTCGACTGGCCCATGAAGCCCATCATAAATAGTGCTCCCTCTTGGAGAGAATCCCTGCAAATGAGTGTTAGAAAAATACAAGTATACATCATGAGATTCAGCAATATAATATTTTTCATACACTTTTTTAAAATTAGCAAGGTTGCTGATGGATGAGCCTCCTCTCACACTTAATGAATAAGGAGGTGTAGATGATAATTCTTCCCAAGAGCTATGTTCCTCCTCATCTAAAAAATGGTCCATGCACTTCTTCATATGAGAGTTCACCTCCTCTCTGAAATTCTCCCACATGAATTCATCCAAGATAGAATGATATGCTCCAATGAAACCAGTGGGTTTGGAAAGTAGGATCTCATAGGTTGCATTCAGTTGTTTCTCCTTGAGCTTGGAGCCTTTAACCAAATAAATCTGATCATGGAAATAGATCACTCCTCCAACTACCTTATACATCCCATCCATTACCTTCCCATCAAGAACCTCACATGTGAAAGGGTCCTTGTTGTACTCCATCAAAAGTTGAGAATCCCAATAAGGATCTAGGCTCCCCAAGAATGATAACGCTGTAGATGTCCAAAATTCAGCCCCTATCATGTCATGACTCTCCTCTTTGACATAATTGATGCCAAGGTCACATGTTGGAGTCCCATAAACTTTCTTTTGTTGCCTTCCTTGCAGTTTATCTTCCTCAAGACAAGATTGAAGCATGTGGAAATCAACTTCCCCTAGAAAATTTCTTGTCCTCCAATACTTCCTCTATTTGGCCCATGCATGCAAGAGTATTAAGATCCTCTTGTCATGTTAAGAAATCTCTTTTGTAAGTGAGAAGACCATGAGATGCCCCAAAGATATGGTTTTTCCATGTGTCCTCATATCCATACCATCATAGATTTTTGATCTTTCATTCCTCAACGCAAATGAATGAATGGAAGATAACAATGTCCTATTCAGAAAATTGCTTACCTCTTTTCTGAATTCATGAAAGATCCTCTGCGTTGTGCTAGCTTCTCCCAAGGCTCCTTCATTAGCCAAGTATGCAAATTCTGCCCATAGTTGAGAGAAAACTTTAGTTTTCCTCCAATCAAGAGGTCTTCCTGGTCTAATGCCTCCTTGCAAAGAGGCATCAAGGCATAGAGAAGAATGTGAATGTAGGTGGAAAGTGTTAGCCAGCTATAAAATTCGTTATACCAAATGTTGGCTAAAAAAATTTTGAGCCTTCAAGGAACAAATTTCATTGCTAAGAATTGTTGGCTCTTGAAGACTTTTGAAGGCCTCATGCCTATCCTCTGTCTGAACTTCACCACTATTACCATTTTTACACTTAGAAATCCTGCTGATTTCCAAGCCAGAGTACTGTTGCAAAGCACATTTTCCCCCCTTCCCTTCTTCCAAAACTAACCTTAGTTTCTATCCCTCCATCTCCCATGAAAAATCCCTCATTTACATTTTTTCATTTTCCCCTTCATCAAAACCCATTTGACAAGGTTGAAAACTCCTTTTTTGCCTTATCGGAACCCTCAATTTCCCTTGAAAACCATTGGAAAACCATAAAAACCCACAGTTTTGTACATATATGGGTCTTAGCCCTTTCCCGCGTAAATCCCTAGTCGTACAACCCTTCATATGACCCTCGGCCCCGCAATCGGGTGCCAAACCTTTAAATATTTCTCCGCCAAAGTATTAAAACCTTTGATTATTTTAAATCTTTGTTTTTTAGTTAAATTATAAACTTTTCCGCCGATTTGATTTTCAGTTTAATCCCCACCGTCGATCTGATCTACAGATCAGATGGTGCGGAATCCGTCTCCTTGTGGTCCCCGCAGTCCAAAAGCCGATTTCTGAAACCACACAGTATTCATCGCACCGCCTTTGGGAAAAGGCAGTTTTCTCCTGATTGCCAGTGATTCCATACACCGGGTGACATGCGTCCTGTGTACGTTTTGCAAAACCACCGTCCATCGCGCGTTATCATTTAGACGTGGACGCCCAGAGATAGTTCCATGCACCGTCCGATTTGGGGTGTGCCATCCAACGGCAATCGCTCGTCGAAGATGCACGCGCAATAACCGGGCTACCGTGCAGCGGCAACAGCATCTCTACCATCGATCTGATCTGCAGATCGACGGTCCAAAATTCATCGCCGAGATTCCCTCCGTTTGACTTTCAACTTCTGCTCCCGACCGTCGATCTCTGTGTGATCAATGGCTCAGATTCATTCTCCTTTTCTGCCTCCTCGTTCAATCTCAACCGTCGATCTTGACCGTTGGATGATGCCATCCAACAGCCACGCTTCCTCCATGTATCCTCTGTAGCAGTAAACCTATAAATGTATACTTTTATAATAATTTTTCATATTTTGCAGGGTTTAAATGGTTTTTCGCCATTTTTGAAGAAAAATTCAAAGGCAGAGGATGACGATCCTCCTGCCTTCAACTCACCAAAGAAAATCATCACAGGGAGTTAAAATGAACGTTTCATCGATGTTTCATGAGGCATTGATGCCATTTGAACCCTGCGCAATCCTGCACATTTGAAAGACACATCAAGTCAATCACAAATCAAGAGTATCAGTATAGAAGACCAGAATGCACCAGAACAAAGGATTAAAGGAAACATTTGTGGGGATTACATCTAATATGCTTATCAAAAGCCTAATCCCCAGACTAAAACACAGTTTTAAGGAAAAATCAGAGTGTTTCATCTGACAGAAAGCTCCACTGCCTTAGTTAAAGCAAATCAATTCTTATCAGCTACTACAAAAGACACCTGTGCCTCAAAGAAATCAAATACAGGCCGAAGTTATTGCATGAAATTAAATATCTGCCTCACAACACAGCTAAAGGGTAATTCTGCGAAAAAACTTAATGAAAAAATATCTATAGGGTTACTCTAACACAACACAGAGCCTCAAAGGTCAAATTAAGCTTCCACCAAGCTTAAAATCTTTATGTAAATCATTTAATACAGAAGACACCTATTGTAAGCTTCTTCGTTGAGCCCCCCAAAGGCCGAGAAGCCATTTAAGTCTGTATTAATTGGTTTTTGAGATATTTTATCAGATCTCACCTCCTCATTCTTCTATATATACTTCTGAAGAAGATGATTGAATGGTTGGTTATTGTTTTATCACAAGTTGTAATACTGAAACTCTTTGAAGTAAATACAGTCTGTTGAAGTTGAAGAACAAATTGAATTTTCGGAGGTCTTGATGATGTTGTTGCATGCTTGTTCCTGAGAAGGCTCTATCATTGGATCCATGAGCTTGGTTGTTGGTGAAGTATTCTGAACTGTTTTATGTTTTTCCCTTGTTTTCATTATGTTCCATAATTTCTTACTACAGTAGGATAGAAAGTATTAGGATAATAAATGACTCTTGGAAGCACCTTAGACCTGTTCATCCTTCACTATTTTATGTTTTCTTCTGCTGAAGTATTTTAGAGGCTTTAAAATTTCTCTTTAGTCTTCATGCTTGTTTATTTCCTTAATAGTTTGAATAGTTGGTTTCAGCGTGATTTATGGTTTTCCCTGCTTGTCTGCTGCCACTTAAAAATTGTTATTGAAGTCTCCCTTTGAATTTCTTTGCTTATAGTGAATCAGAGAGGTCTGTTTTGATCTTGCCCTTTGTCCTCACTTAAATAGTTGGATTAAAGGTCGTTATAATTATGATCATAGATGTTTTTAGGTGTTCCCTCTTCTATGACCCTGATTATCAGTAAATCTTATATGTTTTCTAAATTCCTTTAGAATAAAATCTGTGAAGAAATAGGGTGTTCCCCGAATCTTAGATTTTACTTTGAAAGTTGTTTTGAAATCATTGTTTGCTTAAAGGTGTGATTTGTAGAATTTATGGTTAGCCCTGTCTATCAAAGAACTCTTTATTGTTTCAAATTATGCTTTCAAATTCCCTTTGTTGAGAATTAAAACTCTCTTTCCAAATCATTAATGTTCATCCCATTCCAAAAACAAAGGATCCTGTGGCCAAGTTAGATTTTCCCTTTGATATCCCATATCCTTTGATAAGTGTGTTATGACTTTTCTTGACTCCATTGCCCAATGAAACAGATATTTTACTATCCCATGTATCTTTCCTAGACCTTTCATGTTCTGTTGTATCAATTTAATCCAACCAAACAAACAAACGAAGACCTGCACTTAATAACTAGTCTAAAACCAATACTAAAAGCACACAAGATAAACCTTTGCAAACAAAATTTTTTGAGAGATCCCTCTCTGAGAACAGGAGGACTAGATCTTGTAACTCTAAATATTGGTTCTGATGTTGCCTTGTCTTTTGATTTGCCAAACTATCAAAACACGGGATGCCAACAAAAATATTTTCCCCTACCATTGCTGCATGGATTCTCTTACCTTCTTTGGTCTTCCAACCCTTGAAATAGAGAAGGGTATATTCTCTTCTTCTTGAGATGCTCTTCCTCATCTCTTGCTCCTTCTATCTTCAAGACTTCATCATTTTACAATGATGATGCATTCTGCTCTTGTGTTGTATCAAGATAGTCATGTGTGAGATATTTTGGAACTCCTTGCAAGGGTGCAAGAGTTTCTTCCCTTGGAGCAAGTGCTCCAACTTCATCTTCATGAGGTGTTTGAGGTGTCATTGTCATGACTGTTTTATCTCCTACCTTCTCCTTCTCCTCTTCAATAACTGAAATTACCTCATCATCAACAAGAGACCTTAGATCTTGGTCATCTAGTGAAGGAGGAATCTCCATGCTTCCCTCTTTAGAAGAGTTCCCTTCATTCAAAGGAGATATTGCCCTAGGCAAGGCATAAAAAAAACTCACACCTTATCCCATGCTCTTCGAAAATGGTGTTGGATTCATAGACCCTTCCAACTCATGCAAAATATTTGACTGATATGGTTTGATAGTGTCACCAGAAGATGTTACACATGGGTCTTCGTCAAACCATTCTATCAATCTTGCAATAAACCCTGCATAAGTAGGTGTATTTGCATTCTTCAAGAAAAAGGACTCAAAAAACCACCAAGCATATACCTTACCTCCAAAGTGTAGCGCTGCTACTTTGATGGCTTCAATTTCAGGGACTTGATGTTGTTGCACAAAGTTGTTTAGCTCCTCCACTCAAACCCTAACTAGACATCTAGGTGATCCATCAAAGATAGATAGATAGAATCTACCCATGTCATGCTGATCCTTCTTTGTGCCTTTGCTCTCCTTTATCTTGCAGAACCCTTGGAAATTCAAATCATCTTGTAACTCCTTGGATTGAGCTTCATACTCCTCCAAATACTCCCTAAGAGTCTCCTTCTGAGATACACCTCCTTTCTTCCTCTTCATGAAGAAATTAGTTACAGAAATTTGAAGCTTAGGTGATATGGCTGAGTGCACATATCCATAAGATGAGGATTCAGAATTTTCCTCATGTATAGATCTTGTAGATCTAATCGGAAGATCTTTCTGCTCTTCAAACTTTCTAGGAGTTTCACTACTTCTCCTTTCTTCTTCTTGTTCAACCTCCTTGGAGAGGTTCTTCTTAGATATGAAAGATAATGAGAGTAAACCCATATTATTAATCATTCTAACCTTTCTCCTTGCTGCACATCACTTTGGCTTGAAGCCCACAGGCTGAGCCAAAGATATTTCTCCAATACCACTGTAATATCCCTTTTTCAAGAATAGCTACAAATTGGGAATAATATGAGTTATTACCAATGTGGAGATACAACCATGTACCTCATATAGGTGTAAAAACACTTAAAAATCAGTAAAATATGTAGCAGAAACTTTATACAGCGTTTTATAAGGAAAAAGGTGGAGAAAAGTGAGGATTTAGGCCCTAAAACGAGTGTATTCAGAGATATGCATGACAATAACGTGGGAAAGTGGTTGTATATGATATTTAGGGTTATGAGGGACTCCCATGTCGAAATTCAGAAAAAGAAAAAAAAAAAAAAAAATATATATATATATATATATATATATATATATATATATTCTAAGTTAAACAGTTCCTCCTCTCCTAACTGGGCTATAAAACCCTGATTTCCCAAGACTAGAATTATGCAGAAATTTACCGAAGAATGTGAGCGTGATTTTCTGAAGTGTATGACTGAAAGAAGGTCTAAATATTGACAAATAATATCAGGGGCATAACTCATACACTTTACAGAAGAATAATGAAATAATACAGAAGAAATCCTCAAGAAAGAGGTGCTACAACCATGTAAAAAGACTGCATAACAGTGACATCATTATTTTAAGGGTTGAAGTAGCAGTTTATTGATTCTTCAGATCTAGATTAAATATGTACATAAAAATATATATCTATTACAGATCCATGTACAATAAAATATGATCTATACATTCCCCTTGGGGATTTGCTCAAAACATGAAGCACCGGAAGTAGATGTGAGATCTAAAACTCCATATTTGCAAAATGATTCAGAAATTATGAATAATACAAGTACATAGCAGATCAGATCTGAAACATAACATATATTGGTTGGAAAATCTATGGATCACCACAGTGAAGGAAGAATCCCAACACCAGAGATCTCTCCTCCAAAATGCAAGCAAAGCACCCTGCAGCTGTAGATATGAAAATAACGTTGTATTAGGGAGAGAGACAACATTGTAGCTTCTGAAGATGATTTGGCCTGATGCCAAGATGTATATCTGAAGTATATTCAACAAATGAACTCTTACATGAGTTTAAAAGACACACTCACTGAGAAGAGCCACTGCTATCATCTAATTCTAAGCAGATGTAGTCTTCCACTTGCTGCAACTCACAAGATAGCTCAACCCTCAACATGAGCAGCACTGTAATGTAAGGTGAAGCTTGGCTCAAGCCTGATAGTGGACAAGTTTAGCACAATTCTCCTCCAAGAGCTGCTCAAGGAAGGAGGTGGGATTCCTGAACAAGAAGTCCCAACAAGGGATGTTTAAGCAGACAGACCTTCAGAAATAATCTTCAACGACCTTTTCCTTGCCTCCCTCCTCTTCCTTTTATAAGATAGGAGTCTTTCCAATCCCTAAACAACCTTGAATCACTTAACCCTTTTCACACTACAACCTCCTTCTAGAACTGCGTTGTCCCTCAAAGAGGTTCAATGCATCTAGACTACGTTGTTTGACTTGGTCAAAGATGACCCATTCTTGTGATTTAACCCATTCACACTTGAAAGATATAATTTACATAGCCCAGATATGTCTTTGTTCACATAGGCATTGATTTATTCTTGGTTTTTAGCAGTTTTACATGTCCTCCTTTACAATTTATTCATCAATTATGAAATGAAAAAATAAACAAGGAAAAATTAATGTTCCTATTAGTTGAAGCTAATTTAGGAACATTACAACCAGTCACGAAATATATATCCTGGACCGTCAACTTAATCTGATGCCCCTGCACTATAAATACCTCATGTTCCAAGTCCCAATAACTGACAATTTGAGCCAATAAGGGCTCTCCAACTCTCATCAAAGGGTTCTCCACAAACTTCAGAACCCCAAACCTGGCCAAAGCACTACGGACACCTTGATCCTCTCAGATCTACAACCGTAATGCGCCCAAGTATCTCTCTCTCCAGTTGATCTGTAATTCTACCATATCTGCACAAAACCATCATATTTTTCAACATAAAGATAGGAAATACTTCTTCTCATCATAAAAACCTAGTGCTCAGCGAAAAAATAGCACAGAAAAACCCCTCCCTGATAGGTCGCACTTTTTAGGCCCAAACTTGGGATAGGTCACAATGTTTTTCCCAAAACTTGCTACCCAGGTCACTCTTTTTCCCCCAAAAAGTGTGACCCAGCCATGAAGAGGAGTAAGGGTCTGTTCCTGAGCCCTGGGGACCTAATCTAAACTTTCAATCCACTGAAAAGAAAGAGTAGGGCTAGGCCTCTTACCTGAAACTAACGAATCTTGATTCCAAAAGTTTGTTTGTCTGCTATGATCGCTGCAAGATTTAGAGCCTTCTCTCCTCTCTACATTCACAATAGCTCCACATGAAAATGAGTGAATTTGGAAGGGAAATGCCTTATTAAAAGGGAAACCCCTGTTTTTTCTTTCACCTGTTGTGACCCAACTATAGCTCTGTTTACCAAACCCTCTGTACCATTGGAAAGCTCTCACCGAGCCCTCAAATGGGTATCTGTTAGTTTTTAGTGATTTGATACTTCACCACGACACATTTTTCCAAGAAGCGCCACTTCACCCTTCCTCAAAATCGAATTTCTTCACTTGCAACACTCGTACTGGGGGCACCACTTTTCCTCCATACTTTTCCATGCTCGTGTTGACTTTCCTCGTGAGTTACCATCTTGTGCTCATGCTTTTATGGTCCCCATTGGACCTTTTTTATGTGTGGCAGCACCAACGAGTCACCCTTGTTTAGAGCATCTGAGTTGAGTCATCATTGCATTCATGGAGTCTATATCGAGTCCCTTTTCATCCCGCTATAGTCCTCCATCCTTCATTGCTTGGTCCCTCTCTCATGTCACACATTATGGCCTTCAGTCCCATTTTCCCCTATCCCTCATGATGTCGTGTCAGTCGCTGCTAGGACATCGATGCCCTTTATGCTCTAACAAGGGAAGTCGTCCATTTGCTACTCAGTACCCTCCATTTCATCATCATCATTGGTGTTAGTCTGTTATTTGCTCTACTATTTTCTCTTGTGCCTTACTTGAGGATCCCTTATTGCCTCACCTATGGTGGACCTCCTTCTGTCGACATCAGTTCATTCATTCCAGAAGACAGGTCTAGTGGACGGTGTACCTTGGTTCTAGATGTTGGGGTTCCCATGTTTTGGCCAGATTGGAAAGACCAAAAGACGAGACAACATTAGAACCACTTTCAGACCTTACGATCTAGCCCTCCTAGGCCCAGAGAGGGATCTCTCTATATGAGTCAAAGTGTATGTCTTTGAAGCTCTAAGTTATGGTTTTAGGCTAGTTATATGCACAGGGTTTGTTTATTTGATTTTAAGTTTTGGTTGTTGGGAATCAGGAAGAAGGGTTCAACATGAGACAAGGCTGGGCAAAGGGGAATTTAGGCAAAGGAGAAACAATCCAGCGAATACCAAATCCATTGGGTAATGGAGTCAAGAAAGTATTTACTTGCTAATCAACATGCAAGCTTTCAGTTGGGCTAGTGATCTAAATCCTTGGATCCTAAAGTTAGAGGGTGGTATGGGACATTAAGGGCTGAAGCTGAGAGAAGGGGAACCATCCAATTCTGTCTATAGATCAGGTCAGAGGTCATTTAACTCCAGACTATCTTGGACACAATTAGAGGTAGCACAAGGGAACTTCGATAGGCTTAATCGGAATGGAAAGATCCTAGTGAGGTAGAGGCATAGTTCTAACCCTCCTAGTGTTCTTAACACATTTAATTAAGTCCTAACAAGTACTTATAAGAACATATTTCATCAATCCATACATCAGCTAGTAGGCAATATCATCCACTACACTAGTTAAATTAACTGAAATCAACTCTTAGATAAACACTTTAAGCAGACAACATAAATGGTTGGGAGAGAAGCAACATAAGGCACCTAACAAGGGTGAATCTTATGCCAAATTTCTTATGCGAGCCAGAAGAAATGAAATGTAATGGAAATAAACACAGAGATAGAAAAACATCACCGCGGCTTTAGATCAGGATCCAATGAAATGTGCTTATCATATTAAACATCAACACCAATCAAGTACAACATAGCCAATAGCTTGGTCATTCAGTCTGAATACATCTTCCTCGGCCTATATTACAACTATACACAGAGAACCTATCTCAAGAGAAACTGCTTGCACTTCTCTGATATCTCATCAACAACCTTTACAAGAATTTTCTCATAGTTTTTATAACTGAAAAAGAGCAGAGGAAGTAGGTAGAACACTAAATATAACATTAAACTCAGAAAGGAAGGAGAGGGCCAAAGCCCATTCTATTTTAAACTCTGAGCATTAATTTTTGGCATTCTTTGGAGAAAAAAATGGTTTTCTTTAGGCTTCATTAATTCCAGGTATGTCTCTGATGCATTCTGGTTTGCTGTACTTTGTAGTACCTTTGGTGAATAAAAAAAATGGCAATAAAAAATGGAATGATCCACCATACTTGAGCAACAAATCCTCTGATATCCTTGGACTGTGTTCTGAGCGGAGATCTCCTCTGGAGCACGGTATGGAATAAAAACCGTATGGGCAACCCGTCCTTTCTAGGAGGAAAACATTCTATTGATGTAGAGAAACCTGTGATATATTAATTTCCACGCCTCTGTCAGTAAAAATTGTTTGGTCTCAATCTAGTCTCCTAAACTGAGCTCATTTAATTGTCAACCAGGGTTGGTAAACTGTTGAAGTGAAGTGTACTGTATGTACCTAGGTGCTTGTTTCTTAATGCGTTGTATGTAGTGTTTTGTGATGTTTTTGGTCTTTTGTAATGATTTGTGATGTTTTTGGTCTTTTGGTGGTTTTATGTTCACAAGAAAGATGACTAGAAAGCTAATGGAAAGGAGCTGGTGATTAAAAACAGAGTGAAGCCTAATTGGTTGATGAAAAATGACAAATGCAATTGCAAATACTGAAGCAGAATCAAATCTAAACTATGACTAAGCAAAAGCAAAGCTTGATAATGACTTTTAAGCAAATGATTCAAAACAAAAACTAAACTTGTCAAATTCTTTCATCAAAGGCATTTGAGAGAGAGCTTGAGACATGGTCAACTAAGTATGCAAATCTTCCTAACTAAACAGTTTAAACAACTAACTTATAATGATGCAACATTTTATCCTTGATTAGAGATTTGTTGAAGTGTGTTTGGAGTAAAATATTAATACCATCATAAGATATTCTACTCTAAGACTAGTTCCTAACTCTATTCTGCAATTTAGTTTGATGACACTACACTTCACTCAAAGGTTATGGATTTTTGAAATAGTCTTTTGAGGAAATGTTGTTTGTGAGATGATAGGGAAATTGCAGAAGTACTTCAGGCCTTAAAATGATATTGTCTTCTGTTCATGTGGTGATGAATCAATTATGGATTTTAGAACAAGAAGATGTTTGTAAATAATGAAGGCTGTTTTGTTAATCTTAACAACTGAAGTAATCTAATGTACAGTGAATGACAACTGAATGTGGAGTGCAAATGCAATGAAAAACTGAACTTAAAATGTCACTAATCTAAAACAATGCTGAACTACAAGTCATTATCAAACTTAAAACAGAACAACTGAACATGAGTTAAGTGCAATTAAACTTCGGAGCATCCTAACTAAGCTATCATGCATTATTCTATGGAATTATACAGTCTGTTTGTCCATCATGATTGGTATTTTGGAAGAGTTCCTTCTTTTGGAAGAGTTTTTAGAACAATCCTGACTGTGTAATTGAGTGCAAATGAAAACATAAAGACTGAAAGCAATGAACAACTAAGATATCATAGCCATCTCCTACCCATCATTATGATATTTTTGACAAGCATTTAAGAGCAAGAACAACTATGGTACTTAGTGAAAACACACAACTAAAACATTCAAGATCACAATCATGCTTAAGACAGTATAAAGATTTCTTGGAAGAGTTTCTTCTTGTGGAAGAGTGCTTAGCATAAGTATAACTGTGATGGTGAATAAAAAGAGATTACAATTAAATCCTACAATACTATAGCCATTTCCCATTCATCATTATAATCTTTTGGAAGAGCTTCTTCTTTTGGAAGAGTTTTTAGAATGAGTATAACTACAGTAGCTAATGAAAACAACTACGAATTCAACTTCTAATCCTACAATACTATAGCCATTTCCCATCCATCATTATAATCTTTTGGAAGAATTTCTTCTTTTGGAAGAGTTTTTAGAATGAGTATAACCACAGTAGCTAATGAAAACAACTACAAATTCAACTTCAAAAACGTAAAGGCAGCTAGAATACTTATCTAAATTACGCAAATAAATCCGTGCAAGAGGCAGGGGCCCTCTACCACCTGACGGAATCTAACTCCAAATCAAATCAACACTTTCAAAACAACACTGTCTGCTTCATTAAAAGTGAAATAACTTGAACAGAGCACTCTGCGTCTTCAAAAATGTAGCACATAATCTAAGAAAAATCTAGAACAAAATCTAGCCTAGCTCTCAGTTTCCCAAGTGTTTATATAACAAATGTAAATAAAAAGACTTGCAACAATTTTAGGAACATTGTCTTTCCTTATCGGAATCACATTAGGACTCTTGAAGTGGCTGCGTAACAAGGAAATGAACATCTGGACTGAGACAATCCTAATAGAAGTCTGCCTTCTTAAATGTGTTCCCACGTTCCAAAACCATACCCAGAATTCGTTTCTTCCTTCATGGTGAGCAACGAACCATGTAGACATGACGTGGAATATGCCCATATGCGGTTTTTCTTGAGAGGCCACCTGAAACATATCCAAACGTGAAGACAGCTGCAGAATCGCCGATTAGCTACGGAATGTCTGCATTCTGCAGCTAGTTCCGGTCAAAATGCATTACAATGGCAAAAATCACAAAACTTTAGCAAGTCAGTCATGTTAATCATTCTAAAAGTAATTTTAACTAAATTCATTGATCAATTGGGTCTAGGATAGCAATGGACAAAGGAAAATGAGGTAAAGTAAGATGAAAGAGAGCACAATTTTGAGGCTCAACATACCCCCACTACTGTCTCCTTGCATGTCCTCATGCAAATTATCCTATGAACTAAGAGGCTTCTGCAAGAACATCTAATCCTGTCCTTCTCCTTTGTCTAGAAGCTAAAGATCTTCTGGGTTTTCTGATAACAAGTTTGAACCTTAGGTTGGTAAGTGCCCTGATTAGCTTCTTGTTCCTTTTCTTCAACTTTTCATTGGTCTTTTCCACTTTGTCTCTATGTAGGCATAAGGTTGAGTTCATATCAGTTTTGAGCTTGACTTGATCCTTGAGAATTTCATTCTCATTTTTGATGTGTCTATTAAGTATTTCCAACTCATACCTATCCCTTCTTAATACATCTATTTCAGACAGTGGAGGACTAGGGGTTCTCTCCTTACTTTTTGAAGCTCTCCTTTCCAAAGTTTCCACATAGTCATAAATTTCTTGTTGATCAGGGTCAATTTCAGGGGTTCCTTCATTAAAATCCTCTTCAACATCTTCTTCAATGGATGTTTCCTCATCTTCTATATTAATCACCCCTGTTTGTTTGATTTGAGTTTTCTTTAGTTTTCCTTTTAGTCTGTGGCTTCTTCTTGGCTGAGAAGATCCCTCTCCTTTCTCTGTGGCAGATTTCTTGATTACCTTCTCTTTCTTAAGTTGCCTCTTGATTTGAGTCAACTTCTCTAAAATGATTTCCTCACTGCTCTCTTGGACTGTTTTGTCAATTTCAACTTTTGAGGACCTCCATTTTCTACTTCTCCTTGTAGGCTGTGGTTCAGGTGATGGTTCTTTTGGCTCTTCAAAATGATTTGTTATCAAGAAATTGTCCCATGTATCATTTGTTTTGGCTAAATGATGTTCAATCAAAATTTTAACCAAACCATGATGATATAGAGTTGTCTCTAGAAATTGAACCCTTCTTTGAACACAGGAAGCCATTTTTTCAAACTTTGAAGCAAGAAATAAGGTAGGTTTAAGTCTTCCCCCAGAAAATGCATTATCAGTCTAATGTGGTAGACATAAAATGTTCCATATCTACCCTCACATGTAATAAATTTTTGCAAAAGAAGTAGTATGTTTCTCCATTTATTTTTCAATGTAGAACTGGGAATTCCTTTCTTAAATACAGTGACATCCATACCTGGTGATTTTAAAATTTGTTTCCAGGATTCATTGTGGAATTCTCTGTTTTTGAACCATCTCTCTCCAGTTCTGAGCAATCCTGTAGCCTCTGCAATGAAAACTTCAGTGACAGTAAATTTGACATCTCCCACTTCAACTTTGGTTCCTTGAAATGATCTTGCAAATGTTTTAGTGACTTCCTTGTGGAAGCCATTAAATTTCTCCAAAAATTGAAGCCATCCTATCTGTTGCAACATTTCTTTACATTGAGGGTAGCCTTCTAAGTATTTTGAACCCACTGGTTCAGTTCTTACAATGAAACCCATAATTGCTTCTTCAATGTTCAGATTAACACTCTTCTACCCACAAAAATAATAACTTTCACCTTCGAATTGAAATGGCTTCAAGTTCTTAATGAAAATGGCTTCAAACTTCGGAATGATATACCTTTAATTGACAGTGACAACAGCTTCAAATTTCGGACTAGTATGCCTCTGGTTGACAGTGACAAATGGCTTCAAATTTCGGACTGATATGCCTCTGTTTGACAATGAAAACAACTTCAAACTTCAAGCTGATATGCCTCTGGTTAACAATGAAAATTTGGACTGATATGCCTCTGTTTCTCGGTGGAAAATGGCTTCAAATTCTCACACTGCTATACCTCCGTCTTTCGGTAACAAATGGCTTCAAATTCTTCACTGCTATACCTATGTCTCCCGGTGACAAATGACTTCAAATTCTTCACTGCTATACCTCTGCGTTTACAGTGATAATGCTCAATCTCTTCCCACAGTGATAGTGCTTTGATACCCAAACTGTGCTTTAATATTCAAACTAATATACCCTTTTTGCTCTGCTCTCGGTGATAAGAATATCTCTGTCTGCGGAATGAAGTGTCGGCTACAGAATGGAGTGATGGAAGTGGTCACGGAATGAGGTAATGGAGTGAGGTGGAGGAAACGAATTAATGATTGAAAAGATGGCGGAGATTTTTGCAACGGAAAAGAGAATCATCATTGAATGATTTGGTTGGGTTACGTGAAGAATTCAAACACTTCGGTCATTTGAACCGCTTAAATGATGTCGGGTATGGAATTTGAAATGAGAGATTTTAATCCAAAGTTTGTGGAGGGTTTATTGGTCATGATCAATAAAAATAATTAAAACAACCTTTTCGAACAATTCATAACTAAAACTATGCTAAACTTTATGAAATGCCATTATAATCTAAACTTGTTACCTCTGCTTTTCATTTGATTTTTGTAGTCTTTGTCTTCTTTGTTCTCCTTTGGAAGAGTCTTCATAATTCTTCTTGATGCTTTTGATTTATGGATACACTGGATCTTTTTGTTGCAATTCTAATGTCTGCTGATCAATGTCTTTAGGATTTGTAGCTGCGGAATGTCTGGCTAGCTGCGGAAAGGCTGATCAGCTGCAGAATGTCTGTTAAGCTGCAGAATGTACCTGTAGAGCATTTTGATCATGGAATGGAGTGGTTTGGGGATATAAGTGAAATGTTACATGGTATGAATGAAGATGGATGATGAGACATGATATATATGAAGTGGATGATGAAATGGAATGGATTCAGTTTATGAAATGGAGTGAAAGAACATAAGAACTGCCCTGCAATCCATGACATGTTTTATTCATTTACAGCAAGACATCAAACTTTAAATTTTGACATGAAAATGAGATGGATGGAGTATGGAATGAGATGAAAGAAATATGGAATGAAGTAGAATATGAATGAATGAATGAAATGGAGTATGGATGGATAAGTGAATGGAATGAAATGAAATGAGATGGATCATAAGCACTATGGATCTGAACTTATGATTTTGTAACAGTTGCTTGTAAAAACAAAATGGAAAAGTTAGAGTGTCAGAGAGACTCTGATTTTCACCCTATATTTTCTGTATAAACATGCCAATCAATGATTGGTTTCAATGTTTATACCTTTATTATTATTAAAATTTTTTTTTTTCAAAGAGAAATGCTTCAGAAAATTTAATCAAGTTGATGAAGAAGAGAGATTCTTCTTCATTAACTTCACATCACTGATTTCTTGGAACTTCTTGACAAATTCTTCTCTTGAGAGTGGTTTGTGATATATCTTCAATCTATGACCATTCACAAGAAAAGTGACCTCTTCTTCATCTATAGTTCTGATTTTTACTGCTCCATTATCAAAAATTTTAACAATTTCATATGGCCCAAGCCAATGTGTCTGAAATTTACCTTGAAAATCCTTGAATTTTGAATCAAACAAGAGAGCCTAGTCACCTTCTTTGAATTTCTTCTCTTTGATGTACTTGTCATGCCATCTAGCCCTTTGCTGTTGGACTAGACTTGTTTTCTAAACTGCATCTTGTCTGATCTCATCCAATTCATTAATTTGCTCCAGTCTATGTTTTTGTGCCTCCGTTAAATCAAGTCCTAGCTGAACTGCCATCTTGAAGGTTTGAATTTGGAACTCTATGGGAAACAAAACTTGCTTTCCATAAACAAGCTCATAAGGAGTATGGCCTGTTGTGTTTCTCCATGTAGTTCTATAGGCCCACAAGGCTTCAGAAAGCCTATCTACCCAATCTCTTCTATGTAAATGAACAGTCTTTGTTAGGATTCCTTCAATGACTTTATTGGTAGATTCCACTTGACCATTTGCTTGTGGATGATAAGGAGTAGTTTTTCTATGCCTGATTTTGTACTTCTCCATCATTTGCTCCACTAGCCTTGATGTAAATTGAGCTCCTTGATCTGTAACAATTTTCCTTGGGACACCAAAACGAGTAAAAATATCCTCAAAAAGAAAATTAACTACAGATGATTCATTAGCAACAAGTAATGGCTTAACTTCTACCCATTTAGTAACATAATCAGTGCAAACTAATATATATTTCTTTTGTCTTGATGGAGGACTAATAGGTCCTACAAAATCCAAAGCCCATTTTTCAAAAGGTTTAATGTGTACCTGAGGTTGTAATGGCATCTCACCTGAAGGAGAAGGTTTCCCAACCCTTTGGCAACTGTCACACCTTTTGACATACTCTTTAGCATCTTTAAACAAGGATGGCCAATAATATCCTAAATTAAGGATCTTATAGGTTGTCCTCTTATCTGCAAAGTGTCCCCCACAAGGTTCGTCATGACATGCCTTGAGAATCTCAGGCATCTCATCTTCACGAACACACCTTCTAATGATCAAATCTGGACCTGTCTTGTACAACTCATTAGCAAACCATGAATATTTTGCACTATCATTAATGATTTTTCTTTTATCCCTTGTATTCATAATTGAAGGAAATTTTCTTAAAACTAAATAATTAGCAATATCAACAAACCATGGAGTTTGAGTAGAGATTGCAAAAAGATATTCATCAGGAAATTGATCTTCAACTGGAGCGTCATCTTTGATATTTTGGAGTCTAGATAGGAAATCAGCTACTGTGTTTTGTTTTCCAGGCCTATCTAGAATAGTAATGTTGAATTCTTGTAAGAGCAACAACCATCTTATAACTCTGCCATTAGTGATTGATTTGTTCATTAAGTATCTAATTGCAAAATGATCAGTGTGAAAAAAAGTTTCATAGCCTGTTATATAGTGTCTAAATTTGTTTATGGCATGAACAACAGCTAAAAACTCTTTTTCAGTTACAGTATAGTTAACTCTGCAGGAGTCAAATTTTTACTGGTATAATAGATGGCATAAGGAATTAAATATTTCTGCCCCAATACTGCTCCTAGAGCTGTATCGGAAGCATCTGTCGAGATATGAAAAGGTAACTTCCAGTTAGGTCCCCTTAATATAGGTGCTTCAGAAATTTTGGTTTTCAGGGTTTCAAAAGCTAACTGGCAATCAGAAGTCCACTTGAATTCACAATCTTTGGTGAGTAATTTGAAGAGTGGAGATGCTATTTTGGTGAAGATTTCTATAAATCTCCGATAATACCCTGTAAATCCTAGAAAACTTCTAACATATCTTTGACAACTTGGAATGGATATGTTAGAAATGACTTCAACTTTTGCCTCATCAACTCTAATCCCGTCCCCTGAGATGTGGTGCCCTAAAACAGTACCTTCAGTAAACATCATAAAACATTTTTCATGACTAAGTGAAAGGTTTTCTTCTTGACATCTTTTTAAGACTTTTTCCAAGTTTTCTAAAGCCTCTTCAAATGTATTCCCATAAACTGTGAAATCATCCATGTACACCTCTACATAGTCATGTATTAGATCCGAAAAAATTCCTAATACTTCCCTTTGGAATGTTGCAGGTGCATTGCATAATCCAAATGGCAATACTCGGTAAGCATAGGTACCCCAAGGACAGGTAAATGTGGTTTTATCTTGGTCTTCAAGTGCTACTTGGATTTGATTGTAACCACTAAACCCATCTAAGAATGAAAAGTACTTTTTGCCAGCTAATGTATCTAACACTTGATCTATGAAAGGTAAGGGAAAATGGTCTTTAAGAGTAGCTTTATTTAGTTCTCGGTAGTCAACACATACCCTCCATTTTCCATTTTTCTTTGGCACAATTACCAAAGGAGAAACCCACTGACTATCTGAAATAGGATAGATGAAATTAACATTTAACAATTTTTGCAATTCCTCTTTAACAATTTTCCTAAGATTTGGATTCATCCGTCTTTGAGGTTGTCTGATTGGTTTGCAATTTGCCTCTATATAGATGTGATGAGTACAAGTCTTGGGGCTTATCCCTTTCATGTCAGTGTATTCCCATGCATATGCAGAAGAATGTCTCTGTAATACTTTGACTAACTCTTCTTGTTGAGATTTTTCTAGGTTCTTGTTTATATTCAAAGTTTTGCCTGGAAAAATTTCACTTGTAGAGCTGCCAAATTTGTCCATAGAATGAATAGACATCTGCCTAGATGACAAAACTCAATATTGGATCCCTCTTGAAATGATTCATATTTGTGTTCTGGAGAGGATTCAAAGTTTTCTAGAGTATTCAAAATTTTATTATCTTCACTAATTTCTGAAATTGTGAAGAGTGGTTGTAAATCTTCTTCATCCTCTATCCATTGAGTGTCATCTAGATCTGTAATTGTCCTAGCTAGAGGATATAAAGTGAATTTCTTAGTTGAACTACCATCAGAAATATACATATCATCGGACCTACAACTAATAAAAGCATCAGCTGTAGCCAACCAAGGTCTTCCTAATATAACAGGATGGCCTCCTAGATTATTCTTAGGAGTTAGGATCATGAAATCCACAAGGTACTCCCAAGAATCTAGGGACACTGGAATGTCTTCTATTACCCCATCTGGTTTGATTACAGATCTATCTGCTAATTGTAATAGTGTGGGTGTAAAGAGAAGATTAGGAAGTTTCAGTTTGTCCATGATTTGTCTACTCATGATATTTATTGCTGCTCCTAAATCAATGAGTGTGTTCTGGATTTCAATTCCATTGATGTGAATTTTGACAACTGGATTTCCTAGGTCAAGATACTTTGGAATAGCAATCTTGCCCATCATAATGTCTTCTATTTGTCCTACCAGTTGAATTTTCTTAGTTTCTCTTATTCTTTTTCTTGTTGTTTTCATACTCAACTCTTTTATTGTTTTGGCTAAAATTGGGATTTCCTTGATGGCTTGCAATAATGGAATTTTAATGCAAACATTTCTCAATTCATCTAAGAAATCATAATTAGGCACCATGATTTGTTTTTCTACACCTCTATCAATTTGTAATATTTCCGGAAATGGAGGTATAGAAGTAGATGTGGATGGTTGCTCTAATACAGGAGTTGGTTTTATTGGATCTTTTTGTTTTAGTTTTTCAATGTGTGGGTCTTGAAAGGATGTGTCTTCCTCAAGACTTTTATTCACCCGTAGGGAGTCTTCCTCAGAATTATCTTGCTCTTGTATGATCACAGAAGGTTTCCTCTTTTCAAGTATCCTTCCAGACCTAAGTTGAACATCACTAAGGTCTAGAGGAGTAATTAAATAAGTTGGAAATTGTTGACCTTCTATCATGTATGTATTCTGAGGGTTCTTATTATTGGGGTTTGGTATGGGTTGAGCTAGAAATTGATTGGATTTTTGAGGGAATGGTAATGGAAGTGGTTGATTTTGATGTGGTTGGTTCTGATGATGTTGTTGAGGATTTTGTTGAAAATTTTGTTGAATATTTTGAGGAAAATTTTGTTGAGGATTTTGAGGATAAAAATGTGGATATGGTGGATAGGATGGTGGATAATGGTAATATGGAGAGTATCTTCCATAGGGACCTTGTGTTCCTTGTGCCCAAGATTGAGATTGATTTTGAAATTGGGGCCAAGGTTGTTACCAAGAATTCCAAGGTGGAGGTTGATTATACATTTGATCATGGAATCCTTGTGTCTGAGGTCCTTGCCAAGGTCTTCTAGATACAAAATTGAGAGACTCTGTGGAATCTGTAGGAGTTTCCTCCTGAAAGACAGCTTTGAGACCAGGAAGAGAAGGAAAATTCTTGGTCTCATGTTTTTCATAACAAATGACACAGGTCTCTACAACTTTTACATCCAATGGACACTCTCTCAAGGCATGTTTCTTTCTACATTTGGGACAAAATATTGCCAAGGCATCAGATTCATATTTTTGCTTGTTTTGTATCTTAAGGGTGTCTATTTGTTCACTAAGACTCCCTAAGATGTCAGATTTAAAATCATCAAGCATATGTCCTATTTTTGATCTACTTACTGTCCCAGAAGCAGATTTACTTGCCCTTGCAAGAGCAGGATCTCTTGGACCTTTGGCAGTTTTAGATTTCCCTCTGGAAAGGTTGATACATAACTCAGATATTTCAGGTAATGTGAGTTGTGATATATCCCCTTTTCCCATGATGTTAAGGATATCCAACCATTCATCCCTAATTGTTTTCAACAAAAGAGCTTTTAAGGTGTCTTGATCTAGGTTTTCCATTTTTGCCCTTTTGATGTTGTAATTAAATCTCTCCAACAAATCTTCCAAATTTTCATCTTCTTTTTGTAACATCTTGAACACTTCTTCCTTATGATTAACCAGCATACAATAATCTAAATATCTCTCTAGAAATGCTTGTTTCATGTCTTCCCATGTTCTAATAGAACTACTGATTAGAGTCATAAACCACTTCAATGCTGCTCCCTTCAAAGTTGAAGGAAATAATTTCAGTTTTTGAGCATCTTGTAAGTAGTCATAAGTTCTACACAGCACTTCAAATTCGAATAAGAAGGTTTCAGGATCTTCAATTTTAAGTCCATAGAAGTTTGGAAGGACAGAGGGTGAAATGTTTTTCATGGTTGTATTGGTTTCTTCATCAATTATAGGGAACCCAAAAGAGCTTCCTATTTCTCTTCTACCTCTTCCTCCATCTGCACCTCTACCTCCTTCTCCTCTACCTCCTTCTCCTCTACCTCTACCTCTACCTCCAAATAGTGTGTTTTCTCCATTAAAAACTCCTCCTCCTCCTTCTTCTGCCATGGTTGACTCTCCTGTAGAAGTAGAAGGGTTTGTGTCCCTAACAAGAGTTTTTAGATCTTATTCTATGGCAGGTTCAGTGGATGAAGTGGAAGGTTTTTCTAATGGAATATCTGATTTTAGATCTTCTAGAAGTCTAGGATCAGGAGAGGATGGAATATGGGTATGAGTTGAAGGTGTACTAGCTCTGGATCTAGATGAAACAAGTGGTGTTCTAGAAATCAAACTTCTGCCTCTGTTGCTTATAAATCTTCCCCTTGAATCTCTCTCCCTACGCATATAATTGTTTTTGGATGCTAAGAAACAAAGGTTACCTAGTTTTCACTTCCCCGGCAACGGCGCCAAAATGTTTGGTCTCAATCTAGTCTCCTAAACTGAGCTCATTTAATTGTCAACCAGGGTTGGTAAATTGCTAAAGTGAAGTGTACTGTATGTACCTAGGTGCTTGTTTCTTAATGCGTTGTATGTAGTGTTTTGTGATGTTTTTGGTCTTTTGTAATGATTTATGATGTTTTTGGTCTTTTGGTGGTTTTATGTTCACAAGAAAGATGACTAGAAAGCTAATGGAAAGGAGCTGGTGATTAAAAATAGAGTGAAGCCTAATTGGTTGATGACAAATGACAAATGCAATTGCAAATACTGAAGCAGAATCAAATCTAAACTATGACTAAGCAAAAGCAAAGCTTGATAATGAATTTTAAGCAAATGATTCAAAACACAAACTAAACTTGTCAAATTCTTTCATCAAAGGCATTTGAGAGAGAGCTTGAGACATGGTCAACTAAGTATGCAAATATTCCTAACTAAACAGTTTAAACAACTAACTTATAATGATGCAACATTTTATCCTTGATTAGAGATTTGTTGAAGCATATTTGGAATAAAAAATTTATACCATCATAAGATCTTCTACTCTAAAGCTGGTTCCTAACTCTATTCTGCAACTTGGTTTGATGACACTACACTTCACTCAAAGGTTATGGATTTTTGAAATAGTCTTTTGAGGAAATGTTGTTTGTGAGATGATAGGGAAATTGCAGAAGTACTTCAGGCCTTAAAATGATATTGTCTTCTGTTCCTGTGGTTATGAAGCAATTATAGATTTTAGAACAAGAAGATGTTTGTAAATAATGAAGGCTGTTTTGTTAATCTTAACAACTAAAGTAATCTAATGTGCAGTGAATGACAATCTGAATGTGAAGTGCAAATGCAGTGAGTTGAACTAAAGATGAACTTAAAATATCACTAATCTAAAACTCAAAATAGAACAACTGAGCATGAGTTAAGTGCAATTAAACTCCGAAGTATCCTAACTATGCTATCATGCATTATTCTATGGAATCATACAGTCTGTTTTTCCATCTTGATTGGTATTTTGGAAGAATTCCTTCTTTTGGAAGAGTTTTTAGAACAATCCTGACTGTGTAATTGAGTGCAAATGCAAACATAAAGACTGAAAGCAATGAAAAACTAAGATATCATAGCCATCTCCCACTCATCATTATGATATTTTGGACAAGCGTTTAAGAGCAAGAACAACTATGGTACTTAGTGAAAACACACAACTAAAACATTCAAGATCACAATCATGCTTAAGACAGTATAAGGATTTGTTGGAAGAGTTTCTTCTTTTGGAAGAGTGCTTAGCATAAGTATAATTGTGATGGTGAATAAAAGAGATTACAATTGAATCCTACAATAATATAGCCATTTCCCATTCATCATTATAATATTTTGGAAGAGCTTCTTCTTGTGGAAGAGTTTTTAGAATGAGTATAACCACAGTAGCTAATGAAAACAACTACGAATTCAACTTCAAATCCTACAATACTATAGCCATTTCCCATTCATCATTATAATCTTTTGGAAGAGCTTCTTCTTTTGGAAGAGTTAGAATGAGTATAACCACAATAGTTAATGAAAACAACTATGAATTCAACTTCAAAAACGTAAAGGCAGCTAGAATACTTATCTAAATTACGCAAATAAATCCGTGCAAGAGGCAGGGGCCCTCTACCACCTGACGGAATCTAACTCCAAATCAAATCAACGCTTTCAAAACAACACTGTCTACTTCATTAAAAATGAAATAACTTGAACAGAGCACTCTGCGTCTTTAGAAATGTAGCACAGAATCTAAGAAAAATCTAGAACAAAATCTAGCCTAGCTCTCGGTTTCCCAAGTGTTTATATAACAAATGTAAATAACAAGACTTGCAACAATTTCAGGAACATTGTCTTTCCTTATCGGAATCACATTAGGACTCTTGAAGTGGCTGCGTAAAAAGGAAAAAGACATCTGGACTGAGACAGTCCTAATAGAAGTCTGCTTTCCTAAATGTGTTCCCACGTTCCAAAACCATACCTAGAATTCGTTTCTTCCTCCATGATGAGCAACGAACCATGTAGACATGACGTGGATTATGCCCATATGCGGTTTTCCTTGAGAGGCCACCTGGAACATACTCAAACGTGAAGACAGCTGCAGAATCGCCGGTTAGCTACGGAATGTCTGCATTCTGCAGCTAGTTCCGGTCAAAATGCATTACAATGGAAAAAATCACAAAACTTAGCAAGTCAGTCATGTAAATCATTCTAAAAGTAATTTTAACTAAATTCATTGATCAATTGGGTCTAGGATAGCAATGGATAAAGGAAAATGAGGTAAAGTAAGATGAAAGAAAGCACAATTTTGAGGCTCAACAATTATCATCATTTGTTCCTCTATGATCTTACTTTAATTCCTCCTTGATCTTATTTGACTCCTTCATCTCTCCATGTTATTTCTTATTAATGATGTTTGATCCCCACTCTTTAATTCATTAAAAGCTTCTCCACTATTCCATGATGTAGGTTTATTAGCGAATTAACCATGTTCACACTCTTAGGAGTGCATTTATTCATCTTAATTGGTTATGGGTCCCTCCACCCATTTATTTACATAGTTAATTAAGATAAGTAAGAACTATAATATTCCAATAAATAGATGTAAATTTTGGAATACTAAAAATTTGGCTTTCAAAACTGTTCCTTCAATGCATTTTTGGTATCATCTATCATTGCATTTGGGTTATTCGCTACATACCTCATATACTACTCCAACGCGTATTCTTGGAATGCAGTGGCAAGATATGCTTTCTTAACATCATCATCATTTATATAGTGTGCCTTCCACACAGCCTCTGTAACGAACCAAAATTTTTCAGTGTCTTCATCCCGGACACTCTTAAAAGTCTGTGTCTTAATGGAGTTAGCCATATCGAATACTGGTGGTGGAGGTGGAGGTGGAGGTGGAGGTGGAGTGGAGTGGAGTGAAGTGTGTGGTGGATTTGGGAGTGGGGTGAATGGGATCTGAAGTGAAATAGTATTCCTTTCTTCATATTGCGTTGATTCACCAGAAATTATTTTTTCAGACTCTTCGTCACTGTCAAATTTTCCTGTGAGGGGACTGTACACACAATATCTATCCGAGTCAATGTTGTAATTTTTTCCACTGTGCATAGAGCTAGGTTGACCTCTTATGAACATTCACTCAGTATCGATGCACAAATTACCCTTTTCACATAAGAGAATTTTAATCCACAACTTTAAAGAGCACAATAAATTACCTCAAGGATATTTTAGAAACCTTATTTCAGCTTCAGAATATGACATGAAGGCATCAATATAAAATTTAGTGAAAAATAGACCCAGAATGTTGTCGATCTAGTAAACTACTGTGCGAGTGATCTTATTACTAGATTTTTCCAATTGCTTAATCAACTCAGAAGTCCACTTAGTGACTGTGTCATCCATTGTGCAGGTTTGAAACTCAACAAGCTGAGATAACCACTCATGTAATTCTGTTTCAAAGGACGCAACAAAATTTGTATGCTGCTCTGTAAAAATAAATCTTTGTTTCCACCCTTCAGCAGAAAATTGTGGTTTTTATTTCTCTTGGATCGCGAACTCGGACACCTTTCTATCTAACCAATCTCATAATTAGGGCTTAGTCAGATGCCACAACATCGAATCTCCCTCAAATAGATCCCGATCCCAACAACGAAACCATTTATTAGCTCAAGGGGTCCTGACCCAGGTTCAAAGTGTTCTGTGCAACCAAAAAAACTCTCCAACTATTGGCCCTTTCGGCAGTGATCTGCTCATGCAGACCAAAGTCTCATCTGAAGCAATATGGGGGGGTGCTAGAACAAGGTTTTTTCGCCCCGAGGGAGAAATATGTCGTGGATATAACCCTTCCCGATATGATCTAATCAATATTGTTTTGTGCAAGTTCTTTTTAAACTAATTTATATCTAACTTCAATAAACCCTTAACACAAATGCATATATCGTGCAAACAAAGATCTATTCTTTAACATATTGAACTTAACATAAAACCTTAAGAGAAAATAATATAACTATTACGAAATTACAGAGATCTATAATTAACTTAGACAAGTACACATCAAATAACATAAGCTACATCAGATCTATAAGAAAATAAAAACATTAACACATAAATAAAGATCATGCAAATCAACCAGTAATTCCATCAAAACTTATCTTTATTAATAGATCTTCAATGATTACAATTATTCTCTTGTGCACACAGCCACAGAGTCCTCGCACACATCCCAGGACTTAGGTCTCCGTGCACACAGCTCTAGGACCCTATCTCTACTCAGAGTTATCACAAAACTTGCCCAAATCACATAAACATTATATTATATCAATTGTCTTAAGTTACTATTGACTTGACTCTTACATGCATTTTATGACTTAGACGAGGTAAAACCATGGACTCAAACTATGGTTTGAGCCTCATGTTTTACTCTTTTACCTGCTACAAAAAAAAAGGAGCTTTGACCCGCCCCAAAGCCCCTTGGCCTGCAGGTTGCGCTTTAAAAAAATAGACAAAATTGACTTAAACTTGACACTAGGATACCCCAGCCCAACACATTAGAAAATGTAAAGTGTCAAAAATAAACCCTGTAAAAAACGGGGTTGATTCTGCATCACCACTTTTCAAAATCGAAATGAAAATAAATGAAATTTAAAAATATATATCATAAGAAAATTTAAAGTTCCAAAAATATGCTCCAAAAAAAAGGTGATTATGCATCACCACTTTTCAAATTCAGGTGCTTTTTTTGCTACCTCAAAAAAACGGGTAATTGGTAATTTTCTCGTTTGATCAGAAACTTTGTTTTTCAACCATGACTAGTTCTCCTACAATGTGAGCACTTCTCCTCCAAATGAAACACACTAAAATCTAATTTGGTTTGGAACTCAAGTACCATGACTATTAGAAAATTAGAAATAAACATAGAGTAATTGCTGTTCATTTTTCAATTTTTTTTTGATGTCATGCTTATATATGTTACACATAAGCATGAGAATGGGTTTCCACTTGGATTATTTTTTAGCAAGTGTCAAATTCACTTATCATACCTAGCCCCACAAATGTCAGATTAAGCAGTTCTTTAGGGGCGGGGGTGGATTCATTCATCATAACCCACTCTCCCTTGGAATTTTTTAGCCCTGGCGTCATTTTGGACCCCCAACCCTTTTCGTTAAGATTCAATCATGTTATGGGGTTTTGAAATGAATATGTCATCAATATTTGATGGCTTACGATGTGTTGGTCCAAGATTGTGTTGGAATTTTTGTCATTGATTGTAAAGGAGAAGCAAGTAGTGTGATGACCATATGTGTGTGAGGAGGTGCAACTAAGTATGTTACTTGTTAGAGAATAACTTGTGAGCAACAAGGTAGAATAGAGGTATGGACTAGTTGGATGGAGATTGTTAGAAATTAAATAAAAAATCAATGAAACACATAAAAATATTTCTGAACCACATAAAATAAGAGAGCCACATATATATGTTGTTCACCCAATTTGGGCTACGTCCATGTAGAAACAACCAGTCCTTCCTTTTATATTATCCAACAAAATGAAGAGATACAACATACACTATATCCATTGTAATTTCCTCTTATCTCTCACACAATCTAATATCTCTCTTTTTCACTCAGAATAATCATACACGGCTGCAAAAAAAAATCCCTCATATAAATTGAGGGTTTCCTTCTAGGGAAAAAAAACCCTAGATTAACATAACTTCTATCATCATATCACCCACCTAATGAACAACCCAAATTGCTTACGAAATTACAAATTATATTTTACAAGACAATTTTTCATCTATTTTTAGCTTCAGGGGCTCTACCCCCAGACCCTCGCAAGGGGGGAGGGGGGTGAGGTACTCATAAAATCATCGTTGCACCCCATGGATCCCCTTGACAGTGATCATACAGGCAATGTTTCCAGCCTGTTAGGAACAGGTATCGAACGTTGCTGAAATAAAAAATCTGTGAACAATTAGGAAGATAATTAGGGTCGACATCCCACAAATATTTTAAGGCATTGAGTTGTGTGTGTGTTGGTTCTTACATTGTAAATTGTGATCCAAATAAAACACCAACATTAGAAGTAAATGAGGTTGTAGTACACACGCTTGACTACTTTTGATAGTCCCTTCTTTCCAGGTCACCAATCTTTCCTTTATTTATGATAGTGATGTAGAGGTCCTAGTTTCATATTGCAACATCCAAATGTAATCTCAAAAAAAATCCCACAATAGAATAATTCTCTCCCTCTTTAGCTCAAACCCCCTCAAACATTCATTTCTTTTCTTCCTCTTCATAATAGTGCACAAGTATGAATTATAGAATTTCCAACCTCTACCTCTTGGTTCCTTTCTTATATTTATAAAAAAATTATTACAATGAATGTTTGTTGTAGATGAAATTTTTTAAAAGCCACTTTATAAAAATAGAAAGTGGTTTCATCAACTTGAACTGAAAATCTTGCATATGTTTCTCAATCAAATTTTATTTTGTTAACGTTATCTAAGGAGATTCAAAATAAAACATCACCAACTTGTCCCAATCCACCCTAGACATGTGGATGATTATTATGATAATATTTGGATTGGTGCTCTTCTTCATGACAAATCCTGTATTTCGTGATTTTATTCAGGTTCTTAAAAAAAAAATTTACATGATCACCACTTAAACTAGAATGTTGATGTTTTTTGGATAACACTGCAATTTTAGGCATGATCCCTAAATTTTCTAGCCCTTGGTTCCAAATCACTAAAATGCATTTTCATATGATTGAGTGCTTTACGATCATGCACTAGCCAATACTACTTATTAGATTATTATGATTTTCTTTATAACTAAGGTGAGTCATATCATGAATATTGACCAATACCAATATATAAGTCCAATGCATATATCTGATATTGGATTGAGGATAATATTGGAATATCGAGTGTGGATGTATATCGGGATATTGATATTTGAGTGATATTGGATATTGGGCCACACAATGGTATATCAGTTTGAAGTAAGTATCAAGATATAGGTTCAATAGGTCACCACACTGACTCTGATATGGATCATTTGATATGTCATATGTTAATTGACAAGGATTCGTCTATCTATAAGAGGCATTAATTAATTGGTGTAAGGTTATTAGATATTGAATACTTAAAGAAAAAACTAAAAGGAAATCCACACAAAAATATTTGATGTTGATATTTCTTATAGGGAACTCCCTTCCATGTTGGGCCTCTCCATCAATTATATAGATCCTATAAAAAAATAAAGTTGGATCTCAAACCTATAACCATGACTATTTCTCCTACAATGTGAACACTTCTCCTCCAATTGAAACACATCGAAAGCTTGTTTGGTTTGGCACTCAATTATCATAAATATTACGAAATTAAAAATAAGTGTAGAGAAATTCCTACTCATTTTTCAATTTTTTTTTATTTCATGCTTATATAGGTTACACATAATCATGAGAACTGGTTTCCACTTGTATGCCTTGGATGATTTTTTATCTAGTGTCAAATCCACTTATCATACCTATCCCCACCAATTTCATCTATGAACTTGACATCATTTTGGAACCCCAACCCTTTTTCTTTAAGATTAATTCATGTTGGGGGGTTTTGAAATGAATATGGAATCTATAGTTGATTTCTTACGATGTGTTGATCGAAGATTGTGTTGGCGTTGTTGTCATTGATTGCAAAGGAGAAGAAAGAAGTGTGGTCACCATATGTGTGTGAGGAGGTGCAACTAAGAATGTTTCTTGTCAGAGAATAGCTTGTGAGTAGCAAGGTTTAATAGAGGTATGGCCTAGTTGGATGCAGATGTTGAGGCATTGAGTTGTGCATGTGTTGATGCTTACATAGTAAAGAGAGTTTCTGAAAGTAATGTTATAATTTTCAGTTTCATATTATACTTATGTTGTGATGTTTTCATATTTTGGATCACTATTGTGATAATGTTGATGCATGAAGAAGTTGTGATCCAAAGGGAAATGGAAAATGTTGTTGAGTATATATTTTATTGAGGATGTTGATTATTGTTATCTCTTGATTCATTGTACTTGTTGAATGGTTCTATGAGGAATGTTTGCAGAGACGTTGTAGAGATCAGTGTTCAAGAGGTGTCATAGAGATGCAAGGAAATACAATGATAATGAAAGAAAAATTTGTGATGCAAGGTAATGTTGGCATGCAAAATACCTAAGGCAAATGACAAAGGAAAGACTTTCATGAAATACCTAAGTCAGAATGTGAAGGAAAAAGACATGAAAAATGTTGTGATGAAGGGTGATGCTGATGGAGATATGTTATAGAGTAGAATTTTATTCCAAGAATAAAAGAATAAAAGTGTTGACAAAAAAACTGGCGTAGATGTGTTGTAAGTTCTTATGACCGTAACACACCTTATGCTTTTAGAAGAAATGTTATAACACATGTCATTTTTTTTGTATAATGAGTTACAATAGACTATAATGAATTACTCCTTTATTTATTCTATGTTATAGTGTGCTTGGTTATCCATATGAGCCCTAACTCATGAAATCATTAACGTTGACTTATATTTTGAGGTTTACTTGTCTTGAAATATGCTTCAAAATTTGAGAGTGAATACTTGGAAACAAAGAAGCAGCCTTGGACTGTAAAGATACAAAGTTGTTCATTTCAAATTCATGTTTGGAATACTAATAACCATAAAATCTTGTTTATAAAATGTGTGAGGTTCGAAGGTTGAAATGTGAGAGAGTAAAAGAATGGAGAGTTGATCAAGTTGTTGTTCATTAGTTACTTAGCACATATAGAGAAGATGTGAATCATATTTTAGGAGAAGAAGAAGCTGAGAGAAAGATGGAGGTATGAAGAGTTATAGATCATGTAAACCAACATATTGTTTCTTGTATGTATCAGGGAATTATAGTCTCCTTTCAAGTTGCAACTTGATAAATAACATGTTGGAGCCTATTGAGGTAGGAGATTACTATGGGTTCTAGCTTGCAGAAAATTTGTGGGAGTTGGATCTTCCTTGCAAGTTGACAGTTGCAAAAGAATTGAGGTAGCAACTCCTGTAGGTTATGTTAGCTCCCTGTAATTTGTAAGATTGGCAAAGTCAAACTATAGAGAGAACACTATTTTAACCACTTTGGGATCCTAGGATCTAGCCCTCCTAAATCCAGAGAGGGATCTCTCCAATAAAGTGAAAAGATTGATTTATCTTTTAAGGCTTTTTGGTTATGATATTAGGCTAGTTATGAAGGCCAAGGGTTTTTGTTTGTTTTGGATGGTTGAGCATGATTATTATTTAAGTGGAAAGTCCTAAATGCAAAGAGTTTCAAAGGTGTGAAGTTGCAAGCAATCAGAACAAGCTTTGGCTGGTTAGATAGATATAACGTTGGTTTTTAGTCCATTGGGCTATGGACTCATAAAAGGGTTTAATTGAAAAAACAAGCTTCAAGAGTGGTCCATGGGGCAAGTCATCTATGTCTAAGGATCTCTTTAAAGTTGATTTTATGGAATGAAATGATACAACAAGAAGGGGAATTAAACAAATCAAGAACAAAGAGTAGCCTAAGATCAAGTAATTACTTTGAAACTATCCTGCTTTTGGCATACACTTAAGAAAGACATAAAAGTAACATAAGATCTGGTAAGTACTTCAAAACTAACCAGATTTGATGCACTTTCAATACAAAACATCTTGAAAACAAAGGGAAACTTTAAAAGCAACTATTGGAGAAGAAATTAGAGGACAAGGCTCACCATTACTTCCTTAGTTCTGATTTACTTAGTAAAATTTCAAGACAAACACATAAGATAACGAATAATAGTCTAAGATCAGGTAAGGACTTTCAACCTAGCCTGCTTTCAACACATTCTTAGGGAAACTTTCAGATAGTTTTTTGGGAGAAAACTAAAGGACAGGGCTCACCATCACTTCCTTAGTTCATCTCTACTTAACATAAACTGAAAATAACATTCAAGAACAACATTTAGCTTAGACAGTAGGACGAGGGAATGCCAACATTCCTAACTGCTTAAACTGAATTAAATCATTCCTAAACAACACAATTTGGAAGAAAACATGTAGATAAATCTTATCAGTCAGAGAAGGGTACTGTAAATAGTAAATACTAACTCTATGCTTGCTGTTATTTATCAGAGAATAATGGATAGAGTGAAAACAGAAATAAAATAAAAATTTACAATAAGAAAAACATCACCGTTGACATAGACCAAGATCCCATAAATTAGCTTGTATTGATGCTTCAAACCAGTTACAATCTTCAAGTCCAGTGTTTCAGTTCAACAATCATCTTCACTTCTCAGCCTAACTTATTTGACTACAAACAGAGCTCCGAGAGCCTTTGAACACTATTTACAAGTAGAAGTTTCAAGCACAAGTATATTTCAAAGTTCTGCAACCAACCCTTTGTAATGATCTCCTCAATATGATTTTATAGGAAAATGAGGAGGTCGAAGAGAGAAAAGATGTACTAAGTTCGATTAATACAGTTAATGCTTCTCAGCCTTTGAGGGGATGGAGAATTTTACAAATATTTTCCTGTATTAATTGGTTTTCATTAAGTATTTAAGCTTGCTGGAAGCTTTTGTTGACTTTAAGGCTCTGTGTCATTGCTGTAGTAACTCTGTTTGTCTCGGCATAACTACTGGGCTATATTGAGGAAAATATCCTCTGTTCTAGTCATTACTCAGCCTCTGTTTGAATGCTTTGAGGCTACAGGTGGAAATCTAGTAGTTGAGAGGAATCAATTAGCCTCTGGTGTGGCGGTGGAGGCATTTCTGTCTGATAGATATTCTTGATTTTCCTTTAAAACGCTATCAATTTGTTTTTATTATGTGTATTAGGCTTAATTAGGCCTAAACTCTGTATTCTGCTCTTAAACTATGTTTAATTTAGTTGATTAGGCTTTTGATTGTCGATCTTATCCGTAATCCACCCAAAACTGTATAATCAATTTTAATTCTTCATCTTTGCTGTGTTTGGGTCTTCGACACTGATACTCTTTATTTTAATCAATATTGTTGTGTCTTGTTGATGTGCAGGTGCCGCAGGGGCTTCATAATGGTATCAGTGCTCATGATGCACCGATAAAATTGATATGGAACCTTGTCGAATGATTTCTATTCATGTAAAAAGGCGTAGTGGATCATCATCCCCAGCCTTTGGTTTTCCTTTAAATTAATGGAAAAACCTGCAAAACCTGCAAAATACACAAAAGCGTTATAAAATTCTGCATATTTGGTAAAACTACTTCAGAGGCTTCGGTTTGGAGCATAGCCATTGGATGACAGCATCCAACAGCGAAGATTACGTGTAAGGTCAAAAGGAGAGCGGTTGATGAACAAGCGGTGGAGAATTAAGTTAGATCCATTGATCCAAGTTGAATCAACGGTCAAGATTGGTTGTGGATATACAAATTGAATGAGTCACTTTATAATATCATAGGAACAAATGCAAATAAATACAAAGGAAAAGGGGAAAAATCCCTTGGCGAAGAAATCTGTGTAAAAATGGAAATTGGGGTTTCTAAACGATCGTAGACCTTCAGATCATATTGGACCCCGAGATCAATGGCAGAGATTGCTCGTTGAAATCCTTTGGTGAAGGCGGAGGGCGATAGTGCAATGGGAGATTAGATCTAAGCTGTTGATCTGCAGAGATCAACGATGGGGAGCACACGCGATAAATCATAATGCAAATGGGGGAAAGTTGTTTCGGGAGGGAAAACCGGCAGTATCGTACGGTGAAATGGAAGAAAGGTGGTTTCACCTTTTTGAACACGATATGCATTAGAAGGTGACACTTGGAATTTGAATACCACCCATATCACGTAGCCCTCTAAGAATTGACGTTCGTGCTTGAATCTCTTTGAAATTCGCGCTGGCCGTTGGATATGAGGTCTCAAATCTGACGGTGGGGAGTGAGCGTGATATTGGATAGATGCGCGGGCCGATAGCAGGTAGGGTGGTTTCAATATGGGCCATCGGATCAAGGATTGGACGGTTGAGATTAAAAACTCAGGAAGGTAGGACCCACAGGAGGCAGGCCTGTCGAGATTAATCTGAGCCGTTAGATGTAAACGATCAATGGTCAGGATTGAAACTGGGGTCGAACGAAAAAATGAACGAGGCAGGGAAAGGGGTTAATATGGGTCATTGATCGGCACAGATCAACGACTGAGATTTGGTCATAAAACATTATAGAGCGAGGCTGCATGTTTTTAACCAAGGTCGGAAAGTACAATCTTGGCCGTCGGATCTTGACACGTGGATGGCCCAGATGTAATCGGGGCTTTCGCAATCAGCAGGGGCAAACACAGAGGAGTACCGATGTGATTGACTGTGGGTAGTCGATCTGCAGATCAAATTGACAACGGAGAACTCATCAGGGAACCGCTAATCGGAGGTGGTGAAATAAAATATTAACGCGCCCAATGAAAATTTCCCGACGCGAGATTGCGTGGACCATCTGATTGGCCTAGGATCCACAGCGGAGAAAGGCTCCGACCAATGAACAGTAGGCCTTTTTAAAATATAAAAAGGCAGATTTTCATTAAATCCAAAGGTTTTAATGGCTCGAGGCGGGTTATATATATGTGGCTTGCGCCTGACTGTGGGGCCTGCGGATATGTGGAAAACGAAAAGGGACCGGGGCTTTATATATATAAGGGCCAATCGGCATTAGAAGCATGGTGCTGGTCTTTCAATCTACCCATTTTTAAATCTCCGATGCGAGATTCTGTTTACCGTTGATCGGTTCATAAGATCAACAATTCTTCTCATATAATAACATGAACCAGCGAGTTTAGACCAAAACTTAGGATAATGGGTTTTTATCAATTAACAAAGGGAAAAAGTGATTGGGAATGGTTTATATGAAGTGTTAAGCACCTGATTGCAGGCCTTTGGTTTTGTGAATAAAACAAAGGAATGGGGCTCATATATAAAGGAGCTGATTGCATCGGAGGTTTTATAAAAGCCAAAGACTTGCGCGCTCCGATTTGTTCCAATGCGATAAGGGCTCGGGACCATTAGCACTCAATTCTAGCACTATGGCATATGTGGGGAAGTGGTTTAGGACTTAGCCCAAAGGGGCTTAAGCCTTAACACACAAAATGTATTTTTTATGAAATTTTCAATGTTTTTTGATGGATTTGGGGGTTTCGGCAAGGTTCAAAAGTGAATTTTAAACCTTGTAAAAAGGGATTTTATGAAGGGAAGAAAGGAATACATGAAAAATATAAGAATTTAAATGGGGAAAAAGGGAATAAAATGAAGGTTAGTTTTGACTGGAAGGAGGGGAAAAATGGAGTTTTGCAGTAGTCTTTTCTCTATGAAAATAGCAGATTTTCAACATCTCGAAAGGGAAACAGCAGTGAAGGTTTTTAAATAGAGGGCATGATGTCTTCATAAGACTTCAAGAGATAACAATTTTTAGCAATAAAACTTGTTTCTTGAAGGCTCAAAAAATGATTTAGCTACCATTTGATATGAAAAATTTTATAGGTGGCTAACAGTGGCTCCACATGGGGATGGTGCCTTCTTGAAGGCATTAAGAACTTCAGACTTGCATTCTCTGGGAGGCTGATCAGTGCCTCATCCATTGGGCTGCAACTTTATTTACTTGGATGATCTTCTTTTGCTCTGAAATATTAGCAGTCATAAAAAACAATGGAACTTCATCAACACAAGCTTTCTACCTACCCAATCCTACTGATCTAACATTTTTTCTTTTTTACAGTGCACTTGGATTGGAAAACTCTCTTACAAAATTTTACTATTTTGAAAGCAAAAAATATAATATATTTCTACTTCTTATTTCTCCATGAACTCAGATTAAACATTTTATTTCATATTTTTCTCTATCTAATCTACTATCTGTTAGGATTAAACAGTCTAACAGATTTTTATTCACTAATTTCTAAAACAGAAATTTAAAAAGCCTACAAGTTAGGATTGAACAGTCTGACTTGTGGTTGATCCATGGCATAAAAAAACAAGTTGCACATAGATATTATTTTGTAGAAAATTAAATCAAAATGGAAGGCTTAAGATCTGAAAGTTCAAAGCACGGCCTTCTCTTTTCTTCAGCTCTGTTTTTTGAGTTTATTCGAGTTGTTTTTGCTTGTTATCTGGTTCAAATTTTGAGCTGATTAAAACCAGTTTACCTCTGTTTTTGACTCAAAATTTAAAACAGATAGGATTCATTCTTCCTTTAGACACTTCGGTTCATATTTTAAGCTTGTTTGAACCTTTAATTTCTATCCTAATCTACCTAACTGATAAGCTAAGATTAAGTTGTTCGGAAAATCGAATTCACTAACCTATCAGTAGTAAATTTAAAACTAATTAGTCATGATTAGGCTGTATGACTAACTAGGAGTGTGTTTTTCAGGAGTGGCATTTAAGCTTGCACACTTTCAGAATTTATTTCTCTTTTTGGTATGGGGCTGTACCTTTATTGTTTTTTCAATCTTCCCTCTTTTCTCTCTTCTATTGTTTTTGTATTTTTTATTTTTCTAACTTTGAATGAAATGATGGATGAAATATTTATAATGAGAAAAAATATAAAAAGGCTTCAAACATGACATGGATCAAGAGAAGTAATGTTTGAGCATCCTGCCATTGACAGGACACCGAAACAGTTCAGCACCATTTAACTCCTGTAAGAAAAATGCATTGTTACCTGCAGCAGAATGAATGAGGTAAGGGCCAAGCCATAAGTTGTCAAATTTTTCGTTCTTTCCCTTGTATTCTCTCCTTGAATCCCACTTTAAAACTTTGTCCCCAACATTGAAATTTTTGGCCTTTGTTCTTGTGTCAAAAAGCTTTTTGAAGCTGTCCTGCTTTTGTAATGCTTTGTTATAAACCTCCTCTCTGGTTTGCTGAAGGTGAATGGTCTGATTTATTCTTCTGATCATGTCATTATCTTCAGTTTGCAACTCTTGAATCAAATTCATAACTGGCACACCAAGGCTGGTTGGAAAAATTGCATCAGTACCATACACAAGCTGGAAAGGTGACATTCCAACAGATTTCTTCAATGTTAATCTGGCAGCCCAAAGTGCATGAACAAGATTTGTGTGCCAAGACTTCTTGTTGTCCTCCAATAGCTTCATGATTATGTTCACCAAAATCTTGTTTGAGGATTCTGCTAGCCCATTTCCTTGAGGGTAATAAGTAGTGGAATGACCCAATGTAATCTGATATTTGTGACATAATTCAACCATCTTCTTTGATCCAAATGTTTTTGCATTATCAATGATAATCTTCCTGGACAGCCAAATCTAGAAAGAATATGGGTCTCAATGAGTTTTATGATAACTAATTCACTGGCTTGCCTAGAAGGGATGGCTTCTATCCATTTGGTGAAGTAGTCTATGGCAGTGAGAATCCATTTATGCTGGGTGGATGAGGGTGGACGAATTTCTCCTATGAAGTCAAGTCCCCACTGTTGAAAAGGAGCTTCAACATTGATTGGATGCAGAGGTAAGGTTATCAACTTTCTTTTGCCTTCAAATAGTTGGCATTTATGATAGGCAATTATCATCTTGTGGACATCTAGAAAGAGAGTGGGCCAATAGTAACCAGCCCTTAGGATTTTGTTGGATGTTGTCTTCCAGTAGAGGTGGCCTCCACATTCTCCTTCATGGAACTCGTGCTTAACCTTCTCTGCATCATACTCAGGCAAACATTTAAGCAATATCCCACTTGCATTTTTCCAATAAAGACATTTATCTATAATGTAGTAGTTTATAGCTTTTAACTTCAAAAATCTTGCCTTCATTTTTGATAAACTGGGAGGTGTATTGAAATTAAGCAAAACAAATAAAATATCAGCATACCAAGAGGAATTCATAAAATGATCTTCAACAATGGGAGTTGAGATTTCCTCTTTTTCATCTAAAGCATCAATCATATTAATATCAAGAACTTCAAAATTGGATTCAGCCATTAATATAGCTAGACCTTGGCCTTTGATGAGTTTAGTGGGATTGATCTCTAAATCATATTCATGAATAACAACTATCCACTTCCCTCTCTTACCATCTGGGTCCTGTGTTAGAATGTCTTTCACAACTGAATTTGGGACAAAGGTAATGATGTGTGAGTGAAGGATGTATACTCTGAAGTCTTTTAAAGCTTTGACAAAAGCAAAAGCTTGCTTTTCCATAATGTATGATACTTCAAAGGAGCATCTCTCAATGCCTTGCTAAAAAATGCAATAGGCTGCTCTTGTCCTCGTGGATTTTTCTGTAAAAGGACAGCAGCTATCGTATGTTCTGATGCGAATGAAAAAAATATATAAATCTTTTGAAAAATCAGGACTGATTAGGACTGGTGTTTTAGTTAATGCTTGTTTCACCAGCTCAAAGAACTTCTTTTATTCCAAGGTCCATTTTACCCCTTTCTCCTTTTTCAGCATATTTGTTATATTCCTAAGGAGCTCAGCCAAGTTGGGTATGAACCTTCTCAAGAAATTAATCTTTCCAATGAAAGATTGTAGTTCCTTGATGTTTTGAGGGTGAGAGATTTGCAATATGGCCTCAATCCTCTTTGGATCTATCTTAATACCCTCTTCTGAAATAATGTGCCCAAGAATTTTACCTTCTTGGAGCCCAAATAGTGTTTTCTTAGGGTTTAAAGATATCCCAAACTTTCTGCATTTCTTGAAAAAATTTCTCAAATGTTCTAAGTGTTCTTCATCTGCCTTTGAAAACACAGTGACATCATCAAGATAAATAATGATGAAGTAACCTTATTCCTCCAAGAATGCTATGTCCATGGCTCTCTGAAAATTTGCACCAGCATTCATTAGACCAAAGGGCATTTTCACATACATGAAAGTGCCCCAAGGAGTAGTAAACGCTGTCTTTAGTTGATCATCAGGGTGGACTAAAATCTGATTGTACCTCGAATAGCCATCTAGCAAAGAAAATCTTTTGGAACCAACTACCCTTTGTAAAATATGGTCCATCTTAGGTAAATGGTAGTTGTCCTTGAGTGAAGCTTTGTTTAAGTCTCTAAAGTCTATACAAAGCATAATCTCTCATGTTTTCTTCCTAACTGACACCAGATTAGACACCCACTCAGAATATCTAATAGGGACAATAATACCAGATTCATACATTTTCTTGATCTCCTTCTCAACCAAAGGCAATTGAACAAGGTTTGTTCTGTGCAGTTTTTGTTTAAATGGTTTTTGGTTTCCCTTGAGAGGGATTTTGTGCTGAATTATTTCAGTGTCATAGGATTTCAGATCCTCATAACTCCACATGAAAACATCAGAAAATTATTTACACAGCTCTATGTATTTGAGTTTAATGTGAGCTGGTAAAGTCTTAGACAGTTTGATCATCATAGGTTTTAGTTCACTGCCTATATTACACTCTTCAACTTCAGTCTCTACAAGCTCAAGTTTTGGCTTTTTGGCCACATTGTTGAAATCAAACAACTCTTGTAAAGGGGACAAACCTTTTGGAAAACTTTGATTTTCAGACTGCAAAGTCTCTAAATCCTCTGTTTCTAACTCTGCAATCATTTCTGTTTTGTTTCCAAGTTTTCTTGACAACAGATTTATATCAGCAAGCTCAGGAGACGGTTCTTCTTAACCAAGAAAATTTTCTTCACTAGGACAGTCTGTCTCATAATCTGAATTCGAACTTGGTAGTTCGAATTCGTTTCTGGACTGCATGAAGTATTCTATTTGTTTGTCTCCGTCAAAAACTTGCCAATATTTGTTGTTATTAGGGACAATGGTCTGAATTTAATCTGAGTTGTACATTATTTGGCTTCATATGGCGTTAAACATGTTCTAGCTGCAAAAGCTAAGCTGTGGGCCATGATATTTTTTCTTCTCGGGACAAAAATCAATTGGGACTCCTCATAATTTTTTAACAGATCCATGACATCGTTTCGATAGGCTCTAAGTCTAGGGTGATTAGCTTTGTATTCCCCGTTGACTTGCCTAATGATTAATTTCGAATCCCCATGCACTTTAATTATTTTGGCTCCTAATTTTTTTAACAAATGTAAGCCTAAAAGAAGGGATTCATATTCCGCTATGTTATTCAAACATTGAAAGTTTAATCTACAGGAAAGGCTTTCTGTGTGGTTGTTTTCAGTGTTGCGTATCCAGACCCCTGCACCAGCATTGCTCCTAGTGCAAGACCCATCAAAATCCATACTCCACAGAGGATTAGTTTCGGGTTCTTCAGTTTGGTTACTATCCTCTTCAACAAAAGTGCTTTCGGCTTGTTCTTGAAGGTCAACACTCTGTTTAATCTATTTTAATTCCTAAGGTTTTTCATTAAGTTGAGGAATGCTTTCTTGACTGTCAAATTTAAAAAGTGATGGACGCATGATTTGTAGTTCAAGATCGGTGTGTTGTTTGCTGTAGTTTACGGGTTCAACAAACTGTTTTGACACTTTTTTGGTGTTTTCCTCCTCCTCTCTATCAGCCATTAATTCAGCTAAAGTGAATTTTTCACTGAATTTTTCATCGTTAAACAGGATAAATGAATCGAGGCCTGTATTTACAGAATACAGAGGAGAGTTTTGCGGTTTGTCCTAACTAGTCACCATGTATTGCATATGGGAGTCCTTGTATAGTCTTCTTGTCTGATTGAAAACAAGGATGGTCACATAGGTCATGTCCATATACATAGTTCCTTGTAATTTAGCCCCCCAAGAACTACATAACAACATTCCATACTTTTGGGGAACATCAGCCACAACAATATCCATAACCAAACATTTGGCTGGAATCTGGGCTAAGTTAACAAAGAGGTATTTGATTAATCCTAGACATTTCACTCTACTTGAGTCAAAGGAGTAAAGGTCTTTATAAGGCCTGGTGATTTAGAGACTGAGGCTCTCCATTACAACTTTGGGCATTAAATTATGAGAAGCCCCTGAATCGTGCATAGCGTTATGCAAAATCTTTTCATGAACATTTAAACTTACATAAAAGGGAGGAACAGGTCCCTCTTGATACCTACCTTCAATCTTAGGACCAAAAATAAGCTATGGCTGGTCATCATTAAGATTGACTGTGTCATTATTATCCTCTATGTTTAAAGCCTTCAAAATTGGGTTCTATATACATTTTGGGTAGCTAGTTCAGAGAGAGGAACAGAGATTTTAATTTTGGAAATTTCCTGCTCCAAACTAAAAGGCATCTGATTCTTCGAAGTACTTGTCTCAGCCTTGTTAACTACCAGCCTATCAGCAAATTCAGTTTGTTTATTTTCTCTATTTACATTTGACAAAATCGTTTTAACAAGAGTACTAGCTGAAGTGTTAGTACTGCTAAGATTTGCACTCTGTTTTGCATTGTTTTGAGTGCTTTTCTCTTTACCTTTATCAGAATTTCCAGTCACTATTTTGTCCTTTTGTTTTGCAATCTTTGGTTTATTTATAGTGTTGTTTTGTGAAGATTTGTTAGAGGTTTTGTTTTTGGGAGTTTGTTGATTGCTTTTACTCCTAAGGTCATATTCCCTTTGAGAATCTATGATAACATTTTCCATGTCTTGATAATAACTTTCATCATTATCTCTTTTGTCATCATAAGGTGTGTATAGACTTTGTTTTCTATCGTAATGAACCTCAAAGTCATCATTATCTACTCACAACATATTAATATCATCATCCTCTGTTTTCTCATCTGTTTCTTCAACCTCTCTTACATAGTTTTGATGAGAAGGAGGGCTGATCTGTTAATCATCCTCCATTGGTCTATTTTGAGGCTAGTTTGTTCTAAAATTCTGATTCTGGTTTTGATTTCTGTTTTGAGGAGCAGTTTGGTTTTGACTTGCTTGTGCTCTCTCAAGAATGCTCATTTTCTTCATCATCTCCTCCATCATTCTTTCCATATTTGATCCGGAAGTAGAAGGTGTAGTTTCCTCTCTGAAGGAGACTCTCTTCTCATTCTTCGTTCTGGCTCTTTTCTCCATTAAGTTGACTTCCATAGCAAGAGCCCCCTTTTTCATATCTTCAAGAGTTAGAGGATCTCTTTCTCTCAGCTGATAGGCCATTTTAGGGTCAAACCCTTCAGGAAAATTGTTTAACGCTGAGCCTTGTGGAGGTTTCAAATCCGGGGGAAGGGAATTATACACACTATTAAATCTAGTGCAGTAAGCTTGTACACTTTCCCCAATGTTTCTGTGGAGATTTTTGTAATCAGAAAGTATTTGAAGAGGGTTTTTTCTGACTTCCCATTTGTTTAAGAATGTCTGATGGAAAGCCTGGAGATCATTTATACTCTGGGGGGTTAAGCCTTTAAGCCATTTTCTTACTTCTCCCCCCAAACTCTGAGAAAATAGTCTAAGTTTGATAGATTCATCATCAATTTAATTTCTGTCAAAGTAGTCATTCATCTTATCCACATGCTGTGATGTAGTAGTAGCATTATTAGCATCATACAATGGTATTTTGGAAATATAGTCCTGTGGAAGATTGACTAAGGGTAAAGGAAGGACTAAGGGAGCATACCATGCTACCGTGATAGGGGATGGGGGTGGATTTACAAGAGGTGGATTAACAAGAGGGAAGGTGGGATGGAATGGAGTGGTTTGAGTAATGGATGTAGGATGAACAGATGTGGATGGACTAGGAATAGATTGCTGAGCTGATCTTGGGTGAGAAACACCTAAATTGTGAAGGAAATGTAAATCAGGTGGTGTTGTTTCTCTACTACCAGGAAGTTCACTTGTTTTCGGGGATGAAAGTGAAGAATCAGAATCTAGCTGATCTAAATCATCAAGAGACCTAGTTCTAAATGAATTTCTTAAGTATACTTCTGATTTTTGTAGAGATGTAAGATTTTCATGAATTGAATTAGCTCTCAAGGGTGATCTGAAAACAGTTGAAAATTTAATCTTAGGACACTTCCTAAGGATACTTTCAAGGTTATCAACTATCTCAGGTGGATTAGGGTCAGGGTAGGCTCTAGTATGAATCTTTCTAGGAGCCACTATGCTGTGTTTTTTAGACCCAACTAAACAAGAACAGTTTTACTGGATATGACAATCTGTAAAGGGAAAACTGATCTTTTTAAACAAGAAAATTTTAATCCTAAAATCCTCTTACTGAGTGTAAATGATGTTAAGATGATAATGGTTCTTCCTAGTGGAGTCTTAAGGTCTATTTAGGATTGTGGAGTCGCCAAGTGGAAGTTTTTAGCTCTTTTGGAGGTAAATGGTTTTATGGTCCACCACCATGTTTATTAGATACCAATCTGAAATATTTTTGGTTTTTTCTGAGTTATTTTTCAGTCCTATGGGTTAAAAGTATCCTCAATCTGTTTCAAAACTTAGCTACGATTATGAGACAAATACATTCTACTCTTATGGCTAAGCTAGCTGATCCTTCAAGGTTTGATAAGCTCTTATGAGAATCCTAGGGTTTGCCTAGTTTGTCACTGATTCAAACAAGTTTCATCATGATTACTGTTTCCTTGGTAGTGCTTGAAAAGGGCTGCTTTTACTTCGAGGGGTTTGTATGAGGTCTTAAGGGAACTTAAAATGAAAATGACTCAGAACTCCCTAGTGGAGTCGCCAGAAATGTTAGTTGCTGGTGGCTCAACTGGCTAATATGCCAAATGTTCATGATTCAAGGGCTTTCTAGGGTTTTAAGGTGTATTTAAACTGTTATTTAACTCAGAAATCCCCAGTGGAGTCGCCAGAAATGTTAATTGCTGGTGGCTCAACTGGCTAATATAAAAAATGTTCTTTGAAACAAATTTCTGATATCCTATGATTACCTTAAAATGAAAATGACTCAAAACTCCCCAGTGGAGTCACCATAAATGTTAGTTGTTGGTGGCTTAACTGGCTAATATGCCAAATGTTCATGAGTAAAGGGTTTTCTGGGGTTTTAAGGTGTATTTAAACTGTTATTTAACACAAAAATCCCTAGTAGAGTCACCATAATTGTTAGCTCCCTGTAATTTTCAAGATTGGCAAAGTCAAACTGCAGAGAGAAAACTGTTTCAACCACTTTGGGATCCTAGGATCTAGCCCTCCTGAATCCGGAGAGGGATCTCTCCAATCAAGTGAAAAGATTGATTTATCTTTTAAGGCTTTTTGGTTATGATATTAGGCTAGTTATGAAGGCCAAGGGTTTTTGTTTGTTTTGGATGGTTGAGCATGATTATTATTTGAGTGGAAAGTCCTAAATGGAAATAGTTTCAAAGGTGTGAAGTTGCAAGAAATTAGAACAAGCTTTGGCCGGTTAGATAGATATAACGTTGGTTTTTAGTCCATTAGGCTATGGAGTCATAAAAGGGTTTAATTGAAACAAGAAGGTTCAAGAGTGGTCCATGGGGCAAGTCATCTATGTCTAAGGATCTCTTTAAAGTTGATTTTATGGAATGAAATGATACAACAAGAGGGGGAATTAAAAAAATGAAGAAAAAAGAGTAGCCTAAGATCAACTAAGTACTTTGAAACTATCCTGATTTCGGCATACACTTAAGAAAGACATAAAAGTAACCTAAGATCTGGTAAGTACTTCAAAACTAACCATCTTTGATGCACTTTCAATAGAAAACATCTTGAAAAGAAAGGGAAACTTTAAAAGCAACTGTTGGAAAAGAAACTAGAGGACAGGGCTCACCATTACTTCCTTAGCTTTGCTTTACATAGTAAAATTTCAAGACAAACACATAAGATAACGAAGAATAGTCTAAGATTAGGTAACGACTTTCAACCTAGCCTTCTTTCAACACATTCTTAGGGAAACTTTCAGATAGTTTTTGGGGATAAAACTAAAGGACAGGGCTCACCATCACTTCCTTAGTTCATCTCTTCTTAACATAAACTGAAAATAACATTCAAGAACAACATTTAGCTTAGATAGTAGGACGAGGGAACACCATCATTCCTATCTGCTTAAACTGAATTAAATCATTCCTAAACAACACAATTTGGAAGAAAACATGTAGAAAAAGCTTATCAGTGACAAAAGGGTACTGTAAACAGTAAATCCTAACTCTATGCTTGTTGTTATTTATCAGAGAATAATGGACAGAGAAAAAAAAGAAATAAAATAACAATTTACAATAAGAAAAACATCACCGTTGACATAGACCAGGATCCCATAAATAAGCTTTTATTGATGCTTCAAACCAGTTACAATCTTCAAGTCCAGTGTTTCAGTTCAGAAATCATCTTCACTTATCAGCCTATCTTATTTGACTACAAACAGAGCTCCAAGAGCCTTTGAACACTATTTACAAGTAGAATTTCTGAGCACAAGTATATTTCAAAGTTCTGCAACCAACCCTTTGTAATGAGCTCCTCAATATGATTTTATAGGAAAATGAGGAGGTTGAAGAGAGAAAAGATGTACTAAGTTCGATTAATACAGTTAATGCTTCTCAGCCTTTAAGGGGATCAATGGATAATTTTACAAATATTTTCCTGTATTAATTGTTTTTCATTAAGTATTTAAGCTTGCTGGAAGCTTTTGTTGACTTTAAGGCTCTGTTTCATTGCTGTAGTAACTTTGTTTGTCTCGGAATAAATACTGGGTTGTATTGAGCAAAATATCCTCTGTTATGGTCACTACTCGGCCTCTATTTGAATTATTTGAGGCTACAGGTGGAAATCTAGTAGCTGAGAGGAATCAATTAGCCTCTGATGTGGCGATGGAGGCATATCTATCTAATAGATATTCTTTATTTTCCTTTAAAACGCTGTCAATTTGTTTTGATTATGTGTATTAGGCTTAATCAGTCCTAAACTCTGTATTCTGCTCTTAAACAGTGTTTAATTTAGTTGATTAGGCTTTTGATTGTCGATCTTATCCGTAATCCACCCCAAACTGTATAATCAATGTTAATTCTTCATCTTTGCTGTGTTTGGGTCTTTGAGACTGATACTCTTTATTTTAATCAATATTGTTGTGTCTTGTTGATGTGCAGGTGCTACACGGGCTTCATAATGGTATTAGTGCTCATGACGCACCGATAAAACTGATATGGAACCCTGTCGAATGATTTCTCTTCATGTACAAAGGCGTAGGGGATCGTCATCCCCAGCCTTTGGTTTTCCTTTAAATTAATGGAAAAACCATTAAAACCTGAAAAATACACAAAAGTGTTATAAAATCCTATGTATTTGGTAAAACTTCTTCAAAGGCTTCGGTTTGGAGCATAGCCGTTGGATGACAGCATCCAACAGCAGAGATTGCACATAAGGTCAAAAGGAGAGCAGTTGATGAACAAGCGGTGGATAATTAAGTTAGATCCACTAATCCAAGTTGAATGAACGGTCGAGATTTGTTGTAGATATACAAAGTGAATGAGTCATTTTATAATATCATAGGCGCAAATGCGAATAAATACAAAGGAAAAGGGGAAAAATCCCTTGGCGGAAGAAATCTGTGTAAAAATGGAAATTGGGGTTTCCAAACGATCGTAGACCGTCGGATCATATTGGACCCCAAGATCAACGGCGGAGATTGCTCGTTGAAATCCTTTGGTGAAGGTGAAGGGTGATAGTGCAATGGGAGATTAGATCTGAGCCATTGATCTGCAGAGATCAACAGTGGGGAGCGCACACGATAAATCATAATGCAAATGGGGGAAAGCAGTTTTGAGAGGGAAAACCGGCAGTATCGCGCGATGAAATGGAAGAAAGGTGGTTTCACCTTTTTGAACGCGATATGCTTTAGAAGGTGACATGTGTAATTTGAATATCGCCCATATCGCGTAGCCCTTTGAGAATTAACGTTCGTGCTTGAATCTACACGAAAATGTGCGCTGGCCATTGGATCTGAGGTCTTAGATCTGATATTGGGGAGTGAGCACGATATTGGATAGATGCACAGGTTGATAGCAGGTAGGGTGGTTTCAATATGGGCCATCGGATCAAGGATTGGACGGCTGAGATTAAAAACTGAGAAAGGCAGGACCCACAGGAGGTGGGCCTGTCGGGATTAATCTGAGTCGTTATATGTAAAGGATCAACGGTCAGGATTGAAACTGGGGTCAAACGAAAAAATGAACGAGGCGGGGAAAGGGGTTAATATGGGCCGTTGATCTGCAGAGATCAACAACTGATATTTGGTCATAAAACATTATAGAGTGGGGCTACATGTTTTTAACCAAGGTCGGAAAGTGTAATTTGGGCCATCGGATCTTGACACGTGGATGGCCCAGATGCAATCGGGGCTTTCGAAATCTGCGGGGGAAAAGACAAAGGAGTGCCGATGTGATTGAATATTGGCCGTTGATCTGCAGATCAGATCGAGAACCCATAGGGGAACCGCCAATCGGAGGTGGTGAAATAAAATATTAATGCGCCCAATGAAAATTTCCTGATGCGAAATTGCATAAGCCGTTTGATTGGCCTAATATCCACGGCGGAGAAGGGCTCTAACCAATGAACGGCGAGCCTTTTTAAAATATAGAAAAGGTGGATTTTCATTAAATCCAAAGGTTTTAATGGCTCGAGGTGGGTTATATATATGTGGCTTGGCGCCCGACTGCAGGGCCTGTGGATATGTGGAAAACATAAAGGGACCAGGGCTTTATATATATAAGGGCAAATCACCATCGGAAGCACGGTGATGGTCTTTTAATCTACCCATTTGTAAATCTCCAATGCGAGATTCTGTTTACCATTGATTGGTTCATAAGATCAACGGTTCTTCTCATATAATAACATGAACTGGTGAGTTTAGACCAAAACTTAGGATAATGGGTTTTTATGAATTAACAAAGGGAAAAAGTGATCGAGAATGGTTTATATGAAGTGCTAAGCATCCGATTACAGGCCTTTGGTTTTGTGAATAAAATAAAGGAATAGGGATCATATATAAAGGAGCTGATCGCATCGAAGGTTTTATAAAAGCCAAAGACTTGCGTGCTCCAATTTGTTCCAATGCGATAAGGGCTCGAGACCATTAGCGCTCGGTTCTAGTGCTAGGGCATATGTGGGGAAGTGGTTTAGGACTTAGCCCAAAGGGGCTTAAGCCTTAACACAAAAATGTATTTTTTATGAAATTTTCAATGTTTTTTGATGGATTTGGGGGTTTCGGCAAGGTTCAAAAGTGAGTTTTAAACCTTGTAAAAAGGGATTTTATGAAGGGAAGAAAGGAATACATGAAAAATAGAAGAATTTCATGGGGGAAAAAGGGAATAAAATGAAGGTTAGTTTTGAGTGGAAGGAGGGGAAAAATGGAGTTTTGCAGCAGTATTTTCTCTATGAAAATAGCAGATTTTCAACATCTCGAAAGGGAAACAAAAGTGAAGGTTTTTAAACAGAGGGCATGATGTCTTCATAAGACTTCAAGAGATAACAATTTTTAGCAATACAAATTGTTTCTTGAAGGCTCAAAAAATGATTTAGCCACCATTTGATATGACAAATTTTATAGGTGGCTAACAGGTTAGAGCCCACAGAAAATATGTTGTAATAGTGGAGTAGGATCTTGACTTTGTATCAAAAAAATAACAAAGTCATGGTTTTATCTGTTTATTGGTTTCCACTTACATCTAGTGTTTGTATGTGTTTCTTTTATTTTCTAATTTAATGTTATGGTTTAGATATTACATATTTTTCACATATAAAATCTTGTGTTTATAAGGTGTTATTTTTCTCATTTAATAGTCTATTTAACCACTGAAAAGAAAAGAAAAATTATGTACATGAATGTAATAAAATGATTCATGCCCCTCTCAGTTTATTCAAGTTTCCAACAATTGGTATCAGAGAAGTTTTTTTCTATGCAAGCCTAACATCAAGAAGGTAGACTTGGTTGATTCATGAACTATCAAAATGTATCTTTGCTCAATATTGTGAACTTTCAAGAATGGAGAGAGAAAGTAAAATATGAACTGATGGGTTATGGATCTAATGTATGGAAGTTAGTGTGTGATGGATACAGCAAATACCCCCCCTCTAATAAAGAACAATAGTGGAATTCTCAGGAAAAATGTGAAATGTATAACAAACTTCATAATATGGATCTTGATATAGTGACAAATCCTAAATATTCAAAGGAAATTTGGGAAAGGTTGCAATTCATGCATGGCGGAGATACTAGTAGCAACAATGTAGAAAAGGAGAAGAAAAAGAGGGAGAAGAAAAAGTATTGTAAGAAAGAAATCATCCAGCCAAATGAGACCTGTGCTAGTGTAAATGTACCTAAGGAAAAGTTAGTTGATAACAAATCAAGCCTAACTTAGCCTTGACTAAAATATACATACTTGCAAATGAAAGCAGAGGCCAAAAGAAGTTGTTGCAGATATGTGATGAAAGAGAGCATGAGTACAAGGAGGAAATTATTATCCTAAGGAAACTATTATAAGAATCTAAAATAATAGAAGAGGTGATGATTAGTCAGCTGAAGGAGAAAGAGGAAAAGTGTGAAAGATTACAAGTCAAGATTGTTTAAGCAAGAAGTTAAATAGATGAAGAATAGATTGTATACAAAGCTAGAAAAAGAGATTGTCTCCATTAACTACTCAGAAAAGGAATCCATTAAAGAGGATACAACACCATTAAATAGACCAGTATAATAATGTTGCAATAGCATGATTAATAAATAAGAAAACAAAAACAAGAAACCATATCAAAATTTAACTGAAATAGGTGGTTGACTTGTTTTGCTGTGCAAGCACCTTCTATTCCATTTAAACAACCCAAGGATCATTCTCATACATCCATTTGTGCAATTGAATTCTTGTGTCAATATTATGTGGTTTTTCAAGTACTTTATGTGTGAGAAATTAACAATTGTTTTTCGCTGATTAAATGCATGAACAACAAACATAAATTTCAGATAAATAACCAGCAACTCACAACAACAAAATAATAAAGGAGTTCACCCTTAACACTTGGGCTATGTCTCCTTGAGCCTCCATCAATGGACTAGGATATCTAGGATTAAAATGGTCAAATTATTTTACAAGTTGATGCTCAAATCCATTGGTTTTACAGATTGTACCAATGGGCTCAGAATGCCAAAATAACACTATATTGACTACTCAATCACTGGAAATGGACCATGGCTCCCTTTGGCATGATCTCTTATGCTAGTGGCCTTGAGCTTCCCTGAGCTATCATGTGGCAAAAAAACTTGTAGAAGTCTTCATATGCTCCTAAAAATTGTCTCATTATTTCTAGAATATGTCAATCATCAAAAATTCATTGTTCATTCACTCAGAATGACCTCTGGCTCCTCTGGCTATGCCTCCAACACTTAGTGGCCCTAAGCTCCATGAAAATTATCTATAGAATTTTCACACCTATAAGTCTCCAAAGGCCTCTAAAAGTTGCACCATTGGCTTCAGAAGGTCCAATATAGTAAAAAATGACTATTCATTTTTGAAATTTGGTTGAGTGATGCTCAAGAGATAGCACAATCAAATTTTCCCCAATTTTCTCCACTAATTCTAGAAAACTGCCAGTTAAAATACTAAATTTGGCAATCCACCTAAATTGGCGTGTGATGCCAAAAATTCCGCCAACACTAATCATGCAGTTAATTAGTGGATAAGCGAATCTTAATAATAAGATAAGCATTGTTTAAATATAAGCGCATTTTAGCGCTAATCCCGTTTTAATGTGGCTTAACCACATTTTAATATTAATTAAACATAGTTTTAAATCTTTATTGTTTGATTTGTTTGTAGCATCCAGTTCGGACGCTTGGGCGCATGGGGAAGGGGCTGGCCCATGGGGCTGGCCCCCTCTCGAACTCTAATGGACGACGCATTAAAGTTTAAGTAATGGCACGTTGGAAGTCTTTACAAGGATCATTGGAGTGGCACGTTGGTAAAGACAGTGCGATGATGAGGGAGAGGTCATGGGCTCAAACCCTGGCCTCTGTCCTCTGCGCATGTATTTTGATTCAACCTTGGAACATTACATTTTAAACCAACCTTCAGCAGACTTGGCATTAACCATATGCGGATTTGAGTTTAATAATAAACTTTGTTTTTTAATTTCAAATTTAATTAATATTTAAATATGACTTCTATAATCTATATCTATATATATATATAATAAAATCATAAATAAATAAATAAATAATTAAAAAAAAATACAATTTCCATCCTTAGAAACATTAGGAAATTTACTCCCACATATAAGACGAAACTGGCGAGTCTGAAGGTGCCAATTGGCACATTGTCATTGGTTTTTGCTGGAGGAATTTCCTCATGAGCTGACTGTACCTGCCACATCATCCCTATACCTACTCTGCCCATTTTTTAATCTGTTTTGTAAAGCGAACGACAGACCATAACTCAGTCATACGAAGTCAGATTTTGACAAAACAAGTTGCGTCAGAATCCTGGCAATGGACTCTATCCAATAGTTCAGGCATGAAACAATTTTGAGCACTTGCAATTTTTATCTAATTTTAGGCCCTGATCCAAATTCTGATCACTCCTTCCCACTAACGGGATTTTGGACCCACAAAGGCTTATAATTGTAGAAATTATATAACATATGCATGTATATATCTAGATTCTCCTCATCTAACAATATTTATCTTCTTGCTAAATACATAATCTTTCCACTCTTAATCTTTTGCAGAAATTTAAAATCTCAATTACAAACATATGAAGCAATAAAAACAATCGCACATAACACAGTTGTTTAACGGGAAAGCCCGAAGCTAAAAACCCCAACTATCATATTATGTATATCATGGAGATCATGTAACAATCTCATACAAAGCTTAGTACATCAAGCTCTTAGTACAATCAATCGTCACACACTAATCAGAAGAAATCTGCAAATCCATGCACTGATTTCTTTCCACCTGATAGCCTACCTCCACTACGCAATCCCTGCTGAAGAAGACCCCTGAATGAATTCGAATCTACCTTGCCTTGACTGTGAAATCCTCATTGGCAACTCTAATATGTGTGTGGTGCAATCAATGCATCACTATAGTCACAACGGATAGTCCATCTTGCCCTTTCACCTATCTCTCCACTGGGTCTCCACTGGAACTGACATGCGCTGTGTTATCACTCCAGTAAATTCTTAAGTTGTGGGATTTTGGTTTTTAGTCAAAGAATACTAGAGGTAACCACAAAACTACTTAAAAATCTAGGATCTAGCCTTCCTAGGGTTTAGAGAGGGCTCTCTCTTTAAAGTTTAACTTTGTTTTAATTTATGAATATTAGGCTAGCTATGAAAGTGCAGATTTGGTTTGGTTTTGTTGGATTTGGTGGGAAAATCTCACTTGGAGGGTAGATTGAGGGAAATATAATTGTCCATTGGGCTATGGAGTCTAAGTCAAGCTAACAAAACTGGGATCAAGGCCTAAAAGGTCAAATATCTGCAGGGCAAGGTAGATATCCCTTGGAGGTCTTGGGAAATTTGGTTTTTGAGATGGTATGATCGAGATAAAGGGCACTTAAGAATCCTTAAATCTGAAAAGGGAAGTAGAAGATAGAGTTCAAATGGTAGAGGGAGAAATTAAGAATTCCCTACACCAGAAATCAGAAGAAAACAAAGAAATGATAACTAGTTAAAAATGGGGTGCTATTAACGTTTCTTGTAGTAATACTCCTAGTTATACATTCAGATTTAGAATTAAAACATAGATGTATGCATAAAACAAAAGAAGATAAAAATGACAAGTTTAAGAGAGTACTTCACTCCTGATAGCTTATCACAGGGATCCTAAAGTATTATGCCAAAAAGGTGATCCAGTCTGCTACTCAAATTCGAAATCCAAAGCCTTCAAGTCAACAAAATATCTATAGTAATCTCCAACAATTTTATACCACACAAAAATACTTCAAAGGGTGAAGTATTTATATAAAATGTTTTACAAAATATCCTAGATGACTTCTAGGAATTAACTTAGGAAAATTAAATATCTTACAACAATAATAGTGACAACTTGCTCAGCAAATTAGGCAGATGTCCTATTTTATTCAAAATAAATAGAAATTGTTTCAAGATAAGAAGCAATAGGTTTCTTATGTGTCTTCTTTGTTGGCCTTTTAGATATTTTTCAGAATATATTTTCCTTCACTGATAAGATTTCTCACTGATACTCTTTATCACTTATACTCTTTCACTTCTGAAACTCTTTACCTTCAGTAAAACTGCCTTCTTACTATAAAAATCTGTTTTGACTGTGAAATCAACAAACAAAATTTTTCTTCTTCATTTGTTTACCTTTATTTCTTCATAGAAAATCAGTTAATGCTTGCCACTACTCATTTTTAGGAATTCTAATATTCTTGAGTTTCCTAAAATTCTCATCAACCTCAGTGTACCTGGAAAATGTGGGTTTGATGACAAACAAATATTTGATTTCATACTACAAATAAAACAAATCTTCAAAACTTTTTAGCAATACTTTTCCAATGGGAATACCTTGGCCTCTTGGCTTTTTCACTTGCTCTTTGGCATGTTCTCTGATATTTTTGTCATAATCATTATGAGGCATTAACTTATCATTGATCACCATGATATCAAGAAGTCCCTTTTGCCTCAAATTGGTGAATTTAACCATGAATCTAGTGACAGTAGTGTTCATTCCTTCACATTTCTCTTTAAGCTACCTCATCAAATTTCTTTTGGTGGTTACTTTCCTAATTTCTAGAATAGTAGATGTCCTGTCATTTATTTTAATTCTTCAAGCTGCTGTCTGTTCTTTCCATTGAGGAAATTGATCAACCTAACAGCCTGTTTTGGTTTATCTACCAATTATTCTTGTGTCTTTTGGATCTCTGCCTAAGCTGCCAATAGTAACTCTCTCTGCTCAAAAGTTACTTAAATTGATGGCCAAAAATCATGAATTGCTTCAATTACATTATTCCATAGGTAAATTTTAATATATGATATTTGATCCTTGAGAGTTAATTCTTTCTAGAGCTTCTTTACCTCTTCACTCAATCTGTGAGCATTCTATTCATGTATTTTAGCATCTATCTAAGATAATTTGCTTGTCTTCTCAATATTTTCAATTATCTTGGTCAATATATTTATTTCATTGGTCTTCAAGGACATCTCCTCCATTGCCTTTACTAGTTGACTGTTGTCATTTGTAGGTGGCAACACTGTTGTAGAAGATTCAGTTACTGAAGTAGTTGAAGAAGTCACTGGCACTGTAGTGGCTAGTGGATCTTTTGGTGCCAATTTCTCTCCTAAAGTAGATGGTACTGCTGCTGTGATGACTAGGATAACAGTGGGAATGACTGGTTCCTTAACTGTCTCTTTTTCTTGGACAACTTGGTCCATTTTTACTTCCATTTCCTTAATTTGAGCTGTTAGTTGAAGTATCAAGCTCATCATTTCATCTTTCTCCTTTTGATCTTGTAAAACTTCCTTTGTTTGAGGATGCTCTCCTTGAGGAAGCTTGAGTTGTTTCCTCAAGGCAGTTATGTCCTAATTTTTATTTTTAACCAACGCTTCAGCTACTTCGATGTTTGTAGGATCATATACTACATGCAATACTAATTCTTCTAAGGCCTTTATCCTTAGATCCTTTGCATATAGTGAAGCTTTATCCATCTTCATTTGGTCCTGCATATTAGAAATGGTATTTTGAAGCCTATGAGCACTCATAGATTTTGTGGTTACTGTGGAATAGAGCATCTCTGATGTTTTCCTGTGAAATTCAACCTGATCCAACTCATGAATTTTATCTGTGGCTACTTCCATTTCAACCCTTTCATAGTCAGCCACTATCTTTGGCATTGGTACAGTGGGCTGTAAAACTGACATAATCAATTTTTGAGTTGAATAATCGAAGGCTGATAAGGATCTATTTTGATTACCTGGCTTTTGCTTCAAAAACTGAGAATATATTTCAATTTTAATTTCCTCATTCTTCAATTTGATTTGCTTGTATTTCTCGTTAATATCTAAATCCTTCTCCTCATATGAATGTGAGGAAGAAGCCTCCATACTTTGTTTCCTCTCCATCATCTGTGTCTCTTCATTATTCATATGTTCTTGATTCTCAGTTGGCTCACTGATGATAACAGTGGCTACATTGGTATCTGTCTGTGTAGTGTTGGTATTCAAGGGTTGTGTTTCCTCAACATCTATTGTTACTTTTCCTTTAGTTGTTGTATCCATCTTTGGCCTCTTATTGTAAATGATTTTAAACTTTGTCTCTGTGGTAGTCTCTGCAGTATAATCTCCTTCTTCTTTTATTCTTTTAGTGGATGTCTCTGGCTGTTTGGCAACTTCCAAAGGGTGACTAGTATTCCTTTGGTTTAGTGCCTCTGTTAAAGTATTTTCAACCCACTCAATTTGATTAGCATATTTCTCTATATCTAGCTTTGACTCATGGATAAAGGGTGTCAATTTACATTTTACCCTTGGTTTACTTAAGATCCCTTATGTATCATAATTCCATGGAAAGCTTTCTTCTAATTTTTATTCCAGTAATTGACTTGCTGCTTCCTTTTCTGCTTCTCTTTTATTACATATGAAAGGCCCAATTTGATTTTTGAGTTTAAATTGAGTCTTCTTCTTGGCTGCCATAAAATTGATTGGATCTGAATTCAGGATCTGCCTAATGTACTCTAAGGAAAATATCCTCATGGATGGATGCTTAGGTAACTTGTAGGGAAACAAGTTAGAACCAAAAATTATTATTTCAGTGAATTCCTTATATAAATACCAATCTCGTACTTTTCTTTTCTCTGATAGCTGCAAAATTCTCTTCATTTCCTCACTGATTCTAGGCTGCTCTGTTTTTGTCAAAATGTTGGTCAATGGATGTACAAACAACTCTGCAAACTCTGAATAACTGGATTATGTGCCTTATTTTCTAAGTATAGATGTCCAGAAGACAACTGATAGTGGTTTTCCTTCTATATCCAATTTTTGAAGTGAAATTGGAAAGCTCTATGATTGGAAGAATAAAAAAAGTGGAAAAGATAGGAGGTATATCTAAATACTCCTTCCAGCTGTAAATTAGTCAATTGATAGTGAATGTTATCAGCTATAAAACCAAAATAATGAAATATAACGGAGGATGATTGTTCTGGAGAAAAGGTGGACAAAAATCCTATGATAGACTCATCAGTATGCTCATCAGTGAAATACCCAAGTATGAAGGAAAGCATGGAGATTACATGCCTTGAACCTTCAGGGAACTTGGCAGTTGAATATGGAGGGTTCAATTTAGGAATTTCAACATGCAGAGGCATGAAATTTTGGAAAATCATAAACCTTTTAGGAAAGTATAAGTTAATGTATAACTTAGTGAGGGCTTCAATAGACAATGGGACTACTTGGGGGTCTGGTTGAAGCTGCAACATTTGTTTTATAGAATCTGTTGTAATGGTAAATAGGACCTATTTATTTTCATTGACAATAGCTCTCTATTTTGGAATGTAGTACTGGTGACACAGTCTGATAATTTCTTGACAGGGGTGAGTCAGGGGGACTACATATTTGGGAAAATTGGATTCCCAAATGTGAACATCTTCTTGATCATCTAGGGATTTTTCAAAAACACCATTTGTGGATATCTACTAGATTAAACTCAACTATAGGATCATCTATCTTGTATTTAATATTAGCAAGAGGAATATGCTCAATATCAATAAATGGGGGTTGCAATGGATTGACTACAATGGCAGTATTTGGAGTCATGGAAGGAGTAGCTTTAGGAGTTTTTGAACCCTCATATTTGTTTCCACTCTGTTTTTTAGGCATTTTGTTTGGCTTCTAAAAGTTTAAACTATTTGCAGAGGAAATTTTACTGTAACATAGGCTTGATTAGGCAATTTCAGTAAAATACAATGTCTTTTAGGATTTTATACTCAATTAGGTCTTTCAAATGAAGTTCTGAGGCTAAAACTGGTCTAAAACATAAAACAAAGGTTTTCTTAGTCTTTTTAATGCAAATTGGGCTAAAAACTATGATATAAAGGTTTTTCAGTAGATATAGGGCACTTGCAGAGGATTTTTGGCCTTTTAAATCTTAAAATTGATCAAAAACTGTGAAGAATTGATAAATTTCCTTGAAAATGGTGCATAACAGATTCTAGTGTTCCTGGAAAAATTTTGCTAGGGTTTTGCCTATTTCTGGGACTTTTGGGCAATTCAATTTGATTAATTTCTTAATCTTAGGACACTTTTCTCTTTTTTAAAACGTTTTTGAATATGAGTTGTAGGTTTAAATATTAGGAGAATACTTGTTTTAACATAGGTATCGGTTTGAACAGGGTTTTCTGCAGTCTTCTGGTTGAATTGATTTATTTAGTGGATGAACTTGAGCGATATAGCTCCTCTTCAGTCTTTTATAGGTCTCTTGGGCAGTTTTAGAGGTTATGGGCATTGAAAAATGGGTGTCAAGGGCTTTCACAACTTTACACAGTCGGGGAAGGTAAAAACAATGGATTAAACGCGAGAGATAGGTAAAAGAATGTAAAACGCATATACAAAGGTTTTAATAAACATTTGATTGTATTCCGTCATGGCAGGAAGCGGTTTTAGTTTACAAAGGATTTGAAAAGCCGGTGGTTTATCACTTGCCTTTTCAGTGGTAAGCAGTTTTAAGCCAAACTCACACGATCCAATCATAAGAAGCCACGTGGAGGGGAGGGTTCATCGCGAAACTGCCTATTTCACGTGGAGGGTTTAATTTCGGAATTTCAACATGCAGAGGCATGAAATTTTGGAAAATCATAAACCTTTTAGGAAATTATAAGTTAATGTATAACTTAGTGAGGGCTTCAATAGACAATGGGACTACTTGCGGGTCTGGTTGAAGCTGCAACATTTGGTTTAAGAATCTGTTGTAATGGTAAATAGGACCTATTTATTTGCATTTACAATAGCTCTCTATTTTGGAATGTAGTACTGGTGACACAGTTTGATAATTTCTTAACAGGGGTGAGTCAGGGGGACTACATATTTGGGAAAATTGGATTCCCAAATGTGAACATCTTCTTGATCATCTAGGGATTTTTCAGAACACCATTTGTGGATATCTACCAGATTAAACTCAACTATAGGATCATCTATCTTGTAGTTAATATTAGCAAGAGGAATATGCTCAATATCAATAAATGGGGGTTGCAATGGGTTGACTACAATGGTAGTATTTGGAGTCATGGAAGGAGTAGCTTTAGGAGTTTTTGAACCCTCATATTTGTTTCCACTCTGTTTTTTAGGAATTTTGTTTGGCTTCTAAAATTTTAAACTATTTGCAGAGGAAATTTTACTATAACATAGGCTTGATTAGGAAATTTCAGTAAAATACAATGTCTTTTAGGATTTTATACTCAATTAGGTCTTTCAAATGAAGTTCTGAGGCTAAAACTGGTCTAAAATAGAAAACAAAGGTTTTCTTAGTCTTTTTAATGCAAATTGGGCTAAAAACTATGATATAAAAGGTTTTTCAGTAGATATAGGGCACTTGTAGAGGATTTTTGGCTTTTTAAATCTTGAAATTGATCAAAAACTGTGAAGAATTGATAAATTTCCTTGAAAATGGTGCACAACAGATTCTAGTGTTCCTGGAAAAATTTTGCTAGGGTTTTGCCTGTTTCTGGGACTTTTGGGCAATTCAATTTGATTAATTTCTTAATCTTAGGACACTTTTCTCTTTTTTAAAACGTTTTTGAATATGAGTTGTAGGTTTAAATATTAGGAGAATACTTGTTTTAACATAGGTATTGGTTTTAACAGGGGTTTCTGCAGTCTTCTGGTTGAATTGATTGCTTCAGTGGATGAACTTGAGCGATATAGCTCCTCTGCAGTCTTTTATAGGTCTCTTGGGTAGTTTTAGAGGTTATGGGCATTGAAAAATGGGTGTCAAGGGCTTTCACAACTTTACACAGTCGGGGAAGGTAAAAACAATGGATTAAACATGAGAGATAGGTAAAAGAATGCAAAACGCATATACAAAGGTTTTAATAAACATTTGATTGTATTCTGTCATGGCAGGAAGTGGTTTTATTTTACAAAGGATTTGAAAATCCGGTGGTTTATCACTTGCCTTTTAAGTGGTAAGCAGTTTTAAGCCAAACTCACACGATCCAATCATAAGAAGCCACGTGGAGGGGAGGGTTCATCGCGAAACTGCCTATTTCATGTGGATTTTGTATTCGATTGATCGGGCATGTTGTCTATGCGATATTGCTCGTTGACCTTCAGATATGTGAAGTTAATGCGAACGGTGAGGATTTGTTTGGGAGTTGCATGGAGCGGAAAGGTGGGACCAGGTTTAATCAAATGCAGCGGAAGGGTTTAATATGTGTTTAAACCTTTATAATAAAATCGAGGAGTATAGGTTTAAACATATATATATATATATATATATATATATATATATATATATATATATATATATATATATATATATATATATATATATATATATATATATATATATATATATATATATATATATATATATATATCTATATATATGGGTTTATTTATGTATAAGAGTGGGATAAATGATTTTAAAACATATGATAATGTTTTAATTAATATACAAGGTGCGGGCATGATATATAAGCACAAGGGTTTATTATGTGGTAGGTTAGGACTTTTTTATCTTAAAAATTTTGAAAAATGTTTAAAATATGAGGGTGTGTTTGATTATATTATATAGTTTTTCAATTATTTGGATAGTTTTAAAAACTATAGGGCTGGATATTTGAAATAACGATAGTTTTAGACAAAAGGGATTTTGCTTTGGGATTTTTTATTTGTGCACATGGATAATATACTTTGGCCTTAAACGTTATAATAGTGGGTTTCTTTGGGGTTTATTAAATATAAGGGAATTAATAACCAGGAAATGGCATTTTTTAGCGATTTAATAAAATATGTCAAAAGTTAATATGAGAGGGGAGTGAAATGTAAAACAAAATACACATTATCTCCTAGTAAAACATAATAATCAAGAATTTTCTCATCTTTATATTTCTTTCGATAATACTTACGATAAATGTGATTTTGTGGGTTTTTATGAATGCTTATGAAGGCATGAAATTAATTACTTTAGGGTTACAATTTTACTAAGCAAGAATATGTGCTTAGTTAGCAAGAAGGGGCTTTAATACATGAATGAAGGGTAAATGATGATATATGAGGATTTAACATAAGAACTCAATATTTTTAACTAACCAGTCATAGAGCCTTGGGTCTGGTCCCAACAAAAGTCAAAGAAATGCTTTGAGCCTATTTGACTGATAGCTTAGAATACTGAATACTCATGGGGGAGGGGAAATTAGTGATTTTTCTCGATGATGTACTATTTACATGATTGCTCCACTGCTTTCTACCTACCCAATCTTGTATTTCTAACATTTTTTCTTCATTTTTCAGGTGCATTTAGGCTTGCAACCTTAGAACATTTTCTTTCAAAACATAAAACTATCTAAATCTAACTTATTTCATCCGAGGGCTCAAATTAAACTGTTGAGCTCCTCATTATTCTCTACCTATCTACTGATTTTTCAAGTTTAAACTGTTTGACAAATCTTTATTCACTATCTAAAACATGAAATTGAAACATGAATAGTTAAGATTAAACTATTTAACTGATCATGGATTATGGCATTTATTGACACTCTGCACATAATCATTTATTCTTTGTAGTAAAATTAAAAGTAGTGGCATTTGGACTTGCTCACTTTCTGGTTTTATTTCTTTTCTTTTGGGGTATATATTTTTCTAAGTCCTTTGATCATTCTTTTAGGACTTTTTACCCTCTTTTTGATTTTTTATTATTTTTCATCTTTTCAAAATATGGGAAAACAACTTGCAGAATGCAAGGTATGTGCATATTTACAAGACTTATCAAAGAAAATTCAAAATTTTATGAACCCTATTATTATAGGACCCTAACAGTGGCTCCACATGGGGATGACATTTCCTGGTTAAATATCGAGAACTCTAAGACTTAGTAGCCTTTGAAATTTGACTATGATGATCCTATAAATGTCTTCTGATATCTGCAACTTATTCATATTTATGATATTTACTTCTCAAAGCTTAGGGCCTTCTCTTCGGGCTTCAACTTTGCTAAGGAAACATCCAATCCAATCTAAACTTTGCAATGTATATGTACAATGATCAAAGTGAATGAAAAATAACTATTGGTTAACTCTGGTGAGTAGTAGTGCTTTAGCATTCTACCATTAACTGGTCCTTCTTGCAAATCTATTCCATCCAATTCTTTTAGAAAGAAAGCATTATTACCTCTATATTCATAAATTACATAAGCCCCTTTCCATAGAAAATCAAATTTTCCATGTTTTCCTTTGTCTTCTCTTCTGGAATCCCATTTTAACACTTTATCTCCTATGTAAAAATCATCATCTTTAGTCTTTTTATCATATATTTTCTTGATTTTATCTTTAATGACTTGGGATTTGACATAAACTTCTTCCCTTGTTTCTTGCAAGTGAATATTTTGATTTATCCTTCTTGGATGTCATTTGTTTCAACCTATAATTCCTGGATAATTTTCATCACTGGTACACCTAGGGAGGAAGGAAAAACAACATCCATTCCATAAACTAGTTGGTAAGGTGAATTATCAATGGATTTCTTAGTAGTAAGTCTATCTTCCCATAAGGCATTGACTAACTTTTTATGCCAAGTCTTTTTATTGTCTTCAAGTAACTTTTTGATGATATTTACTAGGCTTTTGTTTGAGGATTCAGCTAGGCCATTACCTTGGGGGTAATATGCAATAGAGTGGCATAGGGTAATATGGTATTTGTGGCAAAAGGCAATCATTTTCTTGGATTTGAATGTTGCTGCATTATCAGTGATTATCTTTTGAGGGCACCCAAATCTTGAAAGGATGTTGTTTTCTAGGAAGGAAATAATGACAGTATCAGTGGATTGTCTAGAAGGTATGGCTTCAATCTACTTGGTAAAATAATCAGTGGCTATCAAAATCCACTTATGTTGGCCTAAAGAGGTAGGGTGAATTTCACCAATGAAATCTAAACCCGATTTTTGAAATGGCACTTCAGTTGAAATAGGCTTTAAAGGGAGGGGTAATAATTTCTCCTTACCCTAAAAAATTTGGCACTTATGACATGAAGTAACATATTTTTTGACATATAATCTTTTTGTGGATCCTCTAGAAGGAGAAAAAACGATGGAAAGCGCAACTGTTAGGGTTCACCATAATGGCTTCCTCTGCGACACTGGGTCAGCCGCCCCCATGCGATCTGAAGACTGGAGGCTTCTTTCCGGCCTGGATATTCTAAGCCCCATATGCAGGATTCCCTCTATCAAAAAACCTCCATACACTTGCAGAGGTAGATGTTATGTGCTTCTTGTAGATTCACACCTTTCTCAAGCTTGATCCCGCTTGGGGTCTCGACTAGCCCCTGCAACCCATGTTATCTACACGATCCTCTGTGATAAAGAGGTCAGTACCTTTTCAGATCTGCTAGCTGCTCTCTGCATGGTCAAAATTTATATTGCATACCCAACTTTGAAGGGATGAAAATCCCAGCATTGGACTCTCCTCGACACAGAGGCGGACGCTGTTGGTGTGGATCCATATCTTGCAATCACTTCTAGCAGAACTGCAAAATCCGCCCTCATAGTCAGGAGAAGGATTACAGATGAAGCCCAATATTGGGGTTTTTTTCCTCCTCACTGGGCTGCCGCCTACCCTTTTGTTGCTCGGACTTCTGTGGCTTTCACTAATGGCTCAGTCGCTTTAGAGATTGCCCATCTCTACGGCAGAATTGTGGATTTTGGCTAGACAGAGGTTGGTTCAGAACATGCGATCCACACAGGTGAGGCTTTAGACTCTGCCTCCACAGCTTTTTGGAAGTATATTTGTCTCTCGGACCAGCCAGATCTGCCAGAAGAAGCACCTGCTTTTCAGATCCAAATCACACTCCTCTCTGGCAAAACGATGATGCATTGGGTGCGGGCTACAGATCTTATGGAGGATATTTTTCTAAAACTCGAACTCCAGCTGGGGATCCCCTCTTCTTTCCAGATATTTCTATATCAAGGTAAACAACTAATGGATCCCCTTCCCCTCTCCTTTTACTGTATTCAAAAGGATGCTTCTATTATGGTCATTTCTCGTCTAAGAGGAGGGTCCTTTGGGTAGACCTCCTCTGCTCCTCCTTTCTCTTTTAAAGATGCAGTCCATAAAGGTGCTGCCCATCCTCAGTGTTCTTCGAAAGAAGCTCAACCAACAATGGCTTCCAAGCCATTTTTGGTGGATAAATCGGAGGAAATACCTTCCATCGAATTCTCTCATCCTGTGATTGATGATCACTACCAACAATTTACAGAATCCGCAATCATATGCAGATTTAATGGTCTTTGGCCTCGCACAACAGATTTATACCAGTGGATCCATACCAACTGGACTAATAAAAGCAATATCTACTTATGCTCGAACGACTTCTTCATTGTGGCTTTTGACTTAGATGAAGATTACCAGAAAGCCTTAATGGGAGGCCCTTGGTTCTGGGGCTCGGCTGGACTTTTTCCTCACTCCATCTTTTCCAGACTTCGACCCTTCTATAGCTGTCATCACGAAACTTCCCATTTGGGTTAGGCTCTCGAACCTTCCAACGCATCGATGGCACATCTCTGTTTTCATAGCCATTGGAGACACCTTAGGACGCTATCTCGCTACAGATTCCTCAAGGAGGGAGAATGGACTCTACACCTAAGGCAGATTATGTGCAGAAATGGATATCAGCAAAGGGTTGCCGGATCAGATCAATATCAAGATAGGGTATTTCCACTAGACATAAACCTTGGACTATTAAAATACAGCCTTCTGTTGCCGCCATTGTCATCAAACGGGGCACCTCCAAAATGCATGTACCCAGTTCCACGACAAAAAGAAGAATCTGAATCGAAAGCCCAAATCCAAGAGCTGGAATCCCTGTGTTCCTCCCCCCCCCCCATGAATGACTCGGATTCCTCCAACTCGGATGAGGAGGAAATTGAAGCAGATGGGCAGAATGTTGGGTCTCCGTTGGACGTTCCCTCAGCCAGTCCTGTGGATCCCTCTGCCCTGCCGATCTCTCAAAAACGCACTCACGTATCTTCATCCTCAGACTCTGATAAGGATATTCCGCCCCCTAGGTAGAATAGTCTACAACTGGTCATGGCTCAGCCAAATTCCACTGGCTGGGTCAAAGTAAGCAAGAAAAAAGGGAAAAAATGTCATTTGGCAGTATCCACCCACACTGGGTAGATACCTCTGTTTTGATCTAGCTTCTCTGCTATTCTGTGTTATCTTTTTGCTCATTCTCTGATTGTCATCCAGGATCAAGGTTGATAGGCTATCACCTACATCTCCCTAGCATTTTCAGCTTCGCTTGCATGCAAGCTTGATTGTACCATATATTTCTCCTCTTAATAGAATTATTCTTATTCAGAAAAGAAAAAAAAAACATATTTTTTGACATTAGTAAACAAGGCAAGCCAGTAAAAACCAACTCTTAGGATCTTGTTAGTAGTATATTTCCAGTATAAATTTCCTGCACAGTCACCTGCATAAAATTCTTCAAGGATATTTTCAGGTTCTTCCTTTAGTAAACAATTTAGTAAAATCCCGCTATGATCTCTCCAAAAAAGTACATTATCTAAGATACAAAATCTTACTGCTTTAAGTTTAAAAAATATAGCTTTATTTCTTGACAATCTAGGAGGAGCTTGTGAGTTTTGGAGTACAAATATGATATCTGTATACCAAGGTGAGTGTGAAAAGGCTTCACTGATCAATGGAGTCGCCATCTCTTCCTGGTCATCTACTTGAGCAATGAAATTTATATCTGGGGCATTACAATTGGATTCAGCCATAAGTCTGGCTAATCCTTGACCTTTAATGAGCTTGGTGGGTTTTATCTCTATGTCATATTCCAAGATAGTGGCAATCCACTTACCTCTTCTTCCATCAGGACCATCCTGAGTAAGAATGTCTTTAACTACAGAATTTGGGACATAGGCAATAATGTGTGAGTAAAGAATATAAACTCTGAAGTCTTTAACGACCTTAACCAAGGAAAGGGCTTGTTTTTACATAATGTTGTACTTCAAAGGGGCATCTATAAGGGCTTTACTGAAAAAATATATGGGTTATTCAAATCCTTGATCATTTTTCTGCAGTAAAACTGCAACAATGGTGTGTTCTGAAGCAAATGAAAAAATCATGAAATCTTTCTTAAAATTAGGACTTATTAGGACTAGAGTTTTGGTTAAGGCTTGTTTGATAGGGTCAAATGATTGTTTAGCCTCAACATTCCATCTAAGAACTGAATCTTTTTTGAGCATGTTATTTAATTCTCTAATTATCTCAGCTAAATTAGATATGAATCTTCTTAAAAAAATTATCTTATCTAAAAAATCTTGTAATTCTTTGATGTTTCTTGGTGGGTTGATGTTCAGAATTGCTTCTATCCTAGCAGGATCTATCCTAATTCCTTCTTTGAGATTATATGTCCAAGTAATTTACCTTCTTCTAATCCAAATAGACTTTTCTTAGGATTTAAAGAGATGCTATATTTCCTACACTTAATAAAAACTTGTCTCAAATGATCCAAGTGTTCATTATCTATTTTGGAAAACACAGTAATGTCATCTAAGTAAAAAACTAAGAACTCATGTATTTACTTTTCAAACGCTATGTCCATAGCCCTTTGAAAGGTTGCTCCTGCATTCATTAGACCAAAAGGCATTTTTACATACATAAAAGTGCCCCAAGGAGTGGTAAATGTTGTTTTAGCTTGGTCTTCTTCTTGAACTAGGATCTGGTTGTATCTTGAAAAACCATCTAACAGTGAAATCCTTGAAGAACCTACTACCCTTTGTAATATGTGGTCCATTTTGGGTAAAGGGTAATTATCCTTTAAAGATACTTTGTTAAGATTTCTAAAGTCAACACACAATCTAATTTCTCCTGTTTTCTTTCTTGTAGGAACTAGGTTTGAAACCCAATCAGAATATCTGATTGGTACAATGATCTATGCATCATACATTCTTTTAACTTCTTTTTCAATAAAAGGTAATAGCACAGGGTTAATTCTTCTCAAATTTTGTTTGAATGGCTTTTGATCTTCTTTTATTGGAATTTTGTGCTGGATTATGTTTGTATTACAAGATTTTAAATCTTCATAACTCCAATCAAACACATCTTGATATTCCTTTAAAAGTTCAATATATTTATCCTTTTCTTGTTGAGGTAAAGTTTTGGACAATTTGATTATCTTTGGTTTTGATTCTATACCAATGTTACATTCTTCTATGTCATATCTTACTGGCTCTATTTTTGGTTTTCTAGCTACATTATTAGAGTCAAAAAGATCCTCTAAAGGAGTTAAACCTTTAGGTAAAAAATTATCCTTAAGATTTACTATATCTGATTCATCTTCAACAATTTCTTCAATCTCTACTTTCTCTAAGCTATCAATATTAGCTTGACTAAATCTAGTGGGTTTATCAAACTTTATTTTATTTACATCTAAGTCATTAAAATCTATTTCACAATCCAAATCATGATTTAATGTACAATCTGTATCTATAATAAAATTCTGAAATTCTCCTTCATTGTTCATAAACTTGTAAATCTTTTCATCCTGAGAAAATATTTGCCAATACTTAAGATTATCTTGAATTATTGGCCTATGTTTGACTTCAACAATATATCTTTGATTAGGTTGAAATGGTAAATTGCATGTACTAGAAAAATTTGCAAGACAATGAACTTGTATATTCTGCTTTCTAGGTAGAACAACAAACTTACATTCCAATAAATCATTAGTTAGACCTATGACAGTGTCTCTATATCTGCTAAGTCTAGGATTGTAGACAAAATAAACTCCATTTACTTGTTTTATGATCAAATTTGAATCTCCCATGATTAAAATTATTTTTCCTCCAGAGTCTCTAATGATTTGGAGTCCTAGGATAAGGGCTTCATACTTGGCCATATTGTTTGTACATTTGAAATTTAGCCTAAAAGAATGACCTTCAGAATGATTAGTCTCCATATTTGTTATCCAGACTCCTGATCCTGCTCCTAACTTATTCACTAAGCCATCAAAGTATAAATTCCATTGAGATTCATGAAAAATGTTATCATTGTTTGGTTCTCTCTTTTTATCTACTAGTTCAATTTGGATTTCATTTGTTACAGAGTTACATAGGATAAAGGAATCAAGGTCAGTTGGTGTAGATTAAATTGGGTAGTTTATAGATCTTTCATCACTACTGACCATGTACTTCATTAATGTTTCCCTATATAACTTTTTAGGCTGGCCAAACACCAAGATAGTAGCATAAGACATGTCCAATTGTAGAGATCCCTGCAACTTTTATCTCCATGAGAGAGAAAGAAGCATTCTATATTTTTGCGGGATATAAGCTACTACAATGTCTATTAATATACTCTTACCTGGGTATTGAAATAGTGTTACACACAAATCCTTAATTAAACCTAAGCATTTAACCTTAATGGAATCAAAAGAAAACAAATCTTTGTATGGCCTTGTAATTTCTAGATTCAGAGTTTCCATGATGCCTTTTGGCATTAAGTTATGGGAAGCTCCTGAATCTAAGATTGTGTTATGTAGAATTCGATCATGAATGGTTAAACTGATATAGAATGGAGGAACTGCACCATCTACATGTTTTCCATTTACATCTGGGGAAAAAATCAACTCTAGCTGATCATCATTTAGATTTATGGAGTCTTCTCCATCATTCATATTTAATGTTTCGGTTATGGTTGGTTTGTATAAGTAATTTTTTACCAATTTAGTCAAAGGAATTGGTATTTTAAGCTTTGCAATTTTTTACTGTATTTTGAATGCAGGTTGAGATTTACTAATTTGAATCAGTTCTCCTTTGGTAACTGTAGTTTGTGTTGGTTTGTCTTGATTTTCTATAGTTATTTTTTCATTTTCATTTGTTTTAGGATTCTCTGTTTCTGTTTCTTGTGTTTTACTACTTCTAACTTTATTTTCAGGGATTTTTTGTGAAGTCGTAGATGTTCTTTCTGTCTTAGAATTTTCAGCAAATGTTTTTGAAGCAACAACTTTTGGGTCTGTTGTTTTAGGATCAGCAGAAGGCTTTTTTGGATCTAAATTTGTTGTTTTTACAGAATTAGAAGCTTTAGCAGTAATATATTTTTGAGGATCTTTTACAGCCTGAGAAACTTCATCAGTAATGTCAACAATTTTAGGGTCTGATGCTTTCTTAGGACTAGAAATGCTTTGGGAGGAATTTGAGTTTTTCTTATTTTCCCTTGGGAGAATTTGCAGAACTTTTGTTTTAGGGGCTTCTATTGTTTTCTGATTATGATTTTGGGAAGTTTTATTAGTAGAAGAGTCATTTTTTTTAATTTTCCTAAGGTTATATTGGCTGTGTATTTCATTTATTGCATAGTCATAACCTTGCTTATAATCAAACGATTCACTAGAATCTAATTTAAGCTGTTGAAGTTCAAACAATTCCTGATCTTCCTGAGTTAGGAAAATGGTATTTTTGTCATCTATTCCCATTAGATTAATAGCATCCTCATCATCATCATTATTATTCTGAGAACTTTCAGCATAGTTCTCTTGGAATGGTGGCCTAATTTTTTGGTTCGGGGATGTTTCTTTTGCTTTTCCAGAATTTATATTTTTTTCTAAAGTTGGGATTTCTAATCTGTTGTTGGTTATCGCACTGAGGTCTTCTCTCCATATTATCTAATCTATCAACAAATCTTTCTAAATTTTTAGCTATAACATCCATTTTTGTGTCTGAATTTGCATTTTCTTCTTTAATAGTGACTCTTCTTTCATTTCTAAGTCTATTTTTTCTAGCTAGAATGTTCACTTCTACACTTACTGCATCAGTTTGCATTTTTTCTAAGGTGTCTGCATCTCTTTCCCTTAATTGGTAAGACATATCTGTATCAAATCCATCAGGGAATTTGAGTAGAACAGAATAAGGAGTAGGTTTTAGATTTGTAGGGATAGAATTATAGACACTATTATACTTGGTGTAGTAATCTTGAACTGACTCATTTGGAGCTCTTTTTAAATTATCAAATTAAGACAAAATTTGGAGGGGGTTCTTTTTTTTTCCCATTTATTTAAAAACAAAGTAAAAAATACAGCCAAATCAGTTACACTATCAGCAGCTAAATCTTTAAACCACTTATTAACTGCTCATGTTAAAGTTTGAGAAAATAATCTCATTTGAACATCTGAATCATCAATTTCATAAATTTCAAAGAAGTCTGTCATCTTAGTAATATGTTGCTGAGCAGAATATTGAGTAGTGCCATCAAACAATGGTATTTTATTTTCATAGTCTTGTGGCATATCATGAATTTGTTGTGGTAGGACAAGGGGAGCATATCTAGCAGCCATAGCTTGAAGCTTAGCTTGACTAGGAGGTAAGGTTGAACTACTTGGAGCTGTGCTGGAAATGATAGTGGATGAACTATAGATTGTATTTGAAGTGCTGGGAAATGAAGATGATGTTTTTAAGAAATCAAAAGGTGAACTAATGGGTATAGTGGATGAAGTGATTGGTGGAAATAATACTCTGGGTTGTAGGGGTAGTCTAGGGATAAATGGATCTGTAGATGAGCTGGTAGTAGAATTTATGAATGATGTAATAGCATAAAGAGATGAACCTCTAGTTGGAATTATTGTGGAATGTAATTGGGAAGCTGAAGGTCTGTTTGCATAAGTCAATAAATGATCTAATTGAATAGCTTCATCAATATCCTTTAGAATAGTAACATTAATGTCCTCAACTTTGGTCTGATATTCAACTTTCTTAGATCTAGAATTTACTACAATAGATTTCTGTTTTGCATTAAAAAACGAAAGAAAAGCGGGGTCTAAAACAACAGTTTTTAAATTATTTTCAGATTTACTTTTAAATAATGAATGTTCAAATTTCAGATCAAATTCAATGTCTTGAAGACTTTCTAATTCACTTGGTAATGAATTGACTCTAATTCTTAGGTTCAATTAAGGATTTAATTCCCCAGTATTAATTGCCTCTAATTCTTATGTTAAATGAGCCCTCTAACTTATTCTCTGAGCCATCAAAGTCTAAATTCCATTGAGATTCATGAAAAATGTTATCAATGTTTGGTTCTCTCTTTTTATCTACTAGTTCAGTTTGGATTTCATTTTTTACAGAGTTACATAGGATAAAGGAATCAAGGTCAGTTGGTGTAGATTAAACTGGGTAGTTTATAGATCTTTCAACACTACTGACCATGTACTTCATTAATGTTTCCCTATATAACTTTTTAGGCTGGCAAAACACTGAGATAGTAGCATAAGACATGTCCAATTGCAGAGATCCCTGCAACTTTGCTCCCCATGAGCGAGAAAGAAGCATATGATATTTTGGTGGGATATAAGCTACTACAATGTCCATTAATATACTCTTACCTAGGTATTGAAATAGTGTTACACACAAATCCTTAATTAAACCTAAGAATTTAACCTTACTGGAATCAAAAGAAAGCAAATCTTTGTATGGCCTTGTAATTTCTAGATTCAGAGTTTCCATGATGCCTTTTGGCATTAGGTTATGGGAAGCTCCTAAATCTAGCATTGTGTTATGTAGAATTCGATCATGAATGTGGAGGAACTGCACCATCTACATGTTTTCCATTTACATCTAGGGAAAAAATCAACTCTAGCTGATCATCATTTAGATTTATGGAGTCTTCTCCATCATTCATATTTAATGTTTCAGTTATAGTGAGTTTGTATAAGTCATTTTTTACCAATTTAGTCAAAGGAATTGGTATTTTAAGTTTTGCAATTTCTGATTGTATGTTGAATGCAGGTTGAGCTTTACTGATTTGAATCAGTTCTCCTTTGGTAACTGTAGCTTGTGTTGGTTTGTCTTGATTTTCTATAGTTATTTTTTCATTTTCATTTGTTTTAGGATTCTCTGTTTCTATTTCCTGTGTTTTAATACTTCTAACTTTCTTTGCAGGGATTGTTTGTGAAGTCGTAGATGTCCTTTCTATCTTAGAATTTTCAACAGATGTTTTTGAAGCAACAACTTTTGGGTCTGTTGTTTTAGGATCAGCAGAAGGCTTTCTGGGATCTAAATTTGTTGTTTTAATAGAATTAGAAGCTTTAACAGTAGTATATTTTTGAGGATCTTTTGTAGCCTGAGCAACTTCATCAGTAATGTCAACAATTTTAGGGTCTGATGCTTTCTTAGGAATAGAAATGCTTTGGGAGGAATTTGAGTTTTTCTTATTTTCCCTTGGTAGAATTTGCAGAACTTTTGTTTTAGGGGCTTCTACTATTTTATTTTTTGATTTTGGGAAGTTTTCTTAGTAGAAGACTCATTTTTTGTATTGTTTATAAGGTTATACTAGTTGTGTATTTCATTTATTGCATAGTCATAACCTTGCTTATAATCAAAGGATTCACTAGAATCTAATTTAAGCTGTTGAAGTTCAAACAATTCTTGATCTTCCTGAGTTAGGAAAATGGTATTTTTGTCATCTATTCCCATTAGATTAATAGTATCCTCCTCATCATCATTATTATTCTGAGAACTTTCAACATAGTTCTCTTGGAATGGTGGCCTAATTTTTTGGTCCAGGGATGTTTCTTTTGCTTTTCTAGAATTTATATTTTTTTTCTAAAGTTGGGATTTCTAATCTGTTGTTGGTTATCCCACTGAGGTCTTCTCTCCATATTATCTAATCTATCAATCACTCTTTCTAAATTTTTAGCTATAACATCCATTTTTGTGTTTGAATTTGCATTTTCTTCTTTAATAGCGACTCTTATTTCATTTCTAAATCTATTTTTTCTAGCTAGAATGTTCACTTCTACACTTACTGCATTAGTTTGCATTTTTTTTAAGGTTTCTGCATCTCTTTCCCTTAATTGTTAATACATATCTGTATCAAATCCATTAGGGAATTTGAGCAGAACAGAATAAGGAGTAGGTTTCAGATTTGCGGGGATAGAATTATAGACACTATTATACTTGGTGCAGTAATCTTGAACTGACTCATTTGGAGCTCTTTTTAAATTATCAAATTAAGACAAAATTTGGAGGGGGTTCTTTTTTTTCCCATTTATTTAAAAACAAAGTAAAAAAGATAGCCAAATCAGTTACACTATTAGCAGCTAAATCTTTAAACCACTTCTTAACTGGTCATGTTAAAGTTTGAGAAAACAGTCTCATTTGGACATTTGAATCATCAATTTCATAAATTTCAAAGAAATCTGTCATCTTAGTAATATGTTGCTGAGAAAAATATTGAGTAGTGCCATCAAACAATGGTATTTTATTTTCATAGTCTTGTGGCATATCATGAATTTTCTATGGTAGGACAAGGGGAGCATATCTAGCAGCCATAGCTTGAAGCTTAGCTTGACTAGGAGGTAAGGTTGAACTGCCTGGAGCTGTGATGGAAATGATAGTGGATGAACTATAGATTGTATTTGAAGTGCTGGGAAATGAAGATGATGTTTCTAAGAAATCAAAAGGTGAACTAATGGGTATATTGGATGAAGTGATTGGTGGAAATAATACTCTGGGTTGTAGAGGTAGTCTAGGGATAAATAGATGATATACTATATATCATCTATTAGTAGATGAGTTGGTAGAATAATTTATGAATGATGTAATAGCATAAAGAGATGAACCTCTAGTTGGAATTATTGTGGAATGTAATTGGGAAGCTGAAGGTCTTTTTGCATAAGTCAATAAATGATCTAATTGAATAGCTTCATCAATATCCTTTAGAATAGTAACATTAATTTCCTCAAATTTGATATGATATTCAGCTTTCTTAGATCTAGAATATACTGCAATAGATTTCTATTTTGCATTAAAAAATGAAAGAAAAGCAAGGTCTAAAACAACAGTTTTTAAATCATTTTCAGATTTACTTTTAAATAATGAATGCTCAAATTTCAGATCAAAATCAATGTCTTGAAGACTTTCTAATTCACTCGGTAATGAATTGACTCTAACTGATAGGTTCAATTAAGGATTTAATTCCCCAGTATTAATTGCCTCTAATTCTTAGGTTAAGTGAGCCCTCTAATTCTTAGGTCTCAATTAATCCTTAATTGACTCTAATTCTTAGGTTCAATTAAATTTTCTAGCCTTCCTAGGGTTCAGAGAGGGCTCTCTCTTTAAGGTTTAACTTTGTTTTAATTTATGAATATTAGGCTAGCTATGAAAGTGCAGATTTGGTTTGGTTTTGTTGGATTTGGTGGGAAAATCTCACTTGGAGGGTAGATATAGGGAAATATACTTGTCCATTGGGGTATGGAGTCTAAGTCAAGCTAACAAAACTAGGATCAAGGCCTAAAAGGTCAAATTTCTACAGGGCAAGGTAGATAACCCTTGGAGATCTTGGGAAATTTTTTTTTGAGATGGTGTGATCGGGATAAAGGGCACTTAAGAATCCTTAAATTCGGAAAAGGGAAGTAGAAGATAGAGGTCAAACGAGAGAGGGAGAAATTAAGAATTCCTTACACTGGAAATCAGAAGAAAACAAAGAAATTAGAACTAGTTAAAAACAGAGTGCTATTAACATGTCCTGTAGTAATACTCCTAGTTATACATTTAGATTTAGAATTAAAACACAGATGTATGCATGAAACAAAAGAGGATAACAATGACAAGTTTAAGAGAGTACTTCACTCCAGATAGCTTATCACAGGGATCCTAAAGTATGATGCCAAAAAGGTGATCCAGTCCGCTACTCAAATTCGAAATCCAAAGCCTTCGAGTCAACAAAATATCTATAGTAATCTACAACAATTTTATTCCACACAAAAATACTTCGAAGAGTAAAGTGTTTATATAAAATGTTTTACAAAATATCCTATATGGCTTCTAGGAATTAACTTAGCAAAATTAAATATCTTACAACAATAATAGTGACAGCTTGCTCAACAAATTAGCCAGTTGTCCTATTTTATTCAAAATAAATAGAAACTGTTTTAATATAAGAAGCAACTGGCTGCTTATGTGTCTTCTCTGCTGGCCTTTTAGATATTTTTCAGAATCTAGTTTCCTTCACTGATACTCTTTCTTGCTGATACTATTTATCACTTATACTCTTTCACTTCTTATACTCTTTACCTTCAGTAAAGCTACCTTCTTGCTGTAAAAATCTGTTTTGACTGTGAAATCAGCAAACAAAATTTGTCTTCTTCATTCGTTTGCCTTTTTTTCTTCATAGAAAATTATTCAATGCTTGCCACTCCTCATTTTTAGGAATTATAATATTCTTGAGTTTCCTAAAATTATCATCAGCCTTAGTGTACCTGGAAAATGTGGGTTTGATGACAAAAAAATGTTTGATTTCATACTGCAAATAAAACAAATCTTCAAAACTTTTTAGAAATACTTTTCCTATTGGAATACCTTGGCCTGTTGGCTTCTTCACCTGTTGTTTGGCATGTTCTATGGTATTTGGCATGTTCTTTGATCTCTTTGTCATAATCATTCTGAGGCATTAACTTATGATTGATCACCATATATCAGGAAGTCCCTTTTGCCTCAAATTGGTGAATTTAACCATGAATCTAGTGACAGCAGTGTTCATTCCCTCGCATTTCTCTTCAAGCCACCTCATCAAATTTATTTTGGTGGTTAATTTCCTAATTTCTAGGATAGTAGTTGTCCTGTCATTTATTTTCAATTCTTCAAGTTGCTGTCTATTCTTGCTGTTGAGGAAATTGATCAACCTAATAGCCTGTTCTGGTTTATTTTCCAATTCTTCTTATGTCTTTTGGATCTCTGCCTGAGCTACCAAAAATAACTCTCTCTGCTCAAAAATTACTTGAATGGATGGAAAAACATCATGAATGGCTGCAATTACATTATTCCATAGGTAATTTTTAATATATGATATTTGATCCTTGGGAGTTAATTCTTTCTGGAGCTTCTTTACCTCTTCACTCAATCTGTGAGCATTATGTTCATGTATTTTAGCATCTATCTAAGCTGATTTTCTTCTCTTCTCAATATTTTCAATTATCTTGGTCAATCTATTGATTTCATTGGTCTTCAAGGACATCTCCTCCATTGCCTTTACTAGTTGACTACTCTCATCTATAAGTGGCAACACTGTTGTAGAAGATTCAATTACTGAAGTAGTTGAAGAAGTCACTGGCATTGCAGTGGCCAGTGGCTCTTTTGGTGCCAATTTCTCTCCTAAAGTAGATGGTACTGCTGCTGTTATGACTAGGATAACTGTGGGAATGACTGGTTCCTTAACCGTCCCTTTTTCTTGGACAACTTGGTCCATTTTTACTTCCATTTCCTTGATTTGAGTTGTTAGTTGAAGTATCAAGTTCATCATTTCATCTTTCTCCTTTTGATCCTATAAAACTTCCTTTGTTTGAGAATGCTCTCCTTGAGGAAGCTTGATTTGTTTCCTCAAGGTAGCTATTTCCTCATTTTTCTTTTTAACCAATGCTTCAGCTGCTTTGATGTTTGTAGGATCATATCCTACCTGCAATACTAACTCTTATAAGGCCTTTATCCTTAGATCCTTTGCATATAGTGAAGCTTTATCCATCTTCATTTGGTCCTGCATATTAGAAATGGTATTTTGAAGCCTATGAGCACTCATATATTTTGTGGTTACTGTGGAATAGAGCATCTTTGATGTTTGCCTATGAGATTCAATCTGATCCAACTGATGGATTTTATTTGTGGCTACTTCCATATCAACCTTTTTATAGTCAGCCACTGTCTTTGGCACTAGTATAGTGGGATGTAAAACTAACATAATCAATTTCTGATTTGAATAATCAAAGGCTGATAAGAATCTGTTTTGATTACCTGGCTTCTGCTTCAAAAACTGAGAATATATTTCAGTTTTAATTTCCTCATTCTTCAATTTGATTTGCTTGTATTTCTCTTTAATATCTAAATCCTTCTCCTCAGCTGAATGTGAGGAAGATGCCTCCATAATTTTTTTCCTCTCCATCATCTGTGTCTCTTCATTATTCATTTGTTCTTGATTCTGAGTTGGCTCACTGATGATAATAGTGGCTACATTGGTATCTGTCTGTGTAGTGTTGGAATTCAAGGGATGTGTTTCCTCAACATCTATTGTTACTTTTCCTTTAGCTCCTGTATCCAGTTTTGGCCTCTTATTGTAAATGATTTTAAACTTTGTCTCTGTGGTAGTCTCTGCAGTATAATCTCCTTCTTCTTTTATTCTTTTAGTGGATGTCTCTGGCTGTTTGGCAACTTCAAAAGGGTGACTAGTATTCCTTTGGTTTACTTCCTCTGCTAAAGTATTTTCAAACCACTCAATTTGATTAGCAAATTTCTCTATATCTGGCTTTGACTCATGGATAAAGGGTGTCAATTTACATTGTACCCTTAGTTTACTTAATATTCCTTGTGGATCATAATTCCTTTGGAATCTTTCTTCTAATTTGTATTCCAGTAATTGACTTGCTGCTTCCTTTTCTGCTTCTCTTTGATTACATATGAAAGGCCCAGTTTGATTTTTGAGTTTAATTGGGTCTTCTTCTTGGCTGCCACAAAATTGATTGAATCTAAATTTAGGATCTGCCTAATGTACTCTAAGGCAAATATCCTCATAGATGGATTCTTAGGTAACTTGTAGGGCAACAAGTTAGAACCAAAAACTCTGATTTCAGTGAATTTCTTATATAAATACCAATCTCCTACTTTTCTTTTCTCTGATAGCTGCAAAATTATCTTCATTTCCTCACTCATTCTAGGCTGCTCTGTTTTTGTCAAAATGGTGGTCAATGGATGTACAAACAACTCTACAAACTATGAATAACTGAATTTTGTGCCTTCTTTTCTAAGTATAGATGTCCAGAAGACAACCGATAGAGGTTTTCCTTCTATATCCAATTTCTGAAGTGAAATTGGAAAGCTATCTGATTGGAAGAATAAAAACAAGTGGAAAAGATAGGAGGTATATCTAAATACTCCTTCCAGCTGTAAATTAGTCAATTGATAGTGAATGCTATTAGCTATAAAACCAGCATAATAAAATATAACTAAGGGTGACTATCCTGGAGAAAAGGTGGACAAAAATCCTAGGATAGACTCATCAGTATGATCATGAGTGAAATACCCAATTATGAAGGAAAGCATGGAGATTACATGCCTTGAACCTTCCAGGAACTTGGCAGTTGAATATGGAGGGTTTAATTTTGGAATTTCAACATGCAGAGGCATGAAATTTTGGAAAATCATAAACCTTTTAGGAAAGTCTAAGTTAATGTATAACTTAGTGAGGGCTTCAATAGACAATGGGACTGCTTGGGGGTCTGGTTGAAGCTGCAACATTTGGTTTATAGAATCTACTATAATGGTAAATAGGACCTCTTTATTTGCATTGACAATAGCCCTCTGTTTTGGAATGTAGTACTAGTGACACAGTTTGATAATTTCTTGATATGCGTGAGTTAGGTGGACTACATATTTGGGAAAATTGGATTCCCAAATGTGAACATCTTCTTGATCATATAGGTATTTTTCAAAACACCATTTGTGGATATTTAACAGATTAAACTCAACTATAGGATCAACTATATTGTAGTCAATATCAGCAAGAGGAATATGCTCAATATCAACAACTGGGGGTTGCAATGGGTTGACTACAATGGTAGTATTTGGAGTCATGGCAAGAGTAGCTTTAGGAGTTTTTGAACCCTCAGATCTGTTTCCACTCTGTTTTTTAGGCATTTTGTTTGGCTTCTGCAAGTTTAAACTGTTTACAGAGGAAATTTTACTATAATAGAGGCTTGATTAGGAAATTTCAGCAAAATAGAATGTCTTTTTGGATTTTATACTGAATTAGGTCTTTCAAATGAAGTTTTGAGGATAAAACTGGTCTGAAACAGAAAACAGAGGTTTTCTGAGTCTTTTGAATGAAAATTGGGCTAAAAAATCTAATAAAAAGTCTTTTTGGTAGATATAGGGTACCTGCAGAGGATTTATGGCCTTTTAAAGCTTGAAATTGATTAAAAACTGTGAAGAATTGTTAAATTTCCTTGAAAATGGTGTGCAACAGATTCTAAGGTTCCTGGAAAAAATTTTCCAGGGTTTTTCCTGTTTCTAGGACTTTTGGGCAATTCAATTTGATTAATTTCTTAATCTAAGGATGCTTTTCTCTTTTTTAAAAGGTTTTTGAATTTGAGTTGTAGGTTTAAATCTTATAAGAATACCTGTTTTGATGTAGGTATCGGTTTTAATAGGGTTTTCTGTAGTATTCTGGTCGAATTGATTGCTCAATGGTTGAACTTGAGCGATATAGCTCCTCTGTAGTCTTTTACAGGTCTCTTGGGTAGTTTAAGAGGTTCTAGGCATTGAAAAATGGGCTTCAGGGGCTTTCACATCTTTACAAAGTCGGGGAAGGGAGAAACAACTGTTTAAACGCGAAAGATAGGTAAAAGAATGCAAAACACAGATACAAAGGTTTTAATAAACATTTGATTGTATTAACCCTTTGACATTAAATGCAGGTCACGTCATGGCGGGAAGCGGTTTGAGTTTACAAAGGATTTGAAAATCCAACGGTTTATCGCGTGGCTTTTAAGTGGTAAGCAGTTTTAAGCCAAACTCATGCGCTCCAATCATCAGAAGCCATGTGGAGGGGAGGGTTCATCACAAAACTTCCTATTTCACGTGGATTTTGTATTGGAGCGATTGAGCATGTTTTTTATGCGATATTGCTCGTTGACTGTCGAATATGCGAAGTTAATGGGAACAGTGAGGATTTGTTTGGGAGGTGCATGGAGCAGAAAGGTGGGACGAGGTTTAATCAAATGCAGTAGAAGGGTTTAATATGTGTTTAAACCTTTATAATAAAATTGAGGAGTATAGGTTTAAACATATATATATGGGTTTATTTATGTATAGGGGTGTGATAAATGGTTTTAAAACATATGATAATGTTTTAATTAATATACAAGGTGCGGGCGTGATATATAAGTGCAATGGTTTATTATGTGGTGGGTTAGGACTGTTTTATTTTAAAACATTTGAAAAATGTTTAAAATATTAGGGTGCGTTTGATTATATTATATAGTTTTTCAATTGTTTGGATAGTTTAAAAAACTATAGGGCAGGATATTTGAAATAACGATAGTTTTAGACCAAGGGCTTTTGCTTTGGGATTTTTTATTTGTGAACATGGCTAATATACTTTGGCCTTAAACATTATAATAGTGGGTTTTTTTGGGGTTTATTAAATATAAGGGAATTAATAACTAGGAAAGGGCATTTCTTAGGGATTTAATAAAGTATATGAAAAGTTAATATGAGAGGGGAGTGAAATGAAAAACAAAATACACATTATCTCCTAGTAAAACATAATAATCAAGCATTTTCTCATCTTTATATTTCTTTCAATAATACTTAGGATAAATGTGATTTTATGGGTTTTTATGAATGCTTATGAAGAGATGAAATTAATTATTCTAGGGTTACAATTTTACTAAGAAAGAATGTGTGCTTACTTAGGAAAAAGGGGCTTTAATACATGAATGAATGGTAAATGATGATATATGAGGATTTAACATAAGCACTCAATATTTTTAACTAACTAGTCATAGAGCCTTGGGTCCGGTCCCAACAAAAGTCAGAGAAATTCTCTGAGTCTGTTTGACTAATAGCTTAGAATAATGAATACTAATGGGGGAGGGGAAAATAGTGATTTTTCTCGATGATGTATTATTTACATGATTGCTCCACTGCTTTATACCTACCCAATCTTGTATTTCTAACATTTTTTCTTCATTTTGCAGGTGCATTTAGGCTTGCAACCTTAAAATATTTTCTTTCAAAGCATAAAACTATCTAAATCTACCTTATTTCATTCGAGGGCTCAGATTAAACTATTGAGCTCCTCATTATTCTCTACCTATCTACTAATTTTTCAAGTTTAAATTGTTTGACAAATCTTTATTCACTATTTAAAATATGAAATTGAAACATCAACAGTTAAGATTAAACTATTTAACTGATCATGGATTATGGCATTTATTGACACTCTGCACATAATCATTTATTCTTTGTAGTAAAAGTAAAAGTAGTGGCATTTTGACTTACTCACTTTCTGGTTTTATTTATTTTCTTTTGGGTTATATATTTTTCTAAGTCCTTTGATCTTTCTTTTAGGACCTTTTACCCTCTTTTTGTTTTTTTATTATTTTTCATCTTTTCAAAATATGGGAAAACAACTTACAATATGCAAGGTATGTACATATTTACAAGACTTATCAAAGTCAATTCAAAATTTTATGAACCCTATTATTATAGGACCCTAACACACTATAGTTAACTATTTTTTCTGTTTAGTTGTTAGTGAGGTATTAGTTGTGAATTAATTAACTAATTAATTCACTTAACTCTCACTAGTGTATCTTTCAATTAGACTGGATATAACTAGCTCAACTGATTTAAATTGAATAAAAACTCCTGTAACTACTCTTCCAACTCTGTCATAACTTTTCCACTTCAGTTCTAACTGAGTTCTCATGCATGAGCCACCAACTCATGTTATGAAGAAAATATGTTATGAAACCAACTCACAAAATAGAATAAAAGAGAGATCATCGACTTATAAATCAACCACTTCGACGAAGAAAACTCCTTTAAATTATAGAAATGAATAATTATTGGAGGATACAAATGAAAAAACCTCCTTTCTATATATAGGATTCCAATGGGTCACAATACAATCCTAGCTGACATAACCATAACAATATAAGGGCACACTAATAAAAAAAGTGGGCTTCTATTTGTCACTATAATAACAATATGGGGACTACATGAGAAAAAAAATAACAATAAGGGGGCTATACTGACAATAAAAATAAGGGGATACAATAGTATGATAGGGACCTAACATGCCCCTCTCCTTCAAATAAGTGTTATCCTGAATGCTTGATTATTTCTCGATGCTTTTGTATAAAATTCTCATCCTCCCATGTGGAATCTTCAGTGGTTAAGTTCTTCCACTTGCTAAGATACTCTGAAATTGATCGATTTCATAGTTTTCGAGTTCATGTTTCTTTGAATACTTCATAGCTTCTTTCACTGCGATGTTTATCTTCTTGTTGTTTCATTCGATTCTGCACCAAAGTTAGGTTATTGTTTGAGAGTTGGAGAAATTGTTGTTGATGCTCGATGTGATCTTCCAACGCTTTATCATCCATATTAGATTTCATTTGATCATTAAAACCATCCAAATTAGCCTCCATGTCTGCTTTTAAACCATCTATGTCATATTTGGTTTCTCTTTGTAAGATCAAAATTTGTTGCACTTGGTACCGTAATGTTGATATATCATAATGCAATTATTCATCTTCATGTGTCATAGTAGAGCTTTCTGAGGGCTTAATGGTCATGGAATTTTTTCTAGGAGGAATTATATAACTCAATACTAATATCTATGCTTTAATATGCCCTTGGAGTCACTTCAAACTCATTTTTCAAACAAAAGTTACGAAACTTATTTAAAAAATACACACCTTTTTCTTTCTTTTTAGGAGGTGTATATTGAACCTGATTTATTTTTGCTATTTTAGATCTTCAAGATCTGAATTTATATCCTATATTATTCCTCCGAGTCCTCTTTCTGATGCCATGGGTCAGACCTGATTTGGATTTTTCAAGTCAAAGTTATGCCCAATCTCCCACAATGACCTAATTATGGACTAATTCAGTAGGGCACACTTGTATGATGTTCCATGTGTCATTGTTTACTTATTTGGCTCTAAAATTGATACACATGAAAATAATGTATGTTTACTTTCAGATAATTTTTACAGAATTCCAATCTGATGCTCAGAGAGAGAGTTATGACAATTTTACCAAGGTCACCTCTTTCAGATGAAATTTGGGAGCCTGCAAAAGCCCTAACTTCCAAAAATCATATCTTCGAAACTATTGTGAACCAAGATTTGAAATTTTTACATGAATCTCCTCAAGATATATTCAAAAGTGGGTTTTTTTTAGCTTCTGAAACTTCGTAGAAAAAAATTTATAGCGAAAATTCCACAATGACATGTTTTAAGCATCGAAACCCTAGAATCCAAAGCTCTGATTCCAAATGTTTTAAAATCAGCTCAAAAAATATAAGAAAAGAGAATTCAACAACTTAGAAATCAGTCACTTCAACGGGGAAACCTCCTTTACATTACATAAATTAACAATTCTTGGATGATACAAATGACAAAACCTCTTTTCTATATATAGGAGTCCAATGGGTCACAATATAATCCTAGCTGACATAACAATAAAAATGTAAGGGCACAATAATAACTTTAGTGGGATTCTATGGGGCATAATAATAACAATATCGGGACTACATGGGAGAAAAAATAACAATAAGGGGCCTATACTAACAATAACAATAATGGGATACACTAGTATTATAGGGACCTAACAAAATCACTCCACTAAAAAATTTCCATATTTTCTAGGTTTGAAAGATGTATAACATGGAGGAGAAGGTACTATGAAGTAGTTTTTCTTTGTTAACCAGAAGAGGCCACAAGCCTCCAAGAAGTTTCAACAAGGTATGAACTATCCCTATCATTTCAATATAAATTATAATGCACATTTTCAACCTTGGTGTCCTCCTAACATTACACCCTAGTTTATGCCCACTCCATGGCATTATCTTCCTCAAAATTTTATTCCTCCATTTGATTTGCATCCAAACTAACCTCCTCAATGGGGCAATTCATATTCAGGATGGATACCTTAGGTAGCCAAAAACAATTCCTTGATTCCTCCTCCTCCTCAACCATAAGAGCCCCAAAATAATCCTCCAAAACAACCTCATATGCTTGTACAACTAAACCCTAATCCTGAAAATAAGCAAGCTCAACCAATATACAATCGAGAAACCACCTATCCAATTTATGCTATAGAGATTTAGGATATCAACCTTAGGTATAGGAAGTCCCTTCTGTATTCTCAACCAAATTCTACAATAGAAAACCTTAAATAAGAGCAGGAATATTGTCCACCTTAAGTCACTAAAACTAAGCCTCCCCATCCGAACAGGTTGATCACTCACAAAGAACACACCCCATAAGAAGCTAAACTTCTAGGAGAATTGAAACATTTGTGTCAATATTCCTCTCCATGAAATCAAGGACATTCATATCTAGAATAATTTCATCAAAGAAGAATTTATTAGAAGTCTAGGTAGGAGAAAAAGAGATTCCCCAACTATCAATTTCATAGGGCAACCAATTGATCTTATGCTTGGGAGAGTCATCATCCCAAAGTACTTAGATCCTGAGAGCCTAATAGTAGATTTCCACATAAATTATATTGTTGTTCCTAACACTCTCATTGACTTGGGAGCTGCAATAAATGTCATGAATAAGGAGACTATTCTCAAACTCAACCTCCATGGATCTATAAGGAAGACCACCACAATGTTACAACTAGTTGATAGATCTATATTAGCACTAGAATGAATCATTGAATATTTTATGGTCTCCATTGATTCTTGGGAGTACCCAAAATATTTCCTTTCCCTTTAGCCCAATACCAAGTTTAATGGATACCCTCTTACCTTAGGAAGAACTTCGTTGGACATTGTTGATGCATACATCAACTGTAGGACTAAAAATATGACTATCACTCATGGTAAATCTAAAAAATAGGTTATGTTATATCCACCTGCTCAACCCCTCACTGAGCATTATTTTCCTATTTTGGTAGAAGATGAAGAGGAGGAAGACCTTTCTCTATCATCACCCTACCCTACACGTACATTAGAAACTACCATTGGTAGCAGAAAATTGGATAAACATAATTAGATTGACAATTTTTTGCAAAATAAATACCCTACTTCCATGAATGTTGATGGCTTGAAAGATGAATCTAAAGGAAGGCCTACTTTTTATCAAGATATTTCATGGGAAGATAAAATAACTACGAGCAAAATAATGTGAAAACCGTATATATTAGCCCTTCCAAAACCTTCAAAATAAACCCCATTTTTTCAGTTGATCAAGAGGACCAACTGCTCTTTATCTTCAAATAGTATGTTGATGCATTTGCATGGGATTATAAAGGAGTGAAGGAAGTTCATCCTTTCATATGCACTCATCATACATAAATCAAGGAAGGTCATAAGCATGTTCACTGGCCTCAAAGGAAAATGAACCCTGCATTAAAATACATTGTAAAGGATGAATTGAAAAAACTATTGGATGCAGGATTCATCTATCCAATCTCAGATAGTGAATGGGTGTCTCTATTATTAATTTTCTTTAAAAATAAAGGAAACTTTGTAATATATTTTTATTACAAGGAACTCAACAAATACACTAGAAATAAGCATGTTCCCTTGCCTTTTTTGGATTAAGTTCTTAATGTTCTTGTAGGGAAAAATTTATTCTCATTTTTTGATGGGTTCAGTGGGTACAATAAAATCTAGATCAACCCCGAGGATCTAGATAATACCACCTTAACATTTCAATGGGGAAACATTACTTACAAGGTTCTTCCATTTAGTCTATGCAATGCCACTGCTACCTTCCAGAGGGTTGTGTTGAGTATTTCTAACCTCGTGCATGATTAAGTGGAAATGTCCATGGATGATTTGACACTCTAGAAGGATGATTTCCAAGATTATCTCTCAAACCTATGCAAATTCTTGTGGAGGTGTAAGGAAATTAACCTCTCCCTAATCCATTAAAAGTACTTTGTTTTATGATAGAAGAGATTGTTTTAGGGCCCTTTCTCTCTTCAAAAGGAATCCAAGTGGATCCTAACAAAATAGCCATCATCAAAAGGGTTATTATTCCTCTAAAAAGGAAATATTTTATTTTTTTTATAGGCCTTTCTAGCTATTATCAAAGATTCATAAAATATTTTAGTAATATTGCTTCCCATTTATTTTCATTACTAACTAAAGATGCAACAATTGACTGGACAAATTTATGCCAAAAAGAATTTGAGGAAATTAAAGAAAGACTAATAAATTCACCTATCATCAGAGGTCCAAATTTGGATTTACCCTTCCATTTACATACATATTAATTAGATAAAGAAGTTGGGGAAGCACTTGGATAGCTTGAAGGTAACTTCCCCAAGAATTTTTCAAAATCTGAGCTTAATTATACAATTACTAAAAAATAACTCCTCTTTTTTCTACATTCTCTAAACAAATTTAGGCATTACATTACTAGCTTTTAGGTCTTTGTACATATTGATCTTGCCACAATCAAATACTTAATGAATAAACTATATGTGAATGCTTATACAATTAGGTGGCTACTACTATAACAACTTGATCTAACTATTATTGATAAACATGGAAAAAAATGTTCTTGTGTATTTTCTTTCAAGACTAACATTTCCTATAGATGATGAAGAGGTGGTGGATGACTAGCTCCCTTATGAGCATCTCTTTAGTATATATCTCTTATCTCCATGGTTTTTCGACATCGCCAAATTTCTAGCCACTGGCTAGTGCCCTCCTCACTTATCTTTGAAGGAGCTTTTTTTTTTTTTATGAAGAGTGTCTCATAACCTGGATTGGGAGTAACCTCTTCAATTTTAGGCCCAATGTTCTGCACTAAGTTGTTCTTAAAGAATCAACTTAAACCTCTACACATTAAATTTCCAACCTGGGATTTCATATTTTGATCTACGTAAAAATAATGAGAAGAAAAAAATAAAAAATGAAAGAAACACCAAAATATTTACTAAAAGAACACTCGCTTCCTTTCTTTGAATCATAAACAAACTAATAACATAAGTAAATTGTTAAGTTCTATGAAAAAACCAAAGAGCAATTCAATTTGTTTCCTAAAGAAAGATAATTGTAGTAAGGGAACTAAGATGCATTTATCAAAAAAATGCTAAGTTCATTGAAGCTGACAATTAACACTTGCTACGGAAAAAAAATTAACCAAGCATAATGATGCAAAGGAAATCTTATTTAACACTATTCACTATATTTTATTGTAAACAATAACAATAAATCGAGCAACAGTAAATTAATCTAGGAAACGATTAATCATGGAAATGCTGACAATAAAATGTAATAGTAATATAGAGGAAGAAAATATTCATTCCAGGATTGGGCCCACGGTCTCTGAAATTTAACCTTCTTGTAGTTAAATCAATGCACTAGATTAAAATTGAACCGCTGAAATATTCATTAATATACAACAGTCAATTAGAAGAGAAGCTTGCAAAAACTCAGGATACTCTGTTTCTCCAGTCTTGTTTGAAATAATAGTAGGAATAATTATTAACCTTTACTAAAGTTTAATCCTATATTTATATTACAATATAACCCAAAATTTTAAATGATAAAGCTATACTGAGATTTGAAATATTCTCAAAATGCTTAATTCAGGCTGCGAAATTTGTAGTGTCTTCCTTAGAAGAGTGGGCCACGATCCTCTCTCCAACTATTTCATGCGTATAAGGTTTTGATTCATGATCATCAAGTCACAAATAGTCTGAACGATTTTCCTATGGCTCGGGCTTCTTTAGCTATTCAAGGAACATAAATCATCATCAAATATTTTTTTTCCAAATATCAATCCAAATCATGAGTTAATAAGGTATTGGAGACTCAAATTGATTCAATAATGGGATAAAATAACAAGAAAATATTAACTCCTTTCTAGAACTCTTTAGCACTCAAATTATTATAATCTATGTTTGAAAGGCTTGAAAAACAAACTATCAACTAAGGAAATAAGGCGAAGGATTATACCAATTCCAAGCCCCAACATCACCCCCTAACTTACCTTTTTGCAAGGCCTCATGCAAATATATGGTTGGCATGAAGAAAGGTTAGAGAGTAGGCCAGGTAGGGACACTCTCCATAGTGTCTAAATCCATGCCTACTTCTAACTTCTTGAAATGATACAAACTTACCTACTTATGTTAGCTCATACTCATCTTTATAGTCATTTGAAGGATAGTAAATTATAGTGAAAGCGTACCTACTTCCAAGCCATTTGGGGCCTTCTTCTAGGACCAATTGAGCATAATACTGTACCCTATTTGTTGGAGCTTGAAAATTCCTGAAATAGAAAGGTTCTCTATTTTTTACTTCATTAGATGACATTCTCCATCTCTGTTTAGTAGCCCATAAATCTTCCACCTTAATATCCTAAAAATATTGCAGCCTTGACTTTATAACATATTTATGGAGAGGTGCTAGGGCAGTAATAATGCCAGGACACTCTATAAAATTTTTGTGTTTAATATGTAGCACAGAGGGATTTTTGGCTCCCCTCAAGCCCAAAGGTCAAGGCCATATTCTCTCTGTTGGAATATGTTATAATATTTGGACCAATTTATTTGATTTTTGGCAAAAGAAATAAATGTCTGAAATTGTACATCTGCAATGAAGGGAACATGATTTTCTTTTACTTGTTCCTCTAAAAAGAAATTGTTCCTATACAAATCACACAAGAGAAAATATACGTTATCACCATGTGGATGGAAATTATTAATGAAATTTGAAACATTCTTGAATTGATAATGTTGGTCGGACTGAACGACCTTAATTTTGAGCAAATGATGTCGTTCCAATAAATACAAACCATAATTTTTAGTTGGACATTTGCAAGAGAGGACATCAGAGTAAATGGAAAATACTTCCTTTGTTTGTTCAAGGGATTTCTCAAGCTATCCTTTTGTAGTATTCACCTTTTTCTCTATTGCTCTTAGTTTATCATAGGTTTTATCTTTAGTGATCACCAATGCTTTGAATTTCTATAATAGTTCTTGATGCTCCTTTTGGGGCACCACCTCTCCTTGATATCATGTCAAATTTTCCTATTGTTCTTCCAACTTCTTATTTAATACCTGAATGGTAGCATCTACAATTAGATTGGTGTAAAGGGATATAGGTTATGTCTATGTGCTCCTATCAATGGTAACTGATAATCCTGTTTTAGTACTTACTTCAACAATCATCGCTCTAATGCTAAATACATTTGGGTTGGTTTGTGTTCCTATGGTAACAATAAGAGTTTCTTTTGTTTGATTTTCTTTGGAGACAACAAATTTTTCAGTTTGAGTCTTATTTGTTTGGGTTTATTGCTTTTCTTTACGATACCTTTGAACCTTTCTATTTCTCAACCACTTCCTAAGTTGTTAAATTTTTCTTTCTAGTTTCTTATTTTAATTTTTTTAGCAACTCTGCTTCATAACTGGTTTTATTTCTTCCTTTTTAACAACCTTTTTTTGTCTCAATGACCGAAGAAGAGGGGGTAGTAGCGATAGTCTCAGGCCTCTTGGTCACTATGTCTTTGGCAGCGGTAGTAGTTACAGGTTCATCAGAGCCCTCATTAGACTAAGGAATACTAGAAAAATCAACATTGATCTCTTGTCCTGTAGGAGATTGTAGGGCTATTTCTTCTGGGGGAGAATAGGGTTCCTTGATGGTTGTAATGGAGTCTACAGAATTTTATATAAGAGAAGTATCTTTGGGGTCTTTGAACAACAATGTTGCACATTGCAATGGGGTATGTTTTTCAACCCATTTTTCTCTGTAATATTCCCAAATGGGAAAAACAGGAACATAGTGCAAAATGATGGAACAAGAGTGTACATGATCATTTAAAAGAAAGAGGCCAATATGGAGACCTTTAATATGTTATAACAGTATAAAAATATTCATAAATAATGGGCCATAAGATACACAATAAGAATTTACAAGCCTCCAATGGACAAAATCCCTCTAAAATGAGGTGCTTGTAATATCCCAAAATAGGGAAATTCTACAATGTTAGGAATATCTTATAGTATTCCTAAATTGGAGATCCAGCAATATATAAACACAAACTGGAAATAGCAGTGATAATATTATACCAAGATGTATGGAGACCATAAAGCCATTTTATTATATATGTCAGCAACAAATAAGTGCAATACACATCAAATGATCAAGGAAAACAAGCCTCCCATGAACACATATGTCAAAAGTGAAATGCTGCTACATAACAGAATGTCTATGGATCAAAACTGCGTAGTCATAAATAGAGCACTGCTACAGGAAATACAAAAAATCATATATCTTCATATATATGGCTGATACAATGATGGGAGAGAAGATCTATGCTCCCAAACACTATTTCAAGGCAATCCTGGAAAGATTGGCTGGAATATGCAAAACTGCAAAATGTCGGAATTGAAGGGTAGCAGCTGCAACTCAAGGACTGGATCTAGATGGAGATGGTTGAATATGCTGCATCATATGAATAGAACTCCTCGAATGGATCTTCCAAGTGAAAGTCTGATCCTAACACTGAAGATCCCACCCTCCAACAATCACTGCAATCCCTCACTGCAAATACTCACTAAAAATAATGTAGTCACTGAGGGATACTGCGTTGTAGGTGCAAGAAAATGTGTTGGCCAAGTGCCAAGATATAAAATATGCTCCAAGGGTTTCTCAACTGATCACCCAAAGGAAATAAATCTTCCTCCTCTGAAAGATGAGCTCCGGAAGTGGTGTTCAGTAACCTCTACTACAACACCCTGCAACACAACCCGACTCTAAATAGAAACTGCGTTGTAGCTTAAGGAGGATGCTTTTCCTGAAGCCTGAATGTGGAGAAATGAAGATCAAGCTCCTCCAAGAGGTCTCTCCTGAAAGGAGAAGGAATTCCTAAATAGGAAATCCTTGTGCTAAGCAGCATTGCAACTCTTTTAAACAGTAGGAGAATGCACAAAGTCTAAACAGACAATGAAATCAATAATCCATAACCTGAATAACAATCGTTGCCTTGCCCTCCTTTTAAACAAGTGAAAGCCCTCTCATCATGGGTCCCACTCATTAAGGTTTCCTTCACCAAAGGAGCCTCCTCCCATTCATACTGCGTTGTTTCTCTAAGTGTTCCCCACCTCCTATCCCAGCGCTGTTGACTTGGTCAAACTTGACCTTGTCCTCATGCAAATGTCCTCTTTCACACTTGAGGGTGTGAAATCCAGCTCTTATGAATATCCCCTTTCACACTATGAGGGGTTTTATTCATTTTTCTGCCATGTATGGGCCTCCTTACCCATTTATTTATCTCCAAAGTGACATGAGCAAAAATTAAAATTCCAATTAGTTGCTTGCTAATTTTGGAATATTACAGTCCTCCCCTCCCAAATGTTACTTTTCCTCAAGAAAATATAAGGATATAACTAAGAATTTGCCTCCCAAGGCATGGAGGATTAAATGTATTGGGAAAACATATTTCCCAAATGGATCCTCCATCCCCAAGAAATCAACCATACAAAATGAGCCACCTCCCAACATGGCAACTCCAGAAAATTCTCCTCCACCCTTGTCTCCTGCAATGTAGGTGGGATGAAAATCTGATCTTGGTAGACAAAATAGTCTACCCCACGCTGTCCTCCTCTCCACTTAAGATGAGTGTAGAGTGTCTGCTGATCCTGGGCTGCAATAATGTTACCCTCAAGTGGCAAGAAAAGGACTAGACCCCCAAGGATCTCTTCTCCAACGTTATGAAACATGCTGGCCCAAATCATCTCATATGTGATGAGTTGGAAGTCACCATCATATGGCATCCAATTAATCAAATGGCTCACATCAAAAGGAAACACATGTTTTGTTGTAGTGGCCACATACTCTCTCATGCTCCCATTAGAACATGCAATGCAAACAATATGGGAAATATCTCCCCCAAGGGACACATCCAACCAATGTGCCACTCCCCCAATCATGTTCCCAGTAAAAATAAGAAAAAATGCAACATAAGTGATTCGGATCATGGGGGGAGGCCCCCAAGATCTAAAAAATTGAAATGGATCTGACAATATCTGCAAAATTAGAATGCCAGAAAAAAAAAAAAAAAGAGAACACAAAGAAAATAAAACCACAAAGAAATTTTTTTATTAAAATAGAGAATAACTGTAGAAGCTACATTGTGGTGGACAATCCTTCCTTTTACAAACCGAGGCTTGTTATTTATAGCCTTTTTTGAGTTACAATACCATGCGTAGATACCATAGGTGGATACCATGGGTCAATACCATGGGTAGATACCACTTACAATACCATGGGTAAATTCCATGTGTGGATGAATACCATGTGTGGATACATACCATGGGTCAATGACATTTACAATACCATGGGTAAATTCCATCGGTGGATGGATAACATGGGTAGATGAATACCATGGGTGGATGCCATTTTCCATTCAGATCATTCCTCCCTCCTTAAGAAGCAATGGTCCCCATTGCATGGAGTTCCCTCCTGAGAAGCCTTTGTTGAATATGAAGAGCCACTAAAGAGAAGGGTTTTGTGTAGTTAACCCATAACTGTGATGAATGAAGATCTGAGGATAGAGATACCCTGTAATGCTTGTGACCAACTGTGATATTGATAGTGTGCGGCCTAGCAAATGGACTTTGATGAAGTGTGGGTTTGTGGATGAGACAAAACCATGACAAAAGAAGATCCAAGGGTAGAGATACCCTGTAATGATTTTGACCAACTATGTTACTATCAATGTGTGGCCTAGCAAATGAACTTCGATGAGAAGGATTTTGTGCGGTTGACACATAATCGTGATGTTGATTGTTGATGAAGTAGTAGGTGCCTACATAGCTTGGGGTGGGAGGGAATGTCTCCAAATAACCCAAGCCGAATGCTGCTATGCTGAAACTGATGAATGTGAAGAAGGTGCCTACTAAAGTAGGGTGGGAGGGCACGTCTCCAAAGGGAACCTGCTTCGAATGCTGCTCCAAATTTAAAATGAGCATAACTCGGTCAATATAACTCAGAATATTTATTATAACCTATTTTTGGAAATGGAATTATTATTCTACATCTTCTCATCTATTTGAAATCGATATCTGGAGACCCTAGACTCTCAGATTCGCGCTGGAACTGTCCCACCGTCACAAAATTTATGAAAAAAATAGTTGATTTGAAATTAGTGATAAATCCCTCGTCCAAACTCCAATTCGACCGATTTTTTTTTGAAATCAGGTGATTTTTCAAGGGGAGTACAGATATGTAACCATTTATCTAAAATTTCCCACCAAAAATGGAAAAAAATGACAGGATATCTAACATCCATGAATTTTCGTCAGAAAATTTGCTGCAACATTGCTGATTTTGAATCAGTGATATCTCCCTCATCCGAACTCCAATTCCGCTGATTTTTTTTTTTTTTGAATTTGAGTATTTTCTCGCAAGGAATCTAGATCTGGTCTTATATTGTGTAAAATTTTCACCAAAATTTTCATATCTGATCTGCAAACTCGTCGCCCATAAAATTCATAGAGTTTGCTGAAGATTGTTGCAAAACATTGAAACTGAAATATGTTTGAAACCCTCATTCCCATGGAGGCGTAACCTAAATCTGATACCACTGATTCGGATAATGGGGGGAGGCCCCGAAGATCTAAAAAAATTGAAATGGATCTGACAATATCTGCAAAATTAGAATGCCATAAAAAAAAAAGAGAACACAAAGCAAATAAAACCACAAAGAAACTTGTTTATTAAAACAGAGAATAACTGTAGAAGCTACATTGTGGTGGACAATTCTTCCTTTTACAAATTGAGGCTTGTTATTTATATCCTTTTTTGAGTTACAATACCATGCGTAGATACCATAGGTGGATATCAGGGGTCAATACCATAGGTAGATACCATTTACAATACCATGGGTAGATACCACTTACAATACCATGGGTAAATTCCATGTGTGGATGAATACCATGCGTGGATACATACCATGGGTCAATGAAATTTACAATACCATGGGTAAATTCCATGGGTGGATGGATAACATGGGTAGATGAATACCATGGGTGGATGCCATTTTCCATTCGAATCAATAAGGAACTACAATGAGAACCATACTTGCTGCCATATGTAGCAAGGGAGAAGGAAAATGGTCCCTCAAATGTAGCCAAAGTAGTTTGACCCTCAACTGCAATAGAGAGTGACAAAAAGTGTGGTTTCTCAACCACTTGCTTGCTGTCCCACTCTCCCAATATGTTTGGAGAAAGTGAATGATGTATGGTAAAAAGTGAGCATGTTCTCCATAATACATCTCCTCCCCAAGTCCTCCTAGGGAGTGGTCTTCAATACTACTCATGGCCTCAAGTAGACCATGAAGTCTAGAAAAAATAATGCCCCTCCTTTGAGCAACATCATGTACATATATGGTCAAGGTATGCATATATACATTATACAAGTAATTGTGCAAACAAACAATACCCTTACCATATGTCTTACTCATGCAAATGGAGTGGCTCATAGATGAGTCTCCTCTCATCCTCAAAAGAAAATAGGTGGTTGTGCTAACTCTCCCAAAGATTTATGTATCTCTTCCATATCCACATGAACCATGCATCTCCTCATATGTTGATACATATCCTCCTCAGAGCCTTCCCAAAAATACCCCTCCATGATGGTGTGGTATGCCCTCATAAAATAAGTGTGGCTAAAAAGGAAATATCTATGAGCTACTTGTAGCAACTTCTCCTTGAGCTTTGAAGCTCCAGATAAGAAGATACTACCATGGTAGTAGATGACCCCATCTCTAACTAAATATCCCTCCTCATGCAATTGGTCATTCAATATCATGCAAGTGAAAATATCCTTTGAATACTTCACCAACAACTGGGAGTTCCAATATGGATCTATCCTCCATAGTGATAGCGCTGATGATCTCTTATGAAGAGAATCTTTCATATGGTCACCCTCCTCTTTGACATCTCCCATGCCAAATATGGAAGTTGGAAGGCTGTTATCCTTCCCCTGTTGCTTCTGCCACAACGCAGAATCTGAAATGAGAGTGGGTAAAGATGATGTTGAGAGAATGCCTCTCTCCTCCTTGAGTCTACCCAAGACTCTCAGCATTGTACAATGACCTCCCAAGGTCTCCACTCCTCTGAAATCAATGAATGGTGCCTCATAATGTGAAGCATCTCTCATCATCTGCTGATCTGGTGGTCTCCTTGGTGAAATGTCTCCATGCAGTGATACATCCTCATCAAGAGTAGAGTGCATATATGAATGGACAGACTTGTCCCTGCTCTTACTGCGCAATCCAGTCTCCCTCTTAGGTGCATCAACCTCATGAAATAGATAGGGGTGTGTGCTCCTCATCACATGATGCTGGTCATCCTCCCTATCTCCTCCTTTTATCTCCATAGTTCTACATCCTATCATCAATGACACATGTGAATCATGAGTTGTGCCTTGATCTTCACATGTGAGATCCTAGGGAATTTCTTGCAATGATACAATAATCCCTATAGTTGGAGCAAGAGCTCCCTCTTCCTTTGCACAAGGTGCTAGATAGACTCTAGACATGATAGTGTTGTTGCCCTCCTCCTCATCAACATGTTTGGGAAACCTCCCAAGAATTGGATCCTCTTTCGAAAAAGAGATCCCCATGCCATCTTGTTCAGGAATATGAGATAGAGGCTTTTCCTCTAATGAGGTGTGCTGCAAGATGTTAGTCTCCTCCATGGGTTTCTGAAGTGGATTTGATTTTATAGTATTCTCCATCACATGCAAGGGTTTTGTTTGCTTATGCTTGTTTAACTTCTTCACATGTGTTGCAGAAATTTTTCCATCAAACCTGTCCACTAAAGTCTTAATAAACCTTGCATAGGAAGTAGTATTTCCATTTTTCAAAGAAAAAGACTCAAATATCCACCATGCATAGGCCTTACCTCCAATATGCAGCGCTGCAACTCTGATGGCTTCATATTCAGAAATTTGGTGGTGTTGCAAAAAGGTGTCTAGTTCTTCCACCCAAGCTCCGGCGGAACATGTAGGCGAACCATCAAAAGTAGATAGAAGAAATCTATCCATATTATGTTGCTTTCTTCTCTTTACCTTGATCTTGAAAAACTCTGGAAAATTAATATGATCTCTAAACTTTTGAGTTTGAGATTCATACTCTTTCACAAAGTCACTAAGAGTTTCCCTCCTAGCCATTCCCTCTTCTTCCATCTCTCTCATGGAAACTCTGGGCATGTGACTGCACTGTGCATCATTGTGTGTGGCCGTATGCTCACACTCATGATGTGAAATTTTAGATTTTGATTCATATTAAAACCCTCTTGGAGATTCTATGCACATATCCCTTCTGATCTTCTTGAGATCTCCTTGAATGCTCTGTACAAATTTAGGAAGAAGCTTTGAGAGCCTCTCCTCCTTCTTTCCTCCAAAGAATGGAGTCTTCATCTTCTCTTTTATTGATAGCATCATGGCTGAGATCCACAGGTTGAGCCAATAATATGCTTTGATACCACTGTAATATCCCAAAATAGGGAAATTCTACAATGTTGGGAATATCTTATAGTATTCCTAAATTTGAGATCCAGCAATATATAAACACAAACTGGAAATAGCAGTGAAAATATCATACCAAGATTTATGGAAACCATAAAGCCATTTTATTATATATTTCAGCAAAAAACAAGTTCAATACACATCAAATGATCAAGGAAAACAAGCCTCCCATGAACACATATGTCAAAAGTGAAATGTTGCTACATAGCAGAATTTCTATGGATCAAAACTGCACAGTCATAAATAGAGCACTGCTACAGGAAATAAAAACCATCATATATCTACATATATATGTCTGATACAATGATGGGAGATAAGATCTATGCTCCCAAACACTATTTCAAGAAAATCCTGGAAGGATTGGCTGAAATATGAAAAACTGCAAAATGCTGGAGTTACAGGGTAGCGGCTGCAACTCAAGGACTAGATCTGGATAGAGATAGATGAATATGCTGCATCAGATGAATATACCTCCTCCAATGGATCTTCCAAGTGAAAGGCTGATCCTAACACCGAAGATCCCACCCTCCGATAATCACTGCAATCCCTCACTGCAAATACTCACTGAAAATAACACAGTCACTGAGGGATATTGCACTGTAGGTGCAAGAGAATGTGTTGGCCAAGTGCCAAGATCTAAAATATGCTCCAAGGTCTTCCCAACTAATCACCCAAAGGAAAGAAAGCTTCCTCCTCTAAAATACGAGCTCCGGAAGTGGTGTTCAGTAACCTCCACTACAACACCCTGCAACACAACCCAGCTCTAAACAGAAACTACGTTGTAGCTGAAGGAGGATTCTTGGCTTGAAGCCTAAATGTGGAGAAATGAAGATAAATCTCCTCTAATATGACTCTCTTGAAAGGAGAAGGAATTCCTAAATAGGGAATCCTTGTGCTAAGCAGCACTGCAACTCTTCTAAACAGCAGCAGAATGCACAAAGTCTAAATAGACAATGAAATCAATAATCCATAACTTGAATAACAATGACTACCTTGCCCTCCTTTTAAAAAAGTGAAATCCCTCTCATTATGTGTCCCACTAATTATGGTTTCCTTCACCAAATTAACCTCCTCCCATTCATACTATGTTTTTTCTCTAAGTTTTCCCCACCTCCTATCCCAACGCTGTTGACTTGGTCAAACTTGACCTTGTCCTTATGCAAATGTCCTCTTTCTCACTTGAGGGTGTGAAATCCAGCTCTTATGAATATCCCCTTTCACACTATGAGGGATTTTATTCATTTTTCTGCCATGTATGGGCCTCCTTACCCATTTATTTATCTCCTAAGTGACATGAGAAAAAATTAATATTCCAATTAGCTGCTTGCTAATTTTGGAATATTACAGTGCTGCTACTATATATAAAGTTGGAATTATATTACAACACTATTTTTCAAGCTCTGCTATAGAAAATTATTATACATCAGATCTAGGGCTGATATGTGTGTCAAAAGATAGATCTATTATAGATTTGAGCACTATACAACCTCCTTTGAAGAACCCCTTAAGGGTTTTCAACAAAACACCATGTACAAGATGTAGATCTAGGCGCTAAGGCTGCAGATCCATTGCAAAATACATATCTGGAAAGTGTGGCTGATCTGATATGATCAATACAATAGCCTCTTCCAATAGATCCTCTAAGTAAAAGGCATATCCCCTTCACTAGAAAGTCAACTCTCCAAATGGTGTGCCAAACCACCCTGCAACTCCTCCTCCAGAAATAATGCAGATATGGAAGTAAACTACACTATAGGGTTGAATTAAAGGTTGGCCTGATGCTAAGATCTGAAAATATGCTCAAGGTCCTTCCTTACTGTCCTCCCAATGAAAATGAAGCCTACTCCACTGAAAATGAGCAATGAAATGACCCAGATCTAGAGATCTAGTCTCCACTTGCTGCAACTTGCAAAACAACCAAATCCTCAACAGGATTTTCACTATAAATGAAAGATGAAGCTTGGCCTTAAGGCTGATAGTGGACAATGTAGTACAAGACTCCTCCAAGAGCTTGTCAATGGAAGAGGTTGGATTCCCGATCAAGAACACCCTGTGCTAAACATCACTCAATCTCAGCTAAACAACAAGAGAAAGATATATTTCTAAATAGACCATATATTCAGAAAAGCATATCTCAAAATACATCCATAATCAATATGGCTACCATCCTCTTCCTTAAATAAGGTATCAGATTGAAAACCCTAAGCTCCATCTTATAAAAGCACTACTTTCACACAAAGCATCCCCATCTAAAATTGTGTTGTCTTTCATTGATGACCAATCCTCCATGACATCGTTGTTGATTTGGTCAAGGTTGACCCAGTCAAGGTGATCTACCCCCTTTTCACACCAAAGGGTGATCAGTTAAGCTGCCAAGATATATCTCTTTCACATTGGAATTTATTTATTTCATTATTAGGATAATTTTGGACCTCCATTGTCCTCTTATTCATAAAACAAATCAGCAAAACAAAATTTAATATTCCAACTAGCTCGTGGCTAATTGAGAATATTACAGTCCACCCTTCCCAAATGTTGCTTGTCCTCAAGCAACTGACAAGGTGAATGATGCAACTCTTCTCCTCCTCCATTGGTGACACCAACATGTGATAATATTTCCTCATAAGCTAAGTGTTCACCAATCCATCCCTCCATGAATTTCTCCTCCAAAGTTCTCATGAGATGCAAATAATCCATCCCATAAGGAGATAATAGTTCAAAGGAAACAAACATGGTTTGCCCAATGCTCTCCCTGAAACTTGGAGAATCTCTCTCCCATAAGGCACATATGTTCCTCCCATCCTCCCTCCAAACATTCCCATAAAAAGTATAAGTACATCATCAATGTATGGGATCAAAATTAAGTACATACAAACAGAAATTTGTGCAAATGGAGGTGGGTCATAGTCCAACACGTGGAACCAGTACATTATATCTCCCAAATGTATCAGATAATGATGTGGTAAGTGGTTTCCCCACCACTTACTTGCTTCCCAAGTCATCTCACCATGGCTGAAAGTGTGAGATATGTTTGGTGCTTTTGGAATGCACCCACAATGATACAAAATCTCCCTTTGATCTCCAAGGGAGTGGCCATGCTCAGAAATTTTTGTGGCCCAAATTTTTCCATGAAGCTTATATGGAATAATGCTTCTCCTTGGAGCTATGGTCTACATATACATGGTAAAAGAATGCATATTTTCATGAAATAAAAAATTAGGTACACAAGCATATTCTTCACCAGAATTTCTCCTCATACAAATGGAGTGGTGCATAGATGTACCCCCTCTAATTCCAAAAGAGGAAAAAGGTGGCTGAAATAACTCCTTCATAGAGTCATGTCTCTCCTCCAATTCCACATGGTTCATGCATCTTTGAAAATGCTGATATAGTTCCTCTTCAAAGCCTTCCCAAGTGTATCTCTTCATGATAGTGTTGTAGAACCTCATGGAATATGTATGGATGGAAAATAACTCTTCATAAGACCTTTGTAGTAACTTCTCCTTGAGCTTGGAGGCTCTAGATAAGAATATCCTACCATGATAATAGATAAATCCTTCTTGGACTGAGTATCCCTCTTCACGTAGCTGGTCCTCAAGTACCATGCATGTGAAAATATCCTTGGAATAATCCACCAATAGTTGGGATCTCCAATATGGATCAATCTTCCATAGTGATAGTGCTAATTATCTATCACAAAGAAAAATTTTCATATGGCTACTCTCCTCCTTGACATCTCCCATGTCAAAGGTACATGTTGGAAGGTCATTCCTTCCATGCTTCTCCTCCCACAACACAGAATCTGAAATGAGAGTGGGTACTGATGATGTTGGGAAAATGTCTCCCTCCTCCTTGAGTCTACCCAAGACTCTCAGCGTTCTATCATGGTCTTGCAATGCTCCCATCCCTCCTGGATCTATGCTTGGAGCATCATGTTGTGAGATATCTCTCACCAAATCTGAATTAGGTGGCCTCCCAAGTGGTTTTCCACTAAATAATAATGTCCCATGCAGCAATCTCATAAGCATAATAGATGGGATTGTTAAGTCCTTGCTTCCACTGCGCAAATCCATCTCTTTTTTCTATGTGGAAGTTGTATGTGAGGGATATGTGTGCATGCCTTTAATCATTTTTGGTTTTCCACTCTTTCTATCCACCCATTCCATCTCCAAAGTCTCCCAATCAATGGTGACTTTCCCCAAAGTAATCAACCATTGAACACCCAATATCACATTGGTGTGAGGTATGTCAACCACAAATTAATGATCACTAATTTATATGTTCCCATGGTGACTGATAAGGATGGAACATAATGCATGCATTGCATAGTTCTATCTCTTGGGACCAAAAAAGAAAATCCCTCAAAATCATTAGTGAGTATTTCCATCCTTTGCACTAGTTGGGCATCAATAAAATTATGGGTAGCCCCGATATCAACCAAAACAGAAATCCTCTAATTTAAGATGGAACCTTGAACCCTCAAGGTCAAGTAGATAGGTACTCCTCTAAATGATGCTAGAGCCCCTCCAGTTGGAGAAAATGCCCCATTCCCATCTCTTGATGGTGTTGGTTCATCTGCTGTAGTGTCAGTGCCGTGACCTCTCCTTGGTTCATCTTCTTCTTCCTCCTCATCATCCGAGAAGACCTCTATGTAGTGTGCCTTTCCTGCTGCACATCTATGTCTCGGTGCCCAAGATTCTTGGAATGTGAAGCAAAGCTTACTCCTCCTCAAATCTCTTTGAACATCATCATCAAGATTTTTTATTTATTTTGGCTCTCCTTTGAAAGAGGAGCCTTCTATTCTTTTCCCTTTGATGGAAAAGAGGGCTTATGCTGAAATGTTGCCTTTGCTTTTGGCAAGGCATTTTGAAAATCTCTAGCCCTTTCAATGGCATATATAAGGCTAGTGGGCTTGGTAAACTTAACCAACCCATGAAGAGGTTCATGTAACCCATCAATGAACATATACACCCTTCTTGTTGCAGATAAATCAGGAACCACAATATAAAGTCTCAAAAATTTAGAAATATAAGTTTCTGGATTACCTAATTGTTTTAGCTTTGCAAGCCCCATGAATGGTGCTTCAGGATCTCTTCTATCAAATCTCTCCACCAACCTCATAGTGAACTTTGAATATGCAGTCACATTGGCATGACCCAATGTACACAGTCCATGGAACCACCAGTCATGCGCTTCACCCTCAAGGTGCAGAGCTGCAATCTTAATGGCCTCCATTTCTGGAACCTTGTTCAACTAGAATTAGATGTGAATTTTTCTCTACCCATGATTTTGTAGTGCACTTGGATGACCCATGAAATTTGGGTAAAAATAATATGCCCATAGTGTGGTGTAGATCAGGATTCTAAATGAATCCACCACTGCTATTGTGATTCCTTGGTCTTCTATTGTCCTTGATTTGAAAAAACTCCTGAAAACTCAACTGGTCCTTGAATCTTTTAGTTTGAGATTCATACTCCATAAAATAGTCTTCAAGGGATTCTTGCTCTTGAAACCCTTCATTTCCCACAGCTAAAAATGTAGGCATTGTAGAGCATTGGGAAACTTGTGGTTGTTGCACTAGTTGATCACTCCAATGATGAGACATGCCATAGCCTTCACCATGATGAAATATTTTAGGGGATTCCTAGTATCTATCCATCCTCATCTCTTTTATATCTCTAGCAATGTCTTGCATGGCTCTAAGAAGGATCTTAGGGAACTCCTTCTCTTCATCTTCACCTCCAGATAAAGGGGTTTTACCCTTGTCTTCTTTGTCATTTGTATAATCAAAATTCCGGTGACTTATTCTATGATACCTCTTCTCTCTATCAGTAATAGAATCTCCTTCTTGAGATGACATATTGGCTTTTCAAGATGCATAGGCTGTGCCAAGATTATGCTCTCATACCACTGTAAATATTCCCAAATGGGAAAAGCAGGAATATAGTGCAAAATGTTGGAACAAGAGTGTAAATCATCATTTAGAAGCAAGAGGATAATATGGATACCTTTCATATGTTATAACAACAGAAAAATATGCATAAATAATGGGCCATAAGATACACAACAAGAAAGTACAAGCCTCTAATGGACAAAATCCATCCAAAATGAGGTGATGCTACTATATATAAAGCTGGAAGTCTCTTACAACACTATTTTTCAAGATCTGCTACAGAAAATTATTATACATCATATCTAGGGCTGATATGTGCCTCAAAATATAGATCTATTACAGATCTGAGCATTATACAACCTCCTTTGAAGAACCCCTTAAGGGTTTTCAGCAAAACACCATGTACAAGATGTAGATCTAGGCCCTAAGGCTGCAGATCCACTGCAAAATACAAATCTGGAAAGTGTGGTTGATATGATATGATCAATACAATAGCCTCTTCCAATAGATCGTCTAATTTAAACGCATATCCCCTTCACTATAAAGTCAGCTCTCCAAATGGTGTGCCAAACCACCCTGCAACTCCTACTACAGAAATAACGTAGATCTAGAAGTAAACTGCACTGTAGGGATGAATAAAAGGTTGGCCTAATGACAGTTTCTAAAAATATACTCAAGGTCCTTCCTTACTGTCCTCCCAATGGAAAGGAAGCCTCCTCCACTAAAAATGAGCAATGAAATGAACCAGATCTAGAGATCTAGTCTCCACTTGCTGCAACCTGCAAAACAACCAAACCCTCAATATGATCTGCGTTGTAAATGAAAGATGAAGCTTGGCCCTAAGGCTTATAGTGGAAAATGTAGTACAAGACTCCTGCAAGATCTTCTCAATGGAAGAGGTGGGATTCCCGATCAGGAACACCCTGTGCTAAACAACAGTCAATATCAGCTAAACAACAAGAAAAAGATATATGTCTAAACAAACCATATATTAAGAAAATAATATATCAACATACATCCATAATCAATATGGCTTCCATACTCTTCCTTAAATAAGATATGAGCTTGCAAACCCTAAGCGCCATCCAATAAAAGCACTACTTTCACACAAAGCATCTCCATCTAAAATTGCGATGCCTTTCATTGATGACCACTCCTCCATGACAACGCTATTGATTTGTTCAAGGTTGACCAAATCAAGGTGATCGAGCCCCCTTTCACACCAACGAGTGCTTAGTTAAGCTGCCAAGATCTATCTCTTTCACATTGGAATTGATTTATTTCATTATCAGGAGAATTTTGGACCTCCATTGTCCTCTTATTCATAAAAAAATTCAGAAAAACAAAATTTAATATTCCAACTAGCTCATGGCTAATTGGGAGTATTACATTCTCCTTCCATAGAGAGTCATGTAAATTTTGACATGATTGCTTCATTGTCCTGAACTTGCTTGCCCTTAACTGTGGTTATCCCATTTCTGAAATTCTATATGAATTCCATAGCGATCACATTGTCAAATCCTTGTAATAGGGAAAAGTATTCCTTACATCCTACTCATTCCAAAATTCCACGTTTCTATTCTGAGATTTTTAATTGGGCTGGTTCGTTGTGAATTGATCGACCACCCATCTTGACTATTTCTCTGAGAATGATCCGAAGTTGCGTTCAACTGATTTTAGCAGGTAACAATTGCAAGGATTAAAAATGTTCATCAATTACAGGTAAATGAGGTTAACATATGCAAAACAATGTTACTATACTAAATTAGATGCCTTGTCATATGTGTGGTTATTCACCCCACCTAATAAAGTTAAAGGTAGACCACACCTTGCAATGATGTGGTGGATGATGGGTATAATGAATGAGATAGAAACAAATTAATTACCATAATGGACGACTGCCAAAACATAAGAAAGGGAATAATGGTCGTGAATAAGGGAACACTAGTTGTGACCAAAGGAACAAAAACTGTGATGAAAGGGAACAACATGATGTTATGAAAGGGAACACTGACTATGACTAAGGGAACAAAAGTGAGGGAACAATAGTTGTGATCAAAGTAACAAAACATGTGATGAAAGAAAACAATGAGCTCCTATGAAAGGGAAAAATAGTTGCGACTAAGAGTGAAATAGTGAGGGAACAACAATTGTGACCAAAGGAACAACAACTGTGATGAAAGGGAACAACATGTTGTTATGAAAGAGAAAAACGAGTTGTTATGAAAGGGAACAACATTGGTGACCAAAGGAACAACAACAGTGATGAAAGAAAAAATGAGTTGTTATGAAAGGGAACATCGGTTGTGACTAAGGGAACAACAATCAGGGAACAACAACTCCGACTAAAGGAACAAGAGCTGTGATGAAAGAATAACAACCCTTTTCCATTATTTAATTATTATATATATTTATTTAAACTTAAATTTCGTGAAAATATATACATTATGTACAAGATGAAAGGAATTGTAAAAAAAAATAAACTAGATATAGATGTGGGGTTACCTCCATAATCAACTATGATATGAAAATTGGAATCATTAATTATCTGATGGAAAAAAGACTCTCGTGTGAGCGGCTGATGATATAGGTATATTTGATTTCCATTAGGAAGAAAAGATATGCCAGAACCATCAATAGTGATCAAGGTCATTGTACCATTGTCATAGACTTCATTAATCTCATAAGGTCCTAACCATATCTTCTAAATTTTTCCTGGAAAATATTGAAATCTATAATTGTAAAATAGCGCCCAGTCGCCTTTCTAAATTTCTATTTTTTAAGAAGGCGATCATGCCACTTGGCCCGCTACTATTGAATAATAGTTGTACGTTGTAGGGCTGATAGGTTCATCTCATCCAATTCGTTAAGTCATTGTAAACATTGTTTATGTGCTTCTATGAAATCCATTTCAACTTCTCTTGCAGTGTTGAGAGTCTTAATCTCGAATTCAATAGGAAAAATGGGTTCCTTACTAAAAACAAGCTGGTATGGTGAATGGGCATTAGTATTGTGCCACGTTGTTCGATAGGCCTATAAGGCCTCTGATAGTTTAACTTCCCAATTTTGGTGGTTTTCCGATACTGTTTTGGTCAAAATTTCATGCAGAACCTTATTGTTACTTTCCACCTATTTTTTTCATGAGGATGGTAAGGAGAAGTGTCTTTGTGCTTAATGTGGTACTTCTGTAAAGTACAAAAATTATATGAGAAGTGAATTGTGACTCCCCATATTTTATTATTTCTCTAGCCAGTCCGTATCGCACAAATAGGTCAAATAAGAAACTAATGACTTTTTCTTCTATAGATTTCGAGAGAGCTACTTCTTCCACCCATTTATTCACACAATTTGTACATACCAAAATGTACACCTTTTGATTCGATGGTGGGTTAAAGGGGCCTATGAAATCCAATTCCCATATTTCAAAGGGTTATATTACAAGTTGTTGTTGCAGGGGAATCTCATCAGCTTGAATGGGATGGCCCATCCTCTGACATCTATCATAGCTCTGGACACACTTATTTTCATATTTGAATATTGTGGGCCAATAATAAGCCATCTTGAGTACTTTATGCCCAGTCCCGCGATAAGTAAAATGTCCACCACAGGGTTCATCATGATAGGCCCTGAGAATGCTGTAAATCTCATCCTCTCTGATGCATTTCTGGATCTGAAAGTCAGACCTCATATGAAAGAGGTATCCATTTATCCAAGAGAATCGTGCACTGCGCTAAACAATAAATTTCTTATGCCTAGGTGGAAATTGCGCTAGTAGTTTTCCTACTGCCAGGTAATTAGCCACATCAACATACCAAGGTGTCTTGATTGTTATGGAAAACATGTGTTCATATGAAAATTGATCTTCCACATGTGAAGGATCGACTATTTCAGGTATTCTAGACAGAAAATCTGCAACGATATTTTCCTTTCCTGGATGATCCTTTATATTAATATCGAACTCCTACAACAAAAATTACCATCAAGTTATTTAGTCATTGGTAATAGGTTTATTAGATATATATCTAATGGAAGAATGATCATTATACAGGAAGACTGCATATCCCATTATATAGTGATGAAATTTATTAATATAATACACAACAACTAAAAAATCGTTTTCTGTCATTGTATAATTTAATTCTGCCAGTGTAAAGTTTTTGTTGATATAATAAATGGCATAGGGATTTTTGTCTTTGTCCTGTCTAAGGAAAACTCCTATTTTTATGTTTGACGCGTCTGATGAAATGTGGAAGCATAAATTCCATTTTAGCCCCCTTAACACAGGGGCTATTAAGGCCAACTTTTTAAGTTCCGCAAAAGCAACATCACATTTGTCAATCCACTCGAATTCAAAATTTCTTGTCAAAGCATATAGTGGTGCTGCTATCTTTGAATTTTTTTCTATAAATCTACGATAATAACCAGCATAGCCAATGTAAATTTGTACCACATTTGGTGTATGAGGAGTAGGAAACATAATAATTACCTCAATATTTGCTAGATCCACTTGAATACCTGCAACATAAATGTAGTATCCCAGAACTATAGCTTCGATCATCATCATATGATATTTTTCATGGCTAAGGCATAATTTAGTAGAATGCATTGTTCAAGAACTTTTCCTAAATTTTGTAAGGCCTGGTCAAACTCATTACCATATGGAGTAAATTCATCCATGCATAGCTCAAGTCCTTCATTAATTAAATCAAAAAGTGGTTGGTGCATTGCACATCCCAAATGGTAAAACTCTGTATGCAAATGTTCCCCAAGGACAGGTAAATGTGGTCTTATCCTGGTCTTGAGGAGTGATTTGAATTTGATTATAACCACTAAAACCATCCGAAAAGGAGAAAAATTTCTTCCTAGCAAGAGTGTCAAGGAAATTCTCTATACATGGAAGGGGGAAATGATCTTTCTTCATAGCCTTATTTAGTTTCCTGTAATCCACACAAATTATCCATTTACCATTTTTATTTGGGATGACAACTAATGGTGAAACCCACTGGCTGTCTAAAATAGGATATATAAAATTGACATCCAGGAGGTTTTGCAACTCTTGTTTTACCACATCCCTAAGGTTTGGATTTAATCTTCTCTGAGGCTATTGAATAGGGCGAGCATATTTTTCTATATAAATGTGATGAGTACTAGTTGTGGATCAATGCCCTTTATTTCAGAATATTCCCAAGAAAAAGCTTGTTTTTATTTCCAGAGAATCTGAGTTAGATTTTTACGTCGTTGATCATATAGATTGGCATTAATATTTAGGGTTTTACCAGGTTCGATTTCAATGGGAATGCTATTATGGACAACAGTCCTGGATATATGGTTATCATTCAAAACCTCTAGTCAATAGTCCTGGAACTCATTATAAAGTATGGCTTTTAACATTTGACATGTTGGATTCCCAACAGTAGAAGGTTTGTTAATAAAGCCACTAATTATATCATGATTAGTCTAAATTTTAAATGAAAGAGCTTCATCCAAGGTAAGAGGATAACATATGTTTTCCTCTTGATATTTGTGCGAGAATGAATGATAATTTTCAATAGGTAGGTTGGGTTTAGTAGGCAGGGTTAAGACAATATTTTTTACAGCAATTCATTATGTAATTGTCATATTCCCTGTCCAACATCTTATATATGTTTCTATTGTTTCCAACCATGGCCTTGGTAATATCACGGGATGCCCTTCCAGTCTATTTGTAGGATTGATAACCAAAAATTCCATTGGGTACTCCCAAAAATCTACAAAAATGACAACATCTTCTAGAGTTCGCTATGGTTTGACTACCGATCGATCAGATAGTTATAATGAATTGGAATTCCATTTCAAGGTTGTCATCCCCATGATACCATAGGTTTCTACAGTCAAGATGTTTATAGAAGCTCCTAAGTCCACCAGGGTATTTGGAAAAATGTAACCCTGAATTTGAATAAGGAATACTAGATTCTCAGGGTCATCATACTTGACAGGTATATGCTTCCCTAAGACATGGACTCTAGGAGGGTCTTTGGGTTTCCTCCCAGGCTTTTACCACACAAGTCTTTAATTGTTTTAGCATAAATTGGAACATCTCATATAGCTTGGAAGAGAGGGATTTTTATGTATAAATTTTTAAATTCCCACACAAGATAAAAATCATAATGGACTATCAGTTTGATCAAAGTGAGTGTTTTGGGAAATGGAGGAGCAACAATTGTAGTTTTGATGGGTTCTTTTTGTTTGGTTGACACATTAGATGCCTCTGTTTCATAAAAAACTACAGTCGAAGAAATATGTTATGCTAAGGGCTGCTCTTCGATGGGGTTTTCATTATCTTCATGTTCTTGATTGGATTTACTATCTTATAGAAAGATAACTCATCTAGATCTCACCCACAATTCATTACATTCAAGAACATTCAAAAATATCCAAACATTGGACAGGCCTACTGTTTAGATAGGGATTCAGGTAAGAAGGTAGTTGAGGATGTAGAAGAGGTTGATAATTTTAGGGAAATTGAAATGGAGCTTGCAATGATGGTTGTGACTAGGGTATCATTATGAAAAATGGGTTGATTTGTCTCGTAGGACACTGCCAATTTTGCATCCACATTGATCCTTGTGCAGATGAATTTATCCACTATGAAGGGCATGGATTGTTTGTTGGATTTTTCCATGAAGGAGTAGAATATTGTTGATTTGGCCATATAGGTCTAGGGAAATGCTGATTTTACCAGAGTGGTACCTAGTATGGTTGAGATTCCAAAGTGGTATTAAAATTTTGATGGCCTTGACATGTTGATCCAGGAATATACTGTTGAGCATAAGTCCAGAATAAAACATAGGAGGGTCATGCATCATACCTAAAGGGAAACTCTACCAGTGTCGTCATTATGTCATAAGATACGTTAGCTCTGGATCTTCCAAAACTAATTTTAATGCAACTTTTACTCCTGGGATTGAGATACAGTGCTCTATCAGAGGATCTTTAGTGAAAATGGTGCATGTTTCAACCATATCCAGTGGGCATTCTCTTCGGTTGTGCTTCTTCCGTCAACAAGGACAGAAAATAGCCAGAGCTTGCTCTGTCTCATCCTATTTTTTTTAGCTATAAATAATCCAATTGTGTAGCTAATGTTCTCAAAATTTAAGTTTTGAAATCTTCTAAAATATTACCAATATCTACTCGAGTTACTCCTTTGCCTGCAATATTGTTGGTCCCGCTAAGAGGACCTCGAATTCCAGATCTGGTTCATGTACTTCCTTCCGAGCACTTGATACAAAGTTTAATAATATAATCACTCTTCTTTGGAAATATCACCTTGCCCCATTAAATTAAGTGTCTCTACCCACTCATATTTCATGCCTTCAATTAAATAGTTTCGTAGTTTCGAACACTTCTTTGGGTAAAGTGGTGTAAGGTGATCTCTCCAAGTTATATTGAAATATTTAAACGTATTAATATAAGGTCTCACCATATTTTTCCATCATTTAAAAATTTATTCCCTTAAGTTCCTGGATCAAAAATAATCCTGATATTTGTTAAGAAAGAATTTTTCATTTCATCCCATGAATTTATAGTATCACCTACTAGTCCCATAAACCAAAATAAAGCTGCTTCCTTCAAGGTAGAAGGAAACAATTTTAGTTTTTTTGGATCAGTGGTATAATCATAACCTCAGCATAGGACATCAAACTCAAACAAGAATGCATCAGGGTCTTCGAAAGTCATTCCATGAAAATTTGGGATGTGTTGTATTGGAATGGTTTTCATTGGTGTATTGGCTAGTGGATCAACTATAGGATATTCTATGGTCGATGTATGTGTTTGTGTTGCTGTGTTTTCCATCTGGTCGAAGATCTACCAGTAGCCTTCATGAATTTAATGATCATGAGGTAATAACTGAGCAGGAGGAATTTGGATAGTGTGTGACTAAGGACTTTGGCTAATGTTGGACCCTCGGATGGGTCTCATGGCACTATTCAAGTTAGGGACTTCGGCTACTTTCCCTACAATAGGGGTTGCAAGAATTTTAGGTTTGGAATATTGTGGGTTTGTTTCAATAGATTGTGGATCTACTCCACTTGTTTAAACTTCCCCCTCTTTTAGATTAAAAGAATTCCCCTCATATTTATTATAAGGACTAAGTCGTTTAATGGGCATATCGTGAAAGATTTGTTAAAATCCTTCAGTCTTGTTGTGAATATTTGCATGAGATACAACATGTGATCCTACCACTCGAGGGGAAATAGTAGAGCCCTTGATGGATATTTTTTGGGGACCTACCAATGATTAAGATTCAGATTTTCAAATGATTTCATCGATGAAGGTTGTTCTTCCAAGGCCAACCTAGCCTTGGGATTTGGTGGTTTTTGGTGGAAGTTTTTGATCTACAGCTACCTAGTTCCTAAGATTCTTCTTATTCATACATACCTACATAATCTAAGTGTGTCAACTAAGGGTAGGCACTGGCACAAGTATTTTAATTACTGTGTGTGTGCGTTCTTACGTTTCATCTTTAAAACCCAACCCTTCAGAGACACAACTAACACTTCTTTGACAACCTCCCCAAAAACGGTGCCAAAATGTTCAATGCTAAGTTGTTATTAAAGAATCAGCTTAAACCTATACACATTAAATTTTCAACCTGGGATTTCATCATTATATTGCAAGGTTTTTGGCACAATTGGTGAAATATTTGTGTTAAATTATTTTGATCTAAGTAAAACTAATGAGAATCATAAACTAATAAATGAAAGGAACAACAAAAGCTTTAAAAAATAACACTCACTTTCTATCTTTGAATCATAAAGAAACTGATAACAGAAGTAATTTTTTATGTTCTATGTAGAAACCAAAGAGTGATTCAAGTTTTTTGCTAAAGAGTGATAATCATAATATGGGAACTAAGATGCATATATCATAAAAATTCTAAGTTCTTTGAAGTTGAAAATTCACACTTGCTACTGAAAACAATAACCAAGAATAATGTTGTAAAGGAAATCTTATTTAACAATATTCACTAAAAATTATTGTAAAATTATTGTAAAAAGTAACAATAAATATAGCAATAGTAACTTTGTTCAAAGCGGAGGAATAACCTGTTATGAGTATTTTAACCCAACGTTTCGGACTTCACAGGTGAGTCCATCATCAGGGGTGAACGCTTAGTGATCTTTGAAATTTTTTGAGAAACTAGGGCAAGGTGAAAAGATATATATAGTATTTTTTAGAGGAAAATTTATTTTTAAAAAAGGATGTCGGTTTGGAAGAAGGGTTAATTAATTATTTATTTATTTATTTATTTTTTATTATTTTTTATTTATTATTATTATTATTTTTTTTTATAATTATTATTATTTATTATTTATTTTATTTATTTATTTATTTATTTTACTATAATCATTACATTTTATATTTTATTTAATTGTGTGTTTTTTTTTAAATCATTTATTATTTATTTATTTATTTCATTCTTTTTATTTTTACTTTTATTATTATTGTTTATTTTATTTGATTTATTATTATTGAATTATTTATTTATTTATTATGTTTATTATTTATTATTATTATTTATTATTTTATTTTATTCTTTTATTTTTTATTTATTTATTTTTATTTATTTTTTATTTTTTTAAATGTTATTAATTTTATTATTATTATTATTTTTATTATTATTATTTTTTTTTTTTAACAACTTAATTAAAATAAATAAATAAATAAATAAAATTAAAAAAAAAATAATAATAATAATAATAATAATAATAATAAAAATAATAATAATAATAAAATTAATAACATTTAAAAAAATAAAAAATAAAATAAAAATAAAAAATAAAAGAATAAAATAAAATAAAAAATAATAATAATAAATAATAAACATAATAAATAAATAAATAATTCAATAATAATAAATCAAATAAAATAAACAATAATAATAAAAGTAAAAATAAAAAGAATGAAATAAATAATAAATGATTAAAAAAAAAAAACAATTAAATAAAATATAAAATGTAATGATTATAGTAAAATAAATAAATAAATAAATAATAAATAATAATAATTATAAAATAATAATAATAATAATAATAAATAAAAAATAATAATAAATAAATAAATAAATAAATAAATAAATAATTAACCGTTCTTCCAAACCGACATCCTTTTTTAAAAATAAATTTTCCTCCAAAAAATACTATATATATCTTTTCACCTTGCCCTAGTTTCTCAAAAAATTTCAAAGATCACTAAGCGTTCACCCCTGATGATGGACTCACCTGTGAAGTCCGAAACGTTGGGTTAAAATACTCATAATAGGTTATTCCTCCACTTTGAACAAACCAATTCACCTGTATGGAATCACTTTTTAAATAGTAACTTTCTCTAAGAAACAATTAATCATGGAAAAGATGAAAGTAAAATGTAATAGTAATACAGAGGAAGACAATGTTTATTCCAAGACTAGTCCCATGTTCTCTGGAATTTAATCATCTTGTATTTAAATCAATGCACTAGATTAAAACTAAATTGTTGATATATTCATTAAAATGAAACAATAAATTAAAAGAGAAGTTTTCAAAAACTTAGGACAATCTGTTTCTCTAGTCTCATTTGAAAAAATAGTAGGAATAATTATTAGCCTTTAATGAAGTTTGATCCTACTTTTATATTACAAAATAATCATAAATTCGAAATGATAAAGCTATCTTGAGAATCAAAAGATTCTTAGAATGCTTAATTCAGGTTGTGAAATATTTAATGTCTTCCTTAGAATAACAGGACACAATCCTCTCTCCAACCGTCTCATGCATATAAGGTGTTGATTCATGGTCAATAATCCACAAATAGTCCGAATGGTTTTCCTATATCTCGACCTTCTTTAGCTATTCAATGAAAAAAAAACAATCAACATCAAATATTTCCTTTCCAATTATTGATCCAAATCATGAGTTAATAATGTCTTCTAGACTCAAATCAATTCACTAATGGGATAAAATAATGAGTTATTAACTCCTTTCTAGAACCATTTATCACTTAAATTATTATAATCTATGTTTTAAAAGCTTGAAAAAAAAACTATCAACTAAGGAATTTGGGTGAAGGATTATACCAATTCCAAGGTCCAACATCACCACCCAACTTGCCTTTTTTCATGACCTCATGCAAATATATGGTTGACATGAAGTAAGGTTAGAGAGTATGCCAGGTAGGGATGATCTCCATAGTGTTGAATCCATGCCTACTTCTGAATTCATAGAATGCTACAAACTAACCTTCTTCCATTATCTCATACTCAACTTCATAGTCATCTAAAGGATACCAAATTATAGGGAAATCGTACCTTCATCCAAGCCATTTTGGGCCTTCTTCTACGACCAATTGAGTATAATACCATACCCTATTTATTTCAGCTTGAAAATTCATAAAACTAAAAGGTTATTTGTTCTTGAATTCATTAGATCACATTCTCCATCTCTATTTAGTATTCTGTAAGGCTTCCACCTTAATATCCTCAAAATATTGCAGCTTTGGCTTTAAAAAATCCTTATGGAAAGGTGCTAGGGTAGTAATAATCGCAGGATGCTCCATAAACTTGTTGTGTTTAATAAGTGTGAGCAAAGGGCTTTTTGGCTCCCCTCTAAACCAAAGGTCAAGGCCATCTTCTCTTCATTGGAATATTTTATAAAATTTGGACCACTTTATTTGATTTTTGGAGAAAGAAATAAATTCTTGAAATTTTACATCTCCTATGAAGGGAACATGATTTTCATCCACTTTTTTCTCTAAAAAGAAATTGTGCATATACAACTCACACAAAATACACTTTGCACTATCATCCTGTTGATGGAAATTATTAATGAAATTAGAAACATTCTTGAATTCATGAGGTTTTCCAGAACAAACGACCTTAATTTTGCGAAAAATATATCGTTCTAATAAAAATAGAGCATAATTTTAACTGGACATATAGAAGACATGACATCAAAGTAAATGGAGCAGACTTACTTTGTCTAATCAAGGTCTTTCTCATGTTGGTATTTTTCCATCTTCACCTTTTTCTTTGTTTCTCTTAGCTTATCATATGTTTCATCTTCAGTGATCATCAATGCTTTGAATTTTTGTAGCAGTTATTGATGCTCCTTTAAGGGCACCACCTCTCCTTGCTATAATTTCAAATTTTTCTGTTGTTCTTCCAACTTCTTGTTTAATAGCCGAATGGTAGCATCTACAATTAGAGGAGTTTAAATGGGTGCAGGCTTTGATTGTGTGCTCCTGTCAATGGAAACTGAGAATTTTGTTTGAGTACTTACTTCAACATTCATCACAGTAATTCTTACTACATTTGGGTCGGTCCATTTTCCTATGGTAACAACAATAGTTTCTTCTTTTTGAGTTTCTTTGGAGACAACCAAGTTTTCGGTTTGATTCTTAGTTGTTCGGGTTCCTCTTTTCTTTGCGGTACCTATGAGCCTTGATGTTTCTCAACCACTTCCTGAGTTGTTGCACTTTCCCTTCCAGTTTTTTATTTTCTTCTTTTAGCAACTCTGCCTCATGACTCGTTTTCTTATTTCCCTTTTTAACAAGATTTTTAGTTTGAACAACTAAAGAAGAGGTGGCAAGAGTGATATTATCAGGCCTTTTGGTCACTAATTATTTTTTTGTGGTAGTAGTTACAGGTTCTACAGAGCCCTTATTATACTGGAGCATACTGGAAAAATTAACATTGATCTCTTTTCCTGCAGGAGATTGTAGGGTGGTTTCTTGAGGGCGAGAACATGGTTCCATGATGGTTGTAATGGATTATACATAATGCTCTTGAAGAAAATTACCTTTGGGGTATGTGGACAACAATGTTGTGCTATGCAACAGGGTATGTTTGTCAACCTGTTTTTTTCTTTCCATAGGGAGGCTTGTAACTTCCGACATGATTTCTTCATTGACCTGCATATGCCTTCCCTTAATTTTGGTTATCCCATCTATCAAATTTTGTATGAATTCTAGAGTGATCACATTGCCAAATCCTTGTAACCTGGAAAATATTCCATCCATCCTACTCATTCCAAAATGTTGTGTTCCTAGTCTGAGACTCTCAATTAGGCTGGTTCGTTGCAAATTGATCGACCACCCATCTCGACGGTTTCTATGAAATCTTTGAGGATGTCATGATGGATGTTGTGGGGCCATTTTACTACTAAGATGATATCTTGCAAGATACTAAAATTAGGATCCTATTGGCCAACCATTCACAAATATGCCCATTAGTACAAAACACAATGTAATGAATGCCAAAGGATGGGGAAACCCACTTATCGATTCATAAACTGTCATGGATATTCCATTAGATAGTTTGTCACAACAAAGATGATAGAATTATACTTAAAAACCCAAGATCTACAGTGTTAGAGTTTTAGTTCTATTTATATTTACATATTTTTAGAATATTGTTAATATATTATGCATGTGAGTTAAAATTATTGAAAAAATTGAGAAAAACAAAATAAAATATCTCAAAGAAATTTGACACAAAATATGACTTGGGAAACCCTTTTGAGAGGAGAAAAACTAGCTAGAAGGTGAGGTCGTTTTTCTATCCTTATTTGAATAGAAAATTTCTATGAGTAAAAAGAAGTATGGCCTATGGCCTATGGCTACTATAGTGCATAGATCCTCTCTATGTGCTCTACCTCCTATCCCTATTAGTTATTCTTGCTTAGTTATGGAACAAACTCACTTGAAATAATGGAACCCCTTTTCCTCCTAACGAATCAGTTATAACAAAAATCGATAGCCTTCAAGTGGTTAGGTTTGACTACCTCAAATATTAATGGTAGTTACAATATAGAATATTTTAGATTCATATTCATCATAATCACATGGGTAGCCCATTTTTCATGAATAATAACTGTTGATGTGGCATTCTCTCAAATTATGGTGGTGGAAATAGGAAGGTCAAAAAAAGAGTGGCATAATTTTAGCATATGGACTTTGATTGATGTGATTATTGCACCATTGAAAAGGTCTATGTGTGTAGAATAGAAAAAAGGGTATTCCACTAAAGTGGCAAAGTTATACTCCCAAAAAACATTGTTTGATGCCTCAAAATTCTCTAATAAGGTTTGAGACACCAATTTTCCAAACTAGGTCTCACCAATGAAAATGGTCCTAAGAGTTGATTCCTCAATTGTTTCCACTCTGGAAGCATCGATTTCGATGAAAATAAATTTAATGAGCCAATATGGATCACAACTACCCATTTTTTGAGGAATTGTGTCCCTAAATATTCTACTAAATGTGGTGAGGACTTTTTTCCTCCACCTTCTCTCTGGTGTACCATTTAGCTTTTCCTGGAAGTTTTTCTTTCAACCCAACCTTCTAGAGGTCATGCTACCCTTATCTTGTAGTTCTAGACCTCTTTTGAAAAATTGTATCTTCCATCAACTCTACTTGAGCATCTAGTGAAAAACATCCATAGAAGTTAGGACTTGTTCCTCTTCCTGAACTAGCATGGGATGCTCATAGAGTTTAAGATTATTTATATTCACAACTGATTAAATGCACACATATGGTGCTAAATTTAGTTTATAGGAATTATCACCCACCTTTTATATTATTTCAAAGGGACAATGCCATAGAGCCTTAATTTTCTTACCATGCCCTTGTAGCCTCTCCTTGTTCAACTATGCCCATACTTTGTCTCCCACCTTAAACAATTTCTCTATTATGTGTTGATTATACCTTGAATTATATTCTCCTATGACTTCTTAAGTGTCCCTTATACTCATATATGGATTTGTATAATATTCTCTATAATTTTTTCATCCCTCGAGGCATCTCCTATAATATCTTCCCCCACTTCTCTTTGCCGCCCATATGCAATGTCCAAAGGTGAAGGTGAAAAATATCCAAAACAAGTTTCAAATTGGGACTTCCCTATAGAAGTGTGGATTGATCTATTGTTAGAATGGTGTATGTATACTATATTTTCATCCCAGGTCTTCGAATGCTTCTAATTATATCCCCTTAGAAGCTACAACAAGGTCCTTTTGACTACTTATATGTGCCCACTTGTCTGCAGATGGAATGTTATAGATCTCTTCAACTTTGTGTTCATATTCTCCCACATGTAGTTCAGAACGACAGAGAAATATTGTGTCCCTATCTAAAAGTATGCTCCTTGGTATCCCAAAGCGCACCCAAACTCATCCAATGAAAAATATTTCTAATTCTTAGCCACTGGTTGTATTTTTACAAAGCATCAAAACACACATCTTGTTGAACATGTCAGCTATCATGAACAAGTAGTCTTTTCCCTTCTTGGTTGTTGGTAAACCTCCCAAAAATTCCATGGAAATGCTTTCCAAAGGATGTGTGGGTACAAGTAAGGGATGATATAGAACCTATTTCATGTTGCTAGGCTTCTTGGTACAAAAAATAATGCATGATTTTATGAACCTAGCTACTTGATCTTACATCTTGAGCTAATACACATACCTCTGAAAGTTGGCCATGGCCTTCCCTGTTATCACTCTCCCCAACATCCTAGGATAAAAATAGGAGTGAAGAAATGTAAACACAAACCAACTTTTAGCTAGGTAGCTAGCCCTACCTAACCAGAGAGGTCTCTCTCTCTGTCACTTTTAAAATATTCAATTTTAGGCTAAGTACCAGATTTTAGTCTAGATATGAGTTAATAAGTTTTAAAATTTGGTTAATAATTTTTTTTTCTGAACAAAAAATATAATCAGTGAAGCTAAAACTGATTTCAAAGGTTGAAATTACAGAGAATAGAGTAAGGCAAGATAGGAAAAATAGTTTAGCACAATTAATTTTTCATTGGTGTATAGTGGTAGAAAAAGACAAGGGTCTGAATAAGCATTTTACTGAATTCATTCAACAGAAGAAAATATGCATTGTAGAAATATTAATAAACAGAACATATAAATTATCTTTGTTCATAAACTGATAATATTTTTACAAAGAAAATGAAATGGAAATGAAATAACAGAGAAAGGCACAATTCTCGAAAGAAATACCACATGAATCTCACAAAATTTTTCTACAACTCCTTTGATTTCATTAATAGTAGGTCCACAGTAACACACAGAGTCTCAAAAACTCGATTATCCAACAATGATACTTCGTAAAACGAAGTCTTTATAAAAAGGAAAAATTACAATAGTTACATTAAAGGATATCATAACATATCAAGCTTTATTTTCTAGCTAAATTCTAATTGCAATCATTGAAATAAATTTGATTTTGCTATGATTCTGCTGCTCTAACTGAAAAATGTTGCTAAAGGAGATGTTTTCAGGCTACGTTGGTTGTCAATTGACTGCTGATCTGGTAGATATTTGACTTTATATTTTACTAATTACTCTTGAAATTCACACAGCTTTTCCCAACGCTCTTCGTCAGGGATGACCAATTTCATTACCTTACGGTAAACTTCATCTGCTTCAGTATATTTAGCAAAGGTGGGCCTCACCAAAAATACATGTTTGATCTCATACTGAATGTAAATGTCATTACTCAGAGTTCCCAACAATTCCCTTCCTGTCAATGTGCCTTTAATATTTGAAAAATTTGCAGTATCTCTGGAAATTTCCTTCAAACTTCTCGAATAATATTCCATGGTCATCAACTTATAATTAATCGCAAGCATAGAAAGCAACCCTTTTTGTGTTAGAGGCTCTATTCTACTAAAAAATATATGAATTGTAGTCTCCAAACTGTGACATTTCTTCTCAATCTGAAGAATCAAATTATTCTTTGTGAGCACCTTCTTTACTTCCAGGATTTTTTTTGTTATGTCAAAAATTCCCAAATCATCCGGCTCATACTTGTTCTTTGCATTCATAAACTTAATGATGTTGTTTGTTATTTCAGTCTTGTCTCCCAACTGTGCTTTGATTTTTGTGATAGATTCATTTTCCTTCTGAATCGGCTCTTTTTGCTCAAATGTGATCTATATACTTGGCCAAATCTCATTAACAGATTCCATGATGTATGCCAAAATTATATCTTTTACTTGGCCCTAACTATTTCCAATAGCCGACTCCTTTTCCTCTTTCTGTAACCTCTCAATCAGATTTTTGGCTATGTAGTTCAGCTGCATGTGAACTATCAAAATCAGTTTTCTGAAATTGCAAAAAAATTATCTGATCCTATAATTTCTTGATCTCCTCTTCTTGAATGGACCTATTCTGAACTTCTTTGGTGAGTTGCTCAGCTCCACCTGCAGTACTTGTTGTAGAAGTTTGAGCTATAGGGATGGCTGCTAGAGGCATTGCTTCTAAAGGACCCTTTGATGTTTTTTGTAATATTCCCAATTAGCCCAAGCTAATGGGAATATAGAATTTTGTTTTAATTTTCTTGCTGCATGAATAAAATTGTAAAGGAGGATCAATAAACTCCAAAAATAGCAAAATAAATCAATGCCCCATGTGAACAAGGCTAAATCTGGGCTTCCTTAATAAAACTCCCTTATGTGTGAAATGGATTGAGACAATTGACTGGGTCAACAGGACCAAATCCACAACGCTATCCAAATGCAATGAACCTCCTAGATGCACAACGCAGTTCTAGTTGGAGGCTACACATGTGAAAGGAGATAAACCTTTGAGATGGTTTAGGGTTTTGCAAGACTTTTTATCCTATAAAAGAAAGAGGAGAACATCAGAAGAAGGTTGTTGAACATATTGTTTTGGAAGAACATGTTTTCTTAGACATTTCTCATTCTCTTGGCTATTTATCAGAGAATAATGTTGTTTAGCATTGGGTGTTCCTAATCGGGAATCCCACCTCATTCTTTGAGTAGCTCTTGAGGGAGTCTTTCATTTCTTGTCCACTATCAGGCATTTAGCCAAGCTCTTCTTCCAAATACAATGCAGATCCTATTGAGGGTTTGGTTGTCTTTGCAAGCTGCAGCAAGTGGTGGCTAGATCTACTCATATCTAGGCCATTCTAGTGCCTGTTTTTAGTGGGAAAGACTTTTGTCCCCCTGGAAAGAGAGTATTGGATGAGGAGAGCCCATTTTCAGATCTTGGCTTGAGGCCACATCATGTTCTAGAGCCTATAGCATAGTCCATCTTCCAGAACTGCATTATTTGCAAGGAGAAAGTTGTAGGGTCTTTTGGCACTTCAAGGAGGAGAGATCTCTAGTGTTGGGAATCTTCCCTTCACTGTGGTGATCCGTGGATTACAGATCTAATACATGTTCCATTCATATCTGATCTGAATACTGATGTATTTGCTTTAGAAATTCTGAATCATTCTGTAGATCTACTACATTAGATCTTAGATCTACTCCATGTACTACACTTTTGCTAAAAAGCCCAAGGGGATTTTGAAGAGGATACTCTATAGTGTACATATCTGATATAGATCTATATTTTTGTACACAGATCTACTCTAGATCTGAAGTGTAATCTAGAGCTCTTTTCAGCTAATAAAATAACGTTGTCAAGCTTGTACAGTCATATCATCTGGTTGCAACATCTTATTTTGAGCATTTCTTCATGTAATGTCCTCTTCTTTCTATTCTATAATGAAAGGGCTTGAATATAACTCTATATTGCTGACGTAAATGAAATTATTGAGCCTCCATATCGGTATCCTGCTATCAATTTTCTGAACTACGTTATTTCTTGAGTAGTATTGTTTGTATTGTTGCAGTCCCTTACTTGGCAATTTTCAAGCCATTCTAGGTGTGGGAGGTCTGTTTACTTGACCTAGTCTGATTTTTTTCTGCTCCCCTCTTGTATTTTGGTCTTATATTATCATATCTAAGGGATGCAAGGGTTGGTTTTAACTTCTACAACATTCATTACTAAAAAATACGTTTTTCAGACATGCCTTGCTAACAGTCCCATTTTGGGGATATTATAGTGGTATCGAAGCAATCATCTTGGCACAGCCTGTGATTTTCTTTTCTTGAGAAGCCAATATGCCTTTTCATGGAAAGAAAATACTAATGAGTAAGTATGATTACAATGAAGACATAGAAGACAAGGGTAATACCCCTTTATCTGGAAGATTGCAAGGAGGAGAGTTCTCTAAAACTCTTTCTCAAGCTATGTATGAACTGAAAGAAGAAATCTGGGGAATGAAGAGGGAAATACATGCAGATCGCTCATGAGGATTTTTACATCATGAAATCCCCAGTACTTCTTACTATGTGTGTGAGCATTCAACCACAGAACCTGATCTGCAGCGTTGGAGCATGCCTACTTTCTTGTCAAAGAAAGAAGGAAAAGGAGGAACACCAAAGGAGGAATCCCTTGGTGATTATCTCCAAGAATATAAGTCTCTATCAAAGAGATTCGAAGAGCATCTTAGTTTCCCAGAGTTCTGTCAAATTAAAGAAGAAATATCCAGCAGCTACAATAGAAGAAGAGGGTGCATGCAGCACACTTTGGGTAGATTCTCTCTACCTACTTTTGATGGATCACCTAAGGACTCAGCCAAGTCTTGGGTAAGGAAGCTTGAAACATACTTCCAGCTGCATCAAGCTTCAAAAGAAGAAGTCTTGTGAGTAGCAGCACTGCATATTCAAGGAAAGTATTATGCCTGGTGGCTATTTGAGTCTTCTTCCTTCAAAGGGGTAAATATCTCTTCTTATGCAAAGTTCACTAGGAGGCTAGTGAAAATATATGATGTAAGACACTCTAAGACTTCTTAGGGAGAGACAATCAAGCCCAATAAATCTGAATCCTTGCATAAGTTGGAATATTCCATAAAGACAACTCTAGTTCTAAACATTGTTGAAGGGGTTGAAAATCTGTTGCATGATTTTCCAAGGGAAAAAAACCCACTATAGCAAGGTCTCTTTTTTTAGAGAGAAAACATGAGGGTTCCTTATTCAAGAAGAGACCAAGGAAAAGGGTCTCTTAATGATGAGGCATTCTCCATTGATGAGGAGAAGGGAGAGAAAGAGCGGAGAAGATCCTCCAGTGCTATGATAGATGGAGATGAAGCAATGGCTTCCATTAGATGGGCTCTTGCATCTTTGCAAGGAGTTCCTAAGGATCTTCCATATGGAGGACATGAGTAGCATGTGTCTATGCTAAGATACAATGAGACAAAATAGAGGGATCACCAAGCTGACAAAGCAGAAGATGATCCACTATTGCTAGGAGAAGAGAATAGAGCAAATTCTCAAATTAGAGGCACTCTTGCACCACTAAGAGGGGTCTCTAGCTTTCATGAGACTTCCACATATGAAACAGAGTTGAAATTACACAGTGGAAGCAGGGACATAAGGATCCCATCTATTCTGCATATGAGGATGTTCCCTGAAACCTCATTATCTAGTGGAAAAACACCTGGGAGGCCACCTAATTCAGATTCTGTGGGGAAAACCTCACAACTTGTTGCTCCAAACTCAGATCTAGGAGGGATTGGATCACTTGAAGGAAAAGCTACAATGCTGGGAGACTTGGGTAAGCTCAAGGAGGAGGAAAATCTTCTTCCCCTATCATCATCATCCACTCTCCTTTCTGATCCTACATTGTGGGAGGAGAAGAATGGAAGGAAAAGCCTTCCAACACACACCTTTGGCATAGGAGATGACAACGGAAGGATCAACAACATGACAGACACTTTGGTTGATGCATCATCAGTGTTTTCATTATTGAGTAGTGTAGATATGTATTGGAAATCCCAATTGCTAGTGGATTATTCCAAAGATCTTCATACATGTATGATACGTGATGACCAACTGCATGAAGAGGGCTACTTAGTTCAAGGAGGAGTTAGCTATCATCATGGTAGAATATTTTTGTCTAGAGCTTCTAAGCTCAAGCATAAGATACTACAAGGAGCACACAAAGATTTTTGTTTCAGCCACATGTATTCCATGAGGATCTACAACATCATCATGAGGAGCTTTGATTGGGAAGGCTTGAAAGAGGAACTATATCAGCATTTTCAAGAATTCATGAGCTATGTGGAGTTGGGGCAGCCATGGTACTCTATGAAAAAGTCATTTCAGCCATCTCTTCCTTCTTTGGAAAGAGGAGAAAGATTCATGCACAACTCGACGTGTAAGAGAAACATTGTTGATAAAGGACCTGTTCATGTAAAACAAGTTTTATTTTCTGATTGTACATGTTCTTTTACCATTTTTATGCAGGCCATGACTCCTAAAAGGAGTAATCTATCAAGTAAATCTCATGGCAACTATTGGGCCACTAAAATTTTTGAACTTGGCCACTCCATTTATGAGCAAAGGGAGATTTATTTTCATGATGGGTGCTTCCCAAAGGCACCAAACATATCTCACACTTTCAGCCATAGTGAGATGACTTGGGAAGCAAGTAAGTGGTGGGAAAACCACTTACCATGTATTGATTTGAGGCAGGTAGGAGATGCACTGCGTTGGTACCATATCTGGGACTATGACCCACCCGCTCATGCTCAAATTTATGTTTGCTTATATGTAGTTTTACTTCCATACATTGATGATATACTTGTACTTTTTATGGGGATGTATGGAGTAAGGGGGGGAGCCATCTATGTACCACCAAGGATGGAGATTCTCTATGTACCATATGATACATGTTTCAGAGAGAATTTTGGTTTAGCCATGCTTGTTTCATTTTATTTCTTAACTCCTTATGGGATGGATCATTTACCTCTCATAAGAACATTGGAGAAAAAATTCATGGAAGGTTGGGTTGGTGAATGCTCAGCTCATGGAGGAAGTTTATCACTTGATGGTGTCACCAATAGAAGAGGAAAGGAGTTGCAACACTCACCTTATCAGTTGCTTGAGGACAAGAAACATTTTGGAGGGGAGGACTGTAATATTCCCATTTAGCCCAAGCTAATGGGAATATACAATTTTGTCTCAATTTTCTCGCTGCATGAATAAAATTGTAAAGGAGGATCAATAAACTCCTAAAACAACAAAATAAATCAATGCCCCATGTGAACAAGGCTAAATTTGGGCTTCCTTAATAAAACTCCCTTATGTGTGGAAGGAATTGAGACAATTGACTGGGTCAGCAGGACCAAATCCACAGCGTTTTCTAGATGCAATGAACCTCCTAGATGCACAATGCAGTTCTAGTTGGAGGCTACACATGTGAAAGAGTAGAACCTTTGAGATGTTCAAGGTTTTGCAAGAATTTTTATCCTATAAAAGAAAGAGTAGAACATCAGAAGAAGGTTTTTGAACATATTGTTTTGGAATAACATGTCTGCTTAGACATTTCTCATTCTCTTGGCTGTTTAGCAGAGAATAGTGTTGTTTAGCACTGGGTTTTCCTGATTGGGAATCCCACCTCCTTCTTTGAGTAGCTCTTGAGGGAGTCTTGCATTTCTTGTCCACTATCAGGCATTTGGCCAAGCTCTTCTTCCAACTAAAATGCAAATCATGTTGAGGGTTTGGTTGTCTTTGTAAGCTGCAACAAGTGGAGGCTAGATCTACTCAGATCTAGGCCATTCTAGTGCCTCTTTTTAGTGGGAAAGCCTTATATCCCCCTGGAAAGAGAGTATTGGATCAGGAGAGCCCATTTTCAGATCTTGGCTTGAGGCCACATCATATTCTAGATCCTACAGTAAATTCCATCTTCCAGAACTGCATTATTTTCAAGGAGAAAATTGCAGGGTCTTTTGGCACTTCAAGGAGGAGAGATCTCTAGTGTTGGGAATCTTCCCTTCATTGTGGTGATCCGTGGATTATAGATCTAATCCATGTTCCATTCAGATCTGATCTGAATACTGATTTATTTGCTTCAGAAATTCTGAATCATTCTACAGATCTGTTGCATTAGATCTCAGATCTACTCCATGTACTACACTTTTTGCTGAAAACCCCAAGGGGCTTTTGAAGAGGAGACTCTATAGTGTACATATCTGATATAGATCTATATTTTTGTACATAGATATTCTATAGATCTGAATTGTAATATACAACTCTTTTTAGCTAATAAAATAATGCTGTCAAGCTTGTACAGTCATATCATCTGGTTGCAGCATCTTATTTTGAGCATTTCTTCATGTAATGTTCTGTTATTTCTGTTCTATAATGAAAGGGCTTCAATATAAATCTATATTGCTGATGTAAATGAAATTATTGAGCCTCCATATTGGTCTCCTACTATTGATTTTCTGAACTGCATTATTTCCTGAGCAATATTGTTTGTATCGCTGCAGTCCCTTACTAGGGCAATTTTCAAGCCATTCTAGGAGTGGGAGGTCTGTTTACCTTACCTAGTCTAATTTGTTTCCGCTCCCCTCTTGGATTTGGGCCTTAGATTATCATATATAAGGGATCCAAGGGCCAATTTTAAATTTTGCAACATCCATTTCTGAAAAATGCGTTTTTCAGACATGCCTTGCTAGCAGTCCCATTTTGGGGATATTACATTTTTACTGTTGCTTCCTTTTCCTTTATCATTTTTTCTAACTCTAATTCCATCTTCTTGATTTGAGAATTTTTCTCCATTATCAAATTCATCATTTCTGTCTTTTTAGTTTCAGTCTCTTCAATATCCTTTGCCAAAGGATCTTCTGTAGCTAGAATTTTTAATTGTTTCCTCAATGTTGTTATGTCAGCATTTTTCTTCTTGATGATTTCTTCTATTGCATTGATGTTGAATGGATCATATCTAGATTTAATCACTAAGTATTCCAGGGTTTTGATTCTTGTGTCCTTTGCAAATTAAGACACCTTCTCCATTTTCAGTTGTGACTGTATATTAGCTAATGAAGCTTGTAGTTTTGATAAACTCATAGTAGTATTAGTGAGAGTTGATGAAATCATCTCACTAGTTTGTTTGTGTAGATCCATTTGATCTATTGGATGAATCTTTTTTGTATCAAACTCAAATTTAGCCCTTTTATAATATTCTTCTGGATTTGGCTATGGAATTTCTGCTTGATGGAAAGGAAAGTGATTTTTTCCCTATCCTTAATCAAAAGATGAAAGATGTACTGGTATTTAACATTTCATTCTTCAACTTTATCTCTTTGAAGGTGTCAAAGATAATTTTCTCCTTCTCCCCTGTAGCAACTGTACTAGTCTGAATGAATTTTCGCTGCTCTTGAGAAGCTGCTGATTGATGATCTTTAGAAAATGTTGAAGTAGTAGTAGTAGAATTGTTTTTATCACCTTCCTGTGTCAAAGGAGGTGTCTCTTCAGTAATAATAATTACTTCTTTCTCTGACTCCTTGCTAAGATTGACATTTGGATTAAGCTTTTTCTTCTTCCTGTAGTGAATTTTAAACTCTTTGCTAGATGAATCAGTCATTGGAGATGACTGATCTTCTCTAACTCTTTTCCATATTCTTTCCTGTGCAATAGGAGTCTGTCAGTTTAGAAATGAAACCAACTGGATCATAAGACCATGTGAAAATGAGATTAAACTGTATCTCTTTCAACAATTTATTTGCTCCTCTCCTGTTGTCCTGTTATTACAGATAAAAGGTCGTATCTATGTTTTGATTTTAAATTGTGATTTCTTTTTATCAGAGACAAAATGCACTTCATCTTCATTAATCATTTGTCTAATGTACTCCAATGAAAATCCTCATGGGGAGGAATTTTTGGAACTTATAAGGGGGAAGCTCACAACCATAAAATCAGAGTTCTATATAATTTTAGTAAAGATACCAATCCCCTATTCTAGCTTAATCTGACAGCTGCAATACCTTTCTAATTTATTAACTAATCCTGGGCTTTGTAGTTCTATTGATAAAACTGAGTGATGGCTGAAGAAAAATTCCACAATTTGTTTATATGAATACTCTTTTTGTTCCTTCATGACTAATGAAGTCTAGAAAATGATTGATTGTTGATTACCTTCCTTATCCAATTTATATAAGGGAAAATTAAATTTTTCTCCCTAAGAATACAAGAATAGGTAAACTAACACAGAGGCATAACTGAAAACCTCTTCAGTTTTGAATTTAACAAATTGATCATGTATAGAATCTGCAATAAACTGTTTGAAGTTGAAATTGATGGAGGGTTTGGAATATGTGGAGAATATGGACATGAATCGTATGATGGCTTCATCCACCCATTGGTCCGAACAATAACCAAGAAGGTAGGAAATGACTGTGATTATTTGTTTGGACCTTTCAGGGAAAATGGATGATGGAAATGGATGGTTTTTCTTGGGTAATGGATCATTTTCAATCATAAAAAACTCATAGTTTGAGCTCTCTTTTCAAAATGTAACTTTTGATATATTTTAATCAAGGCTTCTTGGGAAAATGGTGTGGCATTCTCTATGGTTTGGGCTTTCATCATTTTTTCAATGGTTTGGGCATTTATGGTCACCAAAATCTCTCATGTAAGAGTGATAATAACTCTCTGGTTTGGCGTATACCAAGCTTGGAATCTTCTAAAAAATTCTAGAGCACTCTGGGTGTGAGGAAAGATGAAATGTGGAATATTAGAATCCCATAATCCTATATCATCAAATTTATCCAAGAATTTATCTTCCAACCAACAATATAACTCAAAAATCTCAAGGTCACAAAGAGTTTCTGGATTTTGTGGTCTTTGTCTGCTAAAGGTATGTGATGAAAATCAGCTGGAGGGTGTAACAACAGACTTATTGGTTCTTCTGGTCCTTTTTTCCTGGGAGGCATGATTGGCTCTGTTGAAATGGTAGAAATAGGAATGTTCTGATGCAAAATAGGGGTCGAGATTGAGGAAAATATTTGGAGACTAGAAGAAAATCAATAGCTACAAAAGAAGGCTTTAGACAATGGAAGGGTTGATCTCCGGAGTTCTTTCACTAGATTTAATTTGGTAATTATGTGAAAAGTAGATGGAAAAGCATAATACAAGTTTCAATCAGGTGTTTAGTGGTCAATTTATGGAAAATTGATTTTGATTCCAATTTGAAAAGGGCGCTGGTATGTTTATTAACGGTTAGAAATTAAATTAATTGGCTAACGGTTATGGAAAGGAGAGAATTAAGTTGATTTGGCAGTCCACAGTAAACATCGACATGACATGATTGGCGGGTGAAGCAGTGGTTTGATATGGTGGATAAGTGGGATTTCGGAGGGGTATAAAGGTGGCAAGGGGTTTCATGCGGGGGGCTGCGAAATAACCTTCTTATGACATGTAGCGGTGGGGTCGAGCTTTAATACCACCCATTTTGTACCCCAAACCCCCCTGACGTTAAGTCTCATATGATGAGGGGGGGTGAAGTCACATGTGAGCTGTCATATTAGACTGTGATGCGATGGATTATCGATGAGATGGTTGACGGTTAATGTATATCGGATTTTAATGAATGGTGGGGTAGGGGTATGACGAAAGTGATGTGAATAGTTGATTTATGGGTTAGGGAATGCGATGTGTCACATGGGTAGTGGAGAATATGTTAATGGAGAATAACGGTGGTGAAGAATAACAGATAGGATTTAAAACCTATGGTTTCAAGAATAATTTTTCGAAATATTAAAGAAAAAACCTTAATAAACATTTGATTTCGAAAATGAATTTTTTCAGCAGAGCTCTGCATTTCTTCTTAGATACAACGACATAATACGTAATTCTTATTAGACGCAGATTTTATTTCAAATTGTGAAAACCAACTTTCTCCTTCAACTAGACCTTTATGGATGAAATTGATGTTTGACTGCCTCATTTCTTAGTGAAAAACTGAAGATTTTTCATAGGTAGTTTAGACCCTAGACTTGACCTATATGAGATGGAGTGACATGATTTTAGACCTCTAAATGGAGATGAAATAATGCGAAGGAACAACATATCATGATAGGATTTGTTCAGTGACCAAAATCATTACTGAAGACTACCTAAAAAAAAAAGAAATTGACTAATGACCTGATAGAAAACTCTCAAAAGAGACTTTGATCACTAAAAAAATGACTCTAACATTCCCTACACCAAGGCCCATGTAACCTTATAGGTGTTCTTAGTGTAAGGAGTCACTCCTTGAATGCAAAGGAGTAAGCCTTACACATAATAGTTCATTTTAAGGTAAAAGATTTTGAGTGGTGGGATGGCTTCTTAAAGAGTTTGAAATTATTTATACTCTTTTATACTTTCATGCATTTGGAAAGTTGTGGAAAGTATAAATTGTATGGATAAATTTGTAGTATAGGGAGCAGATTGTGGCCAATGAAATGTGATAGATAGTTGGTACCGAGCCTAAGCGATAAACATATCCTAAAATAGTCACACAACTATAATAGTGGCCTTTTACATAAAATCTATTTTATGTAAAAGAAACAACATTTAGAATGTAGAATACATGTATAAATAATCTCATAAATCCTTCATGAAACCTTCACTAGCATGCTCTACACAACATATAGATGATTTTTTGAAGACTAAACAGTAGATAATTAACTATTAGATCCTCTAATAGTTCTCTTAATCATACTTTGCTAGCTGCTGCAACTCATAAATCATATGAATAAGACAATAAGAGAAACACACCATACATTAGAGAGTACTTGAAACACAAAGTCCTCCAACATGAAGTGCAAATGAATTTTTCTTTATTATGAAATATCTTCAGGTTGACCAAAATCCAACCCTGAAATGGCATTTACAAATTATATTTATATAGAGAGGCACCAACTCCATCTCTCCTAAAAAGAAGGATCCACTCTTTCTCACATTACATAGGATTTATAGGAAATTAAACACATATCCTATCGAAATATAACTAACAGTACAATTGTATATAGGAAGAAAGAAGACAATTTGAACTGTGTTGCTGAGTGTGTTGGCAACTTGCCTCCTTTTCTACTAATTTTCCTCTCCATCACCTTGGTTCTTTAAATCCCATGTATCTTCATTAAATGTGACTTTTAACAACCTTAAAACCACCTATCAACCATCACTTGACATGTCCATGTCGTTAGGAGTCCTAATCATTCTTAGATTAGCTCGAAATTATTGTTGACTACTGTCAAAAATAATTTAAAACAGATGCTACTGGAATTTCTGGTAAAAACATGTAACTCAAAAACTGTATTTCTACTAGAATTTCTGGTAATGATCTGTTTCCTTTTCAAAAATGCACAGTAAGATACTTGAAAAATTATGTGTAGAATTAAACATTATCAAAATTGAGGTTTTCAAAAATATAACTAGTAGGTAAAAGGGTATTTCACTGGGACATCCTTTTACCTCTCCTCCATATGAGCTGCAACTTCTGCAAGCTTGTCTAAATCTATTTCTCTGTCAATTTTTGTTTTTGACCTTATGGTCCTGGTGGTTGTGTCTTTTACAATGGCCCTTTTCTCTTCACATATCTTTTAGACTTTTCTTCTTTTATAGGATCTTGTTTTATGGTTTGATGGGGCTTTACCTTTATATTTCTTCTCGGACCCACTAGATTCTGCAATTGAAAGAGTTATAGTATGTAACCCTTCATATTACCTCTCAATATCTATAACTTCTCTCAGCAAACTTGGGTTATGTAAAGCTTCAGATTTCAGCCTGAATTTGTTGTTGGCTCTTGTATGTGTTTTCCTACTACCAACAACTTGCCTTGCATCCTTTTGTCTTATCTTACTGCTAATATCATACCATGCATCCTTTAGGAGCTCCTCATCTGATTTGGTGGGACGATAGTCCTTCTAAAAAAAAATCTGAATGTTTGCTTCCAAAACTTCTGGCAGCACCTATTCTTTTGATTTTTTTGCAGCTATAGATTTTACTCTCCATGCTCTGGCATAAAAATTGGGAAAAGGAGAAATAGGAGGCACAATCTTCATTGATTTGGGCTTCTTGGTTGATGAAACCTTCTAATTTCTCCAACTTCTATTTAAATTTGGTTGGGGGAGATTTTTCCTTTTTCTCCTTATTCTTCTTGTAGGTATTCAACTTCTTAGCTTTTCTTTTAGCCCTTTTACCAACTGATGAAGTAGTTGGTTTCTAAATTTTTCCCTTCTGCCTGGTAGGTTGAGAATTTTGTTTTGAGGCTAGATATAGCTGAGAAGGAATGTCTTGTGTAGATGCAGGTTGGTCTTCCCTGTAAAATAGAAAGTGATCCCAAGTCTAGCTTCTTCTTCTGAGTTCTTCAAAAACGAGCACCTTGATAAGAGCTTGATGGTAGATGCTCTACTTTGAAGTTGTTGCATGGGTTTTTATCCTATTTGACATCTTAGTCAAGATTTGCAGCAAAATTAAAGGTAGGTTGAGGGTCTTCATACCTACAGTGTGAAACAAAAACCTCATGTAATAAAGAAAAACAACAGTATACCTCCTCTCACAAGTAAGGTATATCTTGATGAGCTTGACAATTTCAACCCATTCATCCTTGATAACTACTAGGAATCCCTTTAGCCGAAATAGTGTCTCTCTATTCATCCTTGATGAAGCTTTTGAGGTATTTTCCAGTGACAACTTGGCTTTTGAACCATTTTTCTCCTTCATGTGGGAGGTGGAAAGCTTCAACAATAGATTGTGTTGATACTTGCAATCTGAGGCCATAAACATTTTCTTCTTTTCCATTGAAAGCTAGGGAAAATTCCTTTGAAAATCCTAAATGAGATATTCCTAACCTTGAAAAAAATGGATACCACCCAGCCTGTACAAATAACCTCCTCACATTCAGATTTGCATCTATTAAATCAAATCCTTGAGGTTCAATATGGTTTAGCTTTCCTCCTTTCTTAGTCATATTCAGCAATAAAGAAGGATGTTTGATATAGTCTGATAGGTGTCAATATTAGGAAATATTACTTAACAGGTGTTGTTGTATATTCAATGCAAACTGTCTGAAAACCAGGTCTCCCTCTTCAAGCTGCTCACTGGAACTACTAATTCACTAACAACCAAATTTGAAAACCGATTTCTTTCCCTTTATTTCAATGATTTAAAATGATATTCTAGTTCACTTATCCATGCATAAAATATTTTTATAATGGGAAATATCCTGGACCATATAACAAAATTCATGATATCTGTGGTTGTCTTCTTTGTTTCAGATTCTCCACTACAAGTGGTTGGAGCTGAGTGGTATTGGAGCTGGCAGTCAGCTCCTTCATATTTTATGGCAGTCCTAAAATTTCGGCAGTGCCCATGTGTGGTTAACCAAATGGTCATCACATTAAACCATAGATCCATGACTTATTTCTCATGATAATAAATACACACCTTGATATGTGGATACAACGACTCAGACTGACAGAGAGGACAAACAATTGTTGGTTCTTCTTAACTGCAGATTGACACCTAACACTTCCATGTATGACCACAACTTAATTTGACATCATTCAAGCAAAAATATTTCCTATCATGTGACATGGCTCATGATAAAATATTTAAAACTTTATTGATGATGAGAACACGTGACTAACTCAAAAGTGGATGTGTTTTTTTTTTTTTATTTAAAAAAAAAACAGGGGAGGTTACTAAAACTTTCGGTAGCATTGGGTAAAGGAAAAACGAACATAAAACATAGTTAAAACAAATTATCCGATATGGCTAAAACAGATGCTACTGGAAATTCCAGAATCATTCTAAAATTTTTTGAAATTTACAAATTTTTATCCTAAAAAAAAAAATTTAAAACATACTCATGACTAAGCATAGAACTATACTAACATTAGCTCCATAGGCGATAGAGCTCTCCTTGCGAGGCTCTAAGAATATTTTGCAGTTTCAGTGCCTTATCATTCGAAAATGGAGTCTTATTATGAAATACCGGTATTTATAGTGAATTTAGGCCACCAAAAGCCTTAGTAAAATATTTTTTTGAGGAAGCGCCCATTAAATGGGCATCCAAATAGTTCTGTCCCATCAATATGTTGCAAATAAAAAGTATCGTTCTGCAAAATATTGGAGATTCTGAAAGGACCAAGCCATAAAGCATCAAATTTAGAATGATTACCTGGGTCTTGATGTTGTGCATCAAATTTCAACACTAAATCTCCAATCTAAAAATCTTCTTTTTTAGTCACTTTATCAAAAAATTGCTTTACAGCTTAATGATATTTCCTTACCAAATCATATTGTTGTTCTTGCTTTTGCTCCACTTCTATGATTTGATAAATTCTTCGGGTCATGTCATTTGGTTCAGATTCATAATCTTACATACATTTAGCTACAGGAATGGCTAATTGGACTAGAAAACAACCTCAGTTCCATAAATCATTTGAAAAAGGGCGATGTATTAATATATTTTTTTATTTTCACCCTGTCAGCCCATAAAGCAAATTTCAGTTTAAAGTCCCAAGATTTATTATTTTTCTCCAATAGCTTGGTTATGATTCTTAAAAAAAATTTGTTATATGATTTAGCTAAACCATTCCCTTGTTGATAGTAAGTTGTAGAGTGAGTACGCTAAATACCATAATCTTCACAGAAATTTACCAATGGTGTAGCTTTAAAAGTAGCTGCATTATCTGCTACTAGCCTTGATGGACATCCAAATATGGTTATGATTCCCTCCAGAAAGATAATGATGAATTTTTGAGTAGAATTCCTGGTAGATATTTCTTCAATCCAATTGGTGAATTAATCAGTTGCAACAAGAATCCGACGATGTTATCCACGGGAAGGTGGATAAATTTCCCCAATGAAATCCAATCTCCATTGATGCAAAGCTGCAGAAACAAATATGGGCTTGAGAGGAAAATATTTCAAATGTTTTTAACCAGTGAAATTCTAACATATTTCACATGCTCTCACCTCAGTACATAAATCAGAAAATAAGCTAAGCCAAAAATATTCAGCTCACAGTATTTTGTATGTAGTAGTTATCCAATAATGATGACCTCCACACAGACTACTATGCATATCAAACATAACCTTATTAGACTCGTCTTGGTCAATGCACCTCAACAAAGCTCCTGTAGGATCTTTTCAATATAAACAGTTATCCTTGATGAAAAATTTAATGGTTTTCAGCTTCAAAGATCTCACTCCACTTTTATAAAAATTTGGAGGTTTAAAATGCTACAGAAAATAAATGATATCCTTATACCAGCTGCACTCAGCAAGCTTTACATCTACTGCCATGCTGTCAATAGGTTTTGAAATTTTCCCTTGTAGATTGTCATCCATGAAATTCAAGCCCAAATCTCTACAATTTTCTTCAGCTAGTAGTTTGGCTAATCCTTGACCTTTGATTAATTTGGTAGGATTTATCACTAAATAAAATTCAAGAACTTTAGTCACCCACTTCTTTTTCTAGCAATATTAGGTTGAACTAATATTTCTCTAACAACAGATGAAGGTACTTAGGAAATAATTTGAGCATGCAGAATATAAACTTTAAAAGCCTTCAAAACTTTAACTAATGCGTAGGCATGCTTTTCCAACATTTCATACTTCAATTCTACATCTCTAAGAGCTCTGCTGAAAAATGCTATGGGGGATTTCTTATTTTCAGCATAATTTTATAATAAAAGAGAAGTAATAGTTTCTTAAGAGGCAAATGAGAATATCAAGAAATGCTTTGAGTATTCAGGGCTTACCAACTGAGGTGCTTAAGTGATAGATTTTTTTATCAGCTCAAACGAATGTATTTCTTCAAATGTCCACTTAACTTGTAATATTCCAAAAATTTAGCCTTCATCTAAATGGAATATTATAGTTTGTTTTGTCACTAGGTAGGTGAATAAGTGGGTGGGGAGGCCCATAAAGCTCTTTAGGAGGAATAATAACACTCCTAATGTGACAGGAGGAATAATAAACTGCTAGATTAAGCACCTCCAAGTATGAACAGGGGTTGGATCATATTGATTCAGTCAACTTTGACCAAGTCAACAACGATGTCATGGAGGAGTGGCATTCATGATGAGACAACACAGTTTTAGTGGAGGACAACTTGCATGAGCTTAGTGGCAAGTATGGATGGGACCCAATGTGATAAGGCTCACATACTATATATGGAGGGGATGGTAGCCATTGTTATTCATGTTTTAGATTATCATTTGATATTGGTTTGTTTAGTCTTTGCATTCCTTTGTTGTTTATCAGGGTTGTTGTGCTGTTTTGCACAAGGGTGTTCCTGATCGGGAATCCCTACCTCATTCTCACGGAAGGAGAGGTTATTTGAGTTGCATTTCCTCATTTTGGCATTTTTACCAAGCTACCTCCTTCAGCTACAGCGCAGTCTCTGTTTAGTGCTGGGTTGTGTTGCAGGGTGCAGCAAAGGAGGATCACATAGAGCTATTTCTAGGCTTGTTTTTCAATGGAGAGGTATACTATCCATGGAGGATCATAAAGGAGGGCTCCTGGGAATATTTTCACATCTTTGGCATTAGGCCAACCATCTACTATCCCTCACAACGCAATCACAATTCTAAACTGCGTTATTTTTGGAGGCAGTTACTGGGAGGGTTGATTGAGCTCATCAGGAGGGTCTATTTTTGAGTAGAGGAAAAAAAATTCTATTTAGAAATACCATTGGAGGAGGACATCATCATTTTAGATCTGTCATAGCCTCATTGTATTCAGATCCATATTGCAGTGACATCTCAACCCCAAGGTTATATGTCACATTGTATATTTCTTGGTATTTCTAGCAATCTTTTCCGAGTTGGATAGAAATCATGTATTAGAGCCCACATCTTCCTTTCTGGGCATTTCTTTTGTTTCTATCATCCATATTTCATTTATGTATGTTTACATCAGAAGCTATACTGATATAAACAATGATGTCATTTCTCTCCAGCATTCTAGATAGTTACAACAACTCATGTGCTGATTCTTCTTATCATTGGAGGCTTGTTCTTATTTCTTGAGTGGCTTGACCTTCATGAAATTTTTGTATATTGTTGCCAATATCCTAATAAAATGATGGCGGTATATTTATCCCTCTCATTTCATGTTCATATTTGTTGTGTTTTACATTTTTATGTCTTGTATTGCTGCTATTTCCCTTTTGGGATATTATAGTGGTATCAAAGCATAATCTTGGCTCAGCCTATGCATTCAGGACATTATGCCATTAGAAGGAGAATCTTCTTCTCACAGAAAAGAGAATTTATATAGAAGAAACAAAGGCATGACTCCATTATTTTGAGAAATGAAGGAAGAGAGGATCTCCTAGCTTCTTTTCCAAAATATGAAAAATATCAAGGAAGATCTCAAAAATATGAAAGGGGAGAGGTGCAGAAAAATTCCAAGGGGGTTTGAAAGCGAAGGAAACCCTAGGTATTCACATGATGGGTGTGGAAATTTATCCACACATGCAGATCCACAGCACAGTTTATGGTCCAGATTCACTACAAGAAGAATGGAGGAAGAAGATGCACCAAGGAAGGAGACCTTGAGTGACTATCTTCAGGAGTATGAGTCTCAATATTTGAGATTCAAGGACAACTTGGACTTCCAAGGGTTTTTCCAACTCAAGGAAGACAAAAGATCCAACAACCATAATAGAAGCAAGAGAGGTAGAATATTTCTATCTAACTTGGATGGATTAGCAAAGTGCACAGCCACAGCTTGGGTGAAGGAGCTATATTCCTATTTCCACCTTCACCAAGTTTCAAAAAAGGAGGCCATTAGAGTAGCAGTATTGCACCTCAAAGGTACGACACATGATTGGTGGTTTTATAGTTACGCTTCATTTTAACATGCAAATGTAAACACTTATTCAGGGTTCACTAAGAAATTAGTGAGAATATTTGATATTAAACATTATGAAACATCTTTTGTTGAACCCAAAAACTCAAAACCTTTGCATAAGTTGGAGAGATCTATTTTTCCAAATCCACTCCATATTTCTATTGAAGGGGATAAAAACATACATGATGCCTTGCCAAGGGCAAGATCACCACTTCTTGAAGAGAACTCTTCTATAGATGAAGACATGGAGATTCCTCCTTCAAGAGAAGACCAATATCTAGGGTCTCTCATTGATGGTGAGGCGTTTTCAAATATTGATGAAGGGGATGAGCAAAGAGGAGCTAACCGTGTTGTACCATTAGGAGGAGTGTAGAAATTTGAATAACTAATATATTATTCACCGATATTCTCCTGATCACACACTATTTTAGCCTCATGCATAATATAGAATCTCTTCTACCATTGATCATCACATGCGGAAATAAAATCAATTGCATGCATACATTAAAACCACAAACAATCACACATATGAACAAAGTATTTAATGGGAAAGCTTAAAGCTAAAAACCCCAACTATCTGTATATTATATTTCATGGAGATCATGTAACAATCATAGTACAAATCTCCTCACAAGCTCTCATGCACACCCTCAATTGCTACACACTATCAAGCTAGATCTAGCAAACAACATGCTCCAATCTTTTGCCACTTGATAGCCAGCCTCTATTGCATTATCAATGTTATGGATGGCTTCATTAAATAAATAAACCACCTGGCTTGTAATGCGCAATCCTCATGGGCTTCTCCACCTATCTGCGTGTTGCAAATAGCAAATGTATAGTCACAACTGGTAGTTAACCTACTCTTTCACCTATTTCTGCATTAGTCTCCACTGAAACTGTCCATGCACTGAAGTTAACTGATGCATTCTTTAGTTGATTAATGAGTTTATAATTAGTGAATTAATTAATAATTAATTCACACCACTCTCACTAATTGTATCAATAAGTTAAACTGAATACAAATAGCTCAACTATGTTTAGATTAGTTAAACTCAATACAACTCCGCTAACTTCCTCAATCAAATCCACCACACTCTGTCACATGATTTCTAACTGAAGTATCCATGCAATAGCTCCACTTAACCCCTAGGAATAATGTAATTCCTTCTGTCAGCTCTTGTGCCACATCTGTGCACTTAACTGAAGTGCTCCAAGAGAATAAGATAATGTTTAGAGTCTAAATATTATTAAGAGCTAATAATATTCGACATATCTATTTTTAGACTGGCAATCTAAAAATAGATTCTGCCCAGTATGTCTAAAAATAGAAGTCAATCTATTTTTTCCGACTTGACCAAACATCCACAAATAGCATCCTGCAACTCATAGAACATGATCCATATGTCTAAAAATAGACATAGTCTAAAAATAGACTTTGCGCCAAAAATAGCCTGCGGGCCCACTTAGTGAAGGCGAATTCTTTCCACTAAGCTCATCATCTTGTTGCAATCTCAACACTCCCTCTCAACAAGATAAGGATTATCTTCCACCCCTATCCTGCCTCTGTGGTATTCAAATTTTCTCCTGGTGAGCGCCTTCATCAAGATATCAGCATCCTGATCCTCCGTGGGAATGTATGAAAGTAACATGACCTTCCGCTGCACACAATCTCTGATATGATGATACTGGATGTCAATGTGTTTATATCTATCATGAAATAATGGATTAACCGAGAGTTTGATGCAACTCTGATTATCACAATAAATCACAGTAGGCTCTAAGTGTGAACCGAACAACCCGACCAGGATCTTCCTCATCCATATAGCCTCGCATGCAGCCAAAATCGCTGCCATATACTTGGCCTCTGCTGAAATGAGTGCCACGGATCTCTGCTTCCTGCTGTACCAAGAAACTGTTGTCGACCCGATACTGAAAATCCCTCTAGATGTGCTCTTTCTGTTCGTTGGGCTCCTTGCCCAATCTGCATCCGTGAAGCCACACAGCTTCACCTCATCCGACTATTTGTACCATAATCTATATCTCGATGTGCCTCTGAGATATCTCAATACATGCTTCCCCGCCTTCCAAAAGAGCTTGGTTGGATTAACCATAGCTTGTGAAAGCTGGTTAATAGCATAGCATATGTCGGGTCGTGTATTGAACAGATACATAAGTGACCCCACCAACTGTCGATAAACAATGGCATCCACTACCTCCGCCGAAGTAGCATCCTCCTTCCTCCAACCACCAGGAAGAGGAGTATCAACAGGCTTGCAGCCATGCATGTTGAACTTCTCCAGTATCTCCCGGGCATACTTACCCTGAGAAACAAACAGTCCATCACTACGCTGCCAAATTTCCAATCCCGGGAAATAATGAAGGAGGCCCAAGTCCTTCATCTCAAACTCTCTAGCAAGATCCTCCTTGCATGAAAGTATCAACAGCTCATCACCCGTCAGAATCAAATCATCTACATAAAGTACAATGATCAGCAACTTACCCTCCACCATAATCTGGTATAGGTTAGGATCCGCCTCACTCTTGGAGAATCCAAGTCCGATGAAATAACTGTCTATCCGTGTGTACCAAGCACGAGGTGCTTGTTTCAACCCATACAGTGCTCTCTTGAGCCTGCACACATGCGACTCGATGTTGAATATCTCAAAACCTTCGGGATACTCTATGTACACCTCCTCCTCAATGACTCTGTTGAGGAACACAGTCTTCACATCCATCTGATGAATGTGCCACCCCATCTGCGCTGAGAGAGCAAGAATCATCCGTATGGAAGAATACCTTGCGACAGGTGCAAAGGTCTCCTCATAATCGATCCCCTCAATCTGTGAAAAGCCTCAGGCAACAAATCTTTCCTTGTACTTCTCCACACTCCCGTCAGCTGCCTGCTTCACTTTGTAGATCCATCTCGAACCCACCACTGATTTCTCCTTCGGCCTTGGGACAATCTCCCATGCACTGTTTCTGACAATCGAATCATACTCTTCCACCATGGCATCTACCCATGCGAGGTCCTCCACAGCTTCCTCGAAAGAGGATGGCTCTGTCACGATACACTTGCTCATAAGAGCCATGTATCCAGTATACCGGTCAGGTGACTGTCTCTGTCTGCGATGTGATGTAGGTGCTCCTACAATCTTCTCTGCATCCTGAATCAGTCGCGCTCAGCTTCTGTAGTGCGCTTCCGCCCTTTGATGGTTGGTGCTACATGAGTGGTATCTTCCACTCCATGAACCTCCTCTTGTGGCTGATCCACATCCTGAGGCTCATCCTTAGGAGCTAATAGCTCCTCATCTGCATGCAAGTGTGGCTCCCTCTCAAGCGAACACTTCATGGCTTTCTCCTCATGAAATTTGATATCCCGTCGCACAACAGTCTTGCGACTGTCTGGAAAATACACACGATAGTTGTGGGGCGTATCAATGTACCCCACAAATATCCCAACCTCTGCAGTCGGCTCCAGCTTCTTCCTGGCATCCTTCGTCACATGAATGTAAACAGGTGAACCAAAAATCCTCAAATGGGAAATATCAGGCCTCTTACCAGAAAATGCCTCCTCGGGTGTACTCATGCCAAGTATCCTGTGAGGACAACGGTTTTGCACATATACTGCAGTATTGCATGCCTCCGCCCACAAGTGAATGGGTAGGCCCTGATCATGCAACATCGCCCGTGCAGCACCCACGATCGTTCTGTTCTTCCGCTCAGCAACCCCGTTCTGTTGTGGGTTATGAGGTGCTATGAGCTCTCTTCGAATTCCTTCTGCGCTGCAAAAGTCCTTGAATTCGCCGGAGATGAATTCACCACCATTGTCGCTCCTAAGAGCCTTCACCTGCTTCCCCGATTCTTTCTCAACCAGTGCCTTAAACTCACAGAACTTTGAGTATGTCTCGCTCTTCTTCTTCATGAAGAAGATCCAGCACTTACGAGAAAAATCATCAACAAATATCACATAATACCTGTGCTTTGCTGTCGAAGCTACTGAGAAAGGTCCACACACGTACGTGAATTCTCTCAAGGATCGTCGTGGCGTGACTGTCCCTTCTCGTGAAAGGTGGCTTTCACAAATTTTCCCCAAGGTACACCCCTTGCCGCGTGCGGCGCGCGGGGGTGCCTTTAGGAAGCCCAATAGAAATCTCTTTGCGGTATCTTCAAAGCTCCATGGTGAAGGTGGCCCAATCTCCGGTGCCACAACTCGCCCTCATCCCGGCTCACCACTCCTTCTGCCTTGCCTGCCATTGCTGCACAGCCATCTACCTGCAATTGATAAAGGTTCTTAACTCGAACCCCTATCCTCTGGGTCTCACGAGTTGCCTTACTACGCAGGAATGCCTTTCCCTCACTAAAGACAACATCATATCCCTTGTCTTCTAACATCGCCACGGAGATAATATTCTTCTTCAATCCTGGAACATGCATCACTTCCTTCAATACGAAGGGTTTACCAGACTCCCTCTTAAAGGAAATGGTACCGATACCAGTCGCACTGTATCTACCATCATCGCCCATCTCGATGTGCACTCCAAGATCTTTCTCATCCAGATCGAGTAAACAAATCTCGATCTCTGTCATGTGAAAAGATGCACCACTTTGTCAAGAAACCACCTTTGATCGTCATACTTGAGACCAAGCATGCGATCAGCAAAAAATATAGCTCAAACTACGAGGCTAGGGCCTCTCCAGCTGCAGATCCAGCAGCCTACTTATTTTTCTTCTTCTGTGGACAATTAGTGGGGTAATGTCTGTGTTGGTGACAGTGAAAGCACTTCACCTTGGACATGTCCTGCTTCTTGCCTTTCGCACCGGATTGAGAAGCTTTCTTTCTCTTCCCCTTCTTTGCTTTGGTAGCCAAAGTGAAATTCTCTTCATCAAAGTTCTTTTATTAAGATCCGTCCCTGGTACTTCGCCTTATCTCCTCTTGCACAAGATCCGCACAAAGTCGCTCCCATCCTGGCAATTTCTCCCAACCATTGACAGAGTCCTGATAGGAGTGCCAACTCTTCGGAATCCCAAGGAGATCCAAGCTCACTAAGTCCTCATCATCAACAGTCACCCCCACACTTCCCAGCTCATCCCTGCATTGGATGAACTTCGTGAGTTACTTGGGCATACTATCGCCTTTCTCCATCTTTATGTTTCTGAGTCTATCCTTGAGCTCCAACTTCCTCTGGTCGCTCTTGCTTTGGAATAAATCTGTTAAGGCTTTCCACATCAAGAATGGAGAAGCCTTACCATGAAGGTTGGACACTATGTGATCCTTCACACCCTCCAACAGAATCCTTCGACACTTTGTTGTCTTCTTTTTCCATGTGTCAAGTACGGCAGCATCAGTAGAAGTAGGCTTTGGGACTTCAGCATCTATGAACTCCTTCAATCCATTGTCATCTAGCACCACCTCCATCCTGTCCTTCCATGCAATATAATTCGAGTTGCCCTCAAGGGCATACTCCAATCGCAATCCGTTGAAAGACATCTCAACTTCAACACCAAGAAAACACTATTGCAAATTCGAATTCCACCAGCACAAAACTCAACCGCTTCAATGTTTTGCAATTGCTTCAATGATCAATATCGCTCCGATACCATGTAGAAATTTGAATCTCTATGAATAATATCTCAGTTATTCAAATTTCTACAAGGAGATCCATCACGACATGGAGATGGGAAGGGAGCCATTGCTTCCAATAGAGAAGCCCTTGTGTCTTTGCAAGGAGTTCCAAATGATCTAACATGTGGGAACCAAAGCACAATTTCAAAGCAGCATGTATCAATTATTGTGGGTTGTGAATCTTTGCAGATGGAAGGAGAAGAAAGGAAGGATTAGCATAGGGATGATGAGCATTCACCCTTATCTATTTCGGGAGGTTTCTACACAAAAGAAGGAGACTATATTGCGTAGTGAAGGGAGGGACAAATCAGTCCACTCATATATACAATCCAGTTTAACACTGATACCGATGAAATAGGTAACCGCACTGTTACCTACTTTTTTTTGGTAGCATAAAAACCACCCGATTTTGAAAACTGGTGATGCAGAATCACCTTTTTTTTTTTTTAGCACATTTTTGACACTCTAATATTTTTATTTATGAAGTATGAATATTTGTTTTAAAATGTTAGTGATTTTCATGCTAATTTTGAAACGTATTGATGCAGCATCAACTTTTTTTTCTAGAGCGGTGATTTTCATGCTAATTTTGAAACGTATTGATGTAGCATCAACCTTTTTTTTTTAGAGTGGTGATTTTCATGTTGGTAATAAAACACAAAACTTAGATTAAAAAAAATATATAAAAACAATAAAAAATACCAATAAAAATGTAAAAAAAAAAAAAAATTAACTCGTAAAAAAAAAAAAAAAAAAAAAAAAAAAAAAAAAAAAAAAAAATATTCAAAAATTATATCAAAAGAAATGACAAAATTTGAAAAAAAAACACATAATTTAAAGAAAAAAAAACAAAAATTAACCAAAAAAAAAAAAAAAACATCAAAAACATTTTTTTTCTAAGTTATTAAAAAAACCATATAATTAAAAAAAAATTAAATAGAAAATTTAAAAATAATTTAAATTAAAAAAATTAAAATTTAGATTAAAAAATAAAATACAAAAAAAGAAAAAAATAAATTTTAAATTAAAATAATAATAATAATAAGAAAAAAAAAACAAAATTTAAAATTAACAAAAAAAATTTAGAAAAAAAAATTAAAATTGAAAAAGAAAATTAAAATAAAAGAATTAAAATAAAAAAAACTATCATTAAAAAACAAAAAAATGAAAAAAACCACATGCAAATAATTAAAAAACAAATATCCATAAATTTACTCTTTTTTTAAAAATGAAACAATTTATAAAATTTAAAAAAGAAAAACTAAATAAAGATTAAAAAAAAAATTAAATAAAAAAAAAATTAATAAATTTAATAAATAAATTTTAAATTTTAAAAAATAATTAATCTAAAATATTAAATTTAAAAAAAAAAAAAAAAAAAAAAAAACAAAAAAAATTAAAACAAATTAAATTTAAAATAAAAAATTTGAATTAAAAAAAAAAATTAATTTTTTTCAATTTAAAAAAAAAAATTTAAAAAAAAAATCAAATTAAAAAAAAAATATATATTAAAAATAAAAAAGAATTTTTTGATCGTGGTGGCACTGCCAATCGGCCTCCCGCCCAGGTGGCGGCGGAGGCCGACTGTTGGGCGGGCGGGGAGGCTGCATGCAGCCCACTGCCCGCCCAGCGGCCGGCCTCCGCTGCCACCTGGGCGGAAGGCCGATTCCAGGAATCGCCCTCCCGCGGCAGGAGACATATTCCGGGAATCGCCCTCCCGATGCGGGAGGGCGATTCGCGGGAGGTCGATTCCGGGACAGGAGGTCGATTCTGGGAATCACCCTCTCACAGTGGAAGGGTGATTCCCCGAATCGCCCTCCCGCCGCGGGAGGGCAATTCTGGGACAAGAGGTCGATTCTGGGAATCGCCCTCTCATGGTGGGAGGGTGATTCCCAGAATCGCCCTCCCGTCGCAGGAGGGCGATTCCCGGAATTGGCCTCCCGTGGCAGGAGGGTGATTCCCAGTATCAGCCTCCCGTCGCGGGAGGGCGATTCTCGGAATCGGCCTCCTGCCGCGCAAGGCTGATTCTCGGAATCGGCCTCCCGCCCAGCGGCTAGCCTTCGCTGCCACCTGGGCGGGAGGCCGATTGGCGGTGCCACCACGATCAAAATTTTATTTTATTTTATTTTATTTTTTTTTAATTTTTAATATTTTTTTTTTTAATTTGATTTTTTTAAATTTTTTTTTAAATTCAAAAAATTCAATTTTTTTTTTTAATTTAATTTTTATATTTGAAATTTAATTTGTTTTAATTTTTTTTGTTTTTTTTTTAATTTTTAATTTTTTAATTTTATTCTTTTTTTGTTTCTAATTTTTTTTTTCTAAATTTTGTTAATAATTTTTATTAAATTTTGTATTTTTTTTATTTAATTGATTTTTTTTTTCATATTTTTGTTTTATTATTAAATTTTGTGTTTAGTTTTTTCATCTAATTTTTTAAAATTTAGTAAATTTTGTATTTTTATTTATTTACTTGAATTTAATATTTTTTAATTTTTTAATTTTTTATTATTATTTTTTTAATTATATAAAATTTTTATATTTTTTTAATTTCAATTAATATTGTGTATTTAAAATTAGATTTTTTTTTTTTTAATTAAACTTAATATTTTAAAATCAATTTGTTTTTTATTTTATTTTTTATTTCATATATTTTTTTAATTTATTTTTTTTCAATTTTTCAATTTTAATTGATTTTTAAAGTTTTTAAAGTTTTTATTTTAACAATGTTTTTTTTTTCTTTATATTGAAAATTTATTTGTTTATTCATTTATTTATTAAAATTTAATATTTTTTTTCCTTTAATTTAATTTGTTATTTTAATACTAACATTATTTTTTAAATTTAATAAAATCTAATATATATATTTTTAATTTAAGTTCATATATATATATATATATATATATATATATTTTTAATTTAAGTTCATATATATATATATATATATATATTATTTTTTATAATTTAAATTTAATTTATTTTTTAAAATCTATTTGTTTTTTTAATATATATTTTTTTAAATTTAATATTTTTATTGTATTTTATTTTTCATTTTTTATTTTTAATTAATTTTTTATTTTTTTACTTTTAATTTCAATAATGTTTTAATTTTATTTTTTTATTTTTATTTTATTTTTATTTTAAAGTTTTAAATTTATTAAAATTTAATATATTTCTTTAAATTTAATTTTTTATTTTAAAGTTAATTTTTTTTTTTTTTTTTAATTTAATAAACATTTTCTTTTTCTTTTTTAAATTTAATTTCTATATTTTATTTTTTATAATTTCTTTCTTTTTTAACTTGTTTTTTTTTAATTTAATATTTTAATTTTGTTTTTATTTTAATTTTTTTATTTTTATATATTTTGAAATTTTAATCTTTAATTTTTTTATTTTTTATTTTTTTTTCTTAAATTTTAGGTTTTTTTTTAATGTTTGAATTAAAATTTTTATTTTGTTTTTATTTTTATTTTTTTATTCCTATAGATTTTTAAATTTTAAGCTTTAAAATGTTTTTATTTTTTAAATTTATTTTTTTTCTTAAATTTTAGGCTTTTTTTAATGTTTGAATTTTAAAAATTAAAAAATGTTATTTCTCTTTTTAAAAATGTCAAAAATATGACAATTTTTTTTTTTTTTGTTATTCCAGCATCAACTAGTTTTGTTTTGAGGGTGTTTTTTCAATCCTTTTTTCAAGAAAATTTTTTGTTTTTAGCATAATTTTATAAAATGTTGAAATTTGACCTTAAAAAAAAACCAAGTGCATTCTGGAATACACTTTTTTTGTTTTTGGGGTGTTTTTTCATGTTTTTTGAGTCTTTTTGGGCTAGAGTTCTCGTTTTGAGGTCAGGTTACCTATTTCATCGGTAACAGTGTTGTTTAGATTTTGATGTCTCACTACATGGGGGCATTCCACCTGGGAGGCCACCAGATCTAGAGTTGGTGAGAGACATCTTTCCAATTGGTTCACCACTCTTAGATCCCGAAGGGGTGGATACTTTGGAAGGGTCTAGTACAACGCAGAGAGTTTGGGGTAGACTCTAGGAGGAGGGAGACATTCTCCCATTTTCAGCATTACCCACTCTCACTACATATTTTGCACTGACAGAAATTCTTGCAGTGATGGAGGATGGCACCACCATGGTGCAAGGGAGCTGCTGCATGGATTTGGAGGAGCATAGAGTACTTCCCTTTAGGAAGGAATCCTATATACATTGGAGTAGATGGGGGCCACTCATGCTTACATTAGCCAAGGTCAGGAGGATATTTTGGATAGTAGCTTCTCATGGGAGGCCAACTTCCAAAGGCCACCACTTCTACTTGAGCATGAGCAGCTACATGATGGGCATGGTAGCACTTTGGAGGATGACTTTGGCATGGGGGATGTCAAAGGAGAAGACAAAAACATGTGGGGAGCTTCACATTTCAGATCTATAGTGTTGTCTCATAGGAGGGTTGATCCATATTGGAGGTCTCAACTTTTGGTAGAGTACTCCAAGGATCTTGGTGCCTGTATGATTCTTGATGACTCGGAGGGAGATGATAGATACATGGTGGTTAATGAGGTCATCTATTCTTATGGTAGGGTTCTCTTGACTAGAGTTTCTGAGCTCAAGAGGAAGCTACTACATGCAGCACATGTGGACTTTATTTCCATGCACTTTGATGCATTTCATTCTTTGATGGAGGAGTTCACTTGGGAGGGTGTTATTATGAAGTATGAATCTTAATTCCAAGCATACGAAAAAAGACCACTTTAGCTGTGCATAACAAACAACCCTAACAGCAAATATGGCTATCAATATCTTCAGATTTGCAGTTATGTGATCAGGATAAATGCTACAAAAATCTAGATCTATGCATTAGAAGACATTAAACAGTAAAAAAAACAAGATTTACTCCATGCATCCAATAGAAAAGACAAGAATATGTTGAATGAATTTTGTATTAAGGGAACCTGGGAGGAAAATATAGGAGGGTGTTCCTAGTTCTCCTCAATGGGATGGGTTCTTGTAAGTCCTTAGCACTTCAGATCTAAAATTCCTCTCTCTTGATGGTGTAGAAAACCCATAAAAAAATGGTTGCAAAATATGACTATGATGGTGGATCAATAGTCAAACCAAAAGTATAGATCCAAAGTGATCTTAGGCAACAAAAGGTGATAAATGAATGGGAAAACCCTTCTATTTATAACAAAATATTCAATTAGTCTAGATATTGGTGCATAATTAAAATATTATTAACCAAATCAAGATCCAACTTTTATGGAATATTTTATTATATTTGTTGGAGGGAAAAGGAATTTGACTTGGGTCAAATCCCTTTATTTGTAAATAATAAATAAATAAATAATTTATTTATCATTTTAAAGATGTGGTTGAGTAGTAATCAAATAAATAATGATTTATTTAATTATTTATGGGTGATTTAGTCATATTAAACAAAGAATATTATTTAAATAAGGTTTAAATAACTATTCTTTAGAAAATAATAAGATAAATAATGATTTATCTAATTAATTTCCTTGTTTTGGGTTAAATATAACCAGTAATATTAATTAAACTATTGTTTAACTAATTATTCCTTGAGTAAAATCAAACAAACGTAGATTATTTAATATTTCCTCATGGGGTTTCCTATTTATATCTTAAACAACTTAATAAAGGTGGTTTACTAAGTTATTTTTATAGTGAAAGTAATTTTACTTAGGGTAAAATTGGTCTTACATGGTGTACTTCGATCCATCTAATGATAATAGGTTAGATGACCAAAAAATGGTGTAACAGATATCCCCCCAGCGTGCGAGCATTAGGAGCTAATCGTATGACCGAAGTACGTTGTAAGAACTCAATCACTAGACATCAAAGGGGAAGTCAAATTGAGAGAAGTATAAGGTAGACCAAAGTGCTGAAAGGACTAGACCCTAAGGAGGCGAGACTTACAGGTGCGACAAGTCTCTTTTATAAGGGAGTACCTACTATAGGCGGCGGGGGAGGCATACCTATGCCCTTCAAGGAAATAGTACAAAAAAAAAGGCGTCCGGTAAACCACGGGACTAGCCAATATAGTACATGCTGGCATAAACATGAGCTAGATAAATATGATGATAATGAATCCCACATACATATTGTGCCTAGGTTAATAGCCAAGACTTGTACAATAATATCTGAGTACATGAGATACAAATACAACCCAGATGCCCCTGTAAACAAGAAAGGGCTTTGAAAATATGACTGATATATGCAATCAAGAAGGCGCTGCAAGCTGCTGAGGCCGACATCATCAAATATATGGAGCTGCATCGAAGGCTAAAGTGAATAACTCATCCGGGTATGTGGGGGGTTACCTATAGGGCCACCCCCTCATGAGGGTTGGGACATCTCACACACACCCAAGAATCACTGATATCAGCTGCTGCATCACTGAACCATTAAGTATACAGATCTCGATCATGCTGAAAGGAGCTGGAGCTGAGAAACAATCAAGTCAAAGGGAAATAAGGAGTCCCTTTGCCTGATCTGGGGCACCGAACAAGAGTGGAAGATGGAACCAAGGTACACCGCCCTCTAGACCTGTCTTCTGGAATGAATGAGCTGGTGTCGATAGAAGGAGGTCTTCCATAGTTGAGGCAATAAGGGATCCTAAACTAAGGCACGAGAGAAAATAGTAGAGTGACTGACAGACTAACAATGATGATGATGATGAAATGGGGGGTATTAAGTAGCAGATGGGCGACTTCCCTTATTAGAGCATAAAGGGGATGCTCTAAACAAGGGCGACTCGATGGTGCTACCACATAGTAAATGACCAATGGGGAACTGTTGGAACAGGGTCTCCTACGAGCTATGAAACTGGTCCATTTTCAATAATTTTGATTAGATTTAATCTAGTGTAGGGGTTTTGGGGTGGGTCAAAGCCCCAAAAGCATTGTAATGGGTAAAAGGGTAAACCAGGGGTCCGAAAACCACGGTTTGCGGACCATAGGAAAGTCTAGGCTAGATTATTATAAATAGAGGAACATTTTGTATTGTAAGGTAGAGAAATGAAGAGCTATTGATGTGAATTGTGGTTTAAGTTATCTGTTTTGGTTTTTCGTGAAAGGACTCCTGCTGGCTATGTGTGCAGAGCTCTAAGTCTAGCTGTGTGTAGATTGTGTTGCTGTGTGCACAGGCTAGGAAGGGAATTGTATGAAGGAAGTGATGAATTGATGAATAAGAAAGGTTGATAGAGAACTGAATCTATGGGTACTCTTTGTGTGAATCATTGGTAATTACTACATTGTGCATTTTCTGTATTTGAACTGCGAAGATCTATGTAACTGTGTTTTCTGTATATGGATCTATTATGTTTTGTTTATGCAATGCTGTGCTACTATCATAAAAGCATATAATTATAGATCTAGCGCACGTGGATGCGAATAGAGACCTAAGTGACCCTGCATAGAAAAATGTAATCTGGGAATCACAGGGCCTAGCGCAGCTCTGCTTGCCTTACCTATCCTTTCTCAGGGTGTGGAAACCTAGTTCCAGCACCCACCCATACTACTACGGGTGAGACTTCGACCCACGCAAGCAGGTCACTACCGAAAGGGCCAGTAGTATAGGGGTTTGTTGGCAATCCTTGAGCTCCTAACTTGGGTCAGGACCCCTCGAGCCAATAGGAACCATAAAAAAATGAGTACAATATGGTAACTCACGACGAAAATTGACACAAGTGTGGACAAGTATGGAGGCAAAATGGTGCCCCCAGTACGAGTGTTGCAAGTGAAGAAATTCGATTTTGAGAAGGGGTGAAGTGGTGCTTCCTAGATAAAATGTGTCCCGGTGAAGTATCAAGTCAGTAAAACTAATAGATACCATTTGAGGGCTCGGTGAGATCTTTCCAATGGTACAGACGGTTCATCAAACTAAGCTACAGTTTGGCCGCAGCAGGCGAAAGAAAAATTAGGGGTTTTCTTTTAATAAGGCGTTTTCCCTCCAAATTCACTCATTTTCATGTGGAGCTGTGGTGAATGTAGTGAGGAGAGAAGGCCCTAAATATTTCGGTGATCGTAGCAGACAAACCGACCGTTGGAATCGAGATCTGTTAGTTGCAAGTAAGAGGCCTAATCCTACTCTTTCATTTCAGTGGATTGAAAGTTCAGTTTAGGTACCCAGAGCTCATGAATAGGCCAGGTCGCACTTTTTGGGGTCTATTTTGCAACCTGGGTAGCAGGTACTGGGCAGAAAACTGTGACATGTCCCAGGAAATGACCTGAAAAGTGTGACCTGATAGAGAAAGGGGGTTTCAGTGTTGTTTTTGGCTAAGATCGGGTATTTTTATGGTTGAGGGGCATAGGTGCCCCTGAGCATGTTTTGGTCATGCCAAAATGTATTTAGAAAAAAGGGAATCTAATCACATTTTAATGATGTGGTGCGCCATTTTTTTTCATTATGGTTATGCAGTTTAAGAAAGGGAATGGAGGATTACCAATCTCTTTTGGTAATGCATATATGAATAATATGGAATTTAAGTTTCCAGGTTGGCATACATGGTGTGACTATCCCAAAGAGAGGATTTGGAGATAATGAACTGGTGCTCTCCCAAAAATCTCACAGGTTGGTCAACAACAATGTCGAAGGGACTAGGTTGTTTATGTAAGATGAAGGAATGCCAAGGGGTATCATCCCTAGAGTGATCTGAAGTGATATGGGACTCTAGAGGTTCTTCTAAATGTGGAATAATAATGGTACTAGAGTCGACATGACTAGATACACTAGGAGAGTTGTGGAGAATTTCTTCTCCAGGTCTCTCAAATATGGGTGCCCCCTTACCCAAACATTGGGTGTCAATGTAATGGCCAAAAGGTGTATGTGGTTTGAATGCATGGGTTTGATGTAAGGGGGAATAGATAAAGTCAGGGGTGGTGACTACTTCCATAGTGTCGTCATCGTAATAGAAGATGGGGTGACTGGTGGAAGAAAGACCACCTGACGCGGCGAAGCTACCTAACTCATCATCATGAGAAGAGAGGTTCACATGCACATCATAACAAGTGGTGACAGAAGAGTAAGTAGATAAATGATCTACCGATGTTGAGCCCAGGGTGATCGCTGAAGGGAGGTCAAGCGAAGCATTAGGGGAAGTCTCCAAGGGGACTTCCATCGAGGGTCTCATGGATGATGATAGGTAGAAAATGGTGGACGAAGGCTCCGTCATCTCAACATCAGGAGGGGGAATCTCAATGGGAGGATTCGTGTCCTCTAGTTTTTCCAAAGCAAAACATGCAAATAAGGGAGTGGTGGACTCATTGTGCTTGGCCTCGAATTGGCAAACCGCTTCCCAAGAGGAGCAGTACTCTTCAAGGCAGGGACATTGGTGAGTATAGTAGCCATGGAAATCACACAAATCACAAGGGTAATTTGTGCACAAATATTTGAGTTTCAGGACTGAATCGGGTATAGTGACATATACCTCTAAGATATCAGACTCTGGAAACGTCTCATTGACCATGGACTTAAGGTGAGGCAACTCCAGACAGGTATGGGTGGCGTGAATGACAACATCACAAAAAGCACAATGGATGGTATGCTTTGGCAGCCGCAGAGGGGCATGGTTTGGTAGGGAAACCTTGTCCTTTGATGCCCCCTTGCGAGCTTTTCCCTTCTTACTCGAAGCGGTCGCAACAGGAGGTGGTTCCTGTTGAGGTGACTGAGGCACTATTGCAGCGGGAGAAGTCATGGGGACCAGTTGAACCGGGGTCAAAGCAAGATAAGGTTTGGGTTGACCAGGCGAGGTAGCGGCTGGAGGATCAAGGTACCAGACGAGAATCCCAAGGGTCAGGTTAGGAAGAGAAAGGGTGGCCATGATAGGTACCATGTACACTCCTGGTGGGGGAGCTAGGAACAATATCTGACTGGAGGGGTAATGTCCACGCGGGAGAAATCCTAAATGGTTAAGGCCTAGAGGAACCGTTCCAAGGGGGTAAAGAGGCTCATGAATACCAGCTGAAAGGCCAAGAGGAGGAGGTCTAGAAGGCTGAATCAAAGGGCTAGGAGCAGGCTGCAGAGGGAAAGGAGGTTGCTGACTAGCCGAGGGGGGCCGTTTGAGGGTAGCCCCCGATTTCATCATGCAAACATTCGATGAGCTAGGATCAGAGATAGGAGGAGGAAGACCAGGGAATGTACCAAGAAATGAGGAGTCTCTGTAGAATCCAGGTGAAACACTGGTCCAAGGATCGATGGTTTTCTTGTTGGACACCGAAGAAATAGTGGACTCAGGAGAGGTCTGAGACTTCGGTTCATAATATGTCAACTAGTCAATGGTGACTATCTTTCCATTATGAGGGAAAGACATCTTGCAGTGGACCGGGGAAGGGACAACTGACATCGCATAAGTGTAGCTACGACCCAATAAAATTTTGTAATCTAAGGGGGCATCTATGACTTCTACATCAACGCAAATAGTCTTGCCCGCAAGATTAATAGGACAATTGCGGAATAAGCCAATGGGTTGGGAGGCGTGGCCATCCCACACTCAGAGAGTGATCGTGGAAGGAACCAACTCAGGTGATCCGAGTTTCTTCCAAACTGAATCAGACATCACACAGGTGGATGCCCCCTCATCAATAATGCACCAGGAAACATTGGCGTTCCGGATCTTGACTAGGATTTGGAAAGCGACGGAAGCTAGGGGAGGAGGATACTCTGACCGGTAAACATCAAAGATAATCAATCGATCGTCAGAACGATCTAAAGCTCCCATGGTAGATAGCATAGCTTTTCGTTGTGAAGGGCATGATTGGAGGAGTTCCAGCATTGAAATGGCAGCAGGGGATTGTGCCAAATCATTTACTATGATATACGAATGGGCAACTTTGTCGGAAGTAGCATTTTGGCGTAGTGGTTCCTTAGGGATCTTGTTATGAACCTTCGACTTAGGCTGAGGGATCTGTAAGGGACCATTAGGTGTCAAAAGAGGCTCTGTAGCGACCGAAGGAGGTGGCTCGGGAACAGACATAGCGGGAGGCTTGTTGTACTGACGGGACCGAGTCTGAAGATTGATGTCTATGGTTAGAGGTTGAGTAGAGTTCATCATGAGAATCTGGTAATTGGACGTACCAGATGGAAGAGGTTGAGTGGCCACCTATCCTTCAGGTGGTTGGGTATCCACAAATCCTTGCTGAGGGAAAGGATTAGTAAGCACAACCAGTTGACTAGGCACAACATTGGGAGGGATGGAAGGGGAGGCTTGTTGTCTGCACAACGTTTCTTGAGACTCCCACATCTGCTTCATCTATTGTAAAATAGGACAATCACGCATGTAATGACCATAAAACCCATAACAAGAACAAGGTTATTTCATGGGAACAGGAATGTCCTGCTTGGGCTGACTGCCCTGTTGCTGGTTAGCAGTGTTAGGTGCATTATTTTGAGGATTAGGTCCAGGATTACCGGGAGCAGATTGATTTTGAGTGCATTTCCTCGTCTCTTTGGAGGGAGGAGGATTAGTCACGCCCTGATGTGCATACACTTGCCCCTGAGGGTGTGGTGGCTGTTGGTGTGAGAGTTAAGAAGGCAAGGGAGGCGGAGGTGCTAATGCTGGAGGAGCTGGAGCACCGGGCTGTGGATACGGATAATAAGGAGGTTGGGTAACATTGTGGAAAACAGGAGGTTGGGCAAAAAGAGGAGGCATGCCATATCCTAGATACGTTCTACTGGGAGGGGGAAAAGTGTAAGAGGTGTTGCCCCCCCCGAGGAAAACCATAGCCCATGAGAGGTTGAGCATATGGAGTAGAGAGAGCTCCAATGATACCGTCGGCGGAATGAGGTGCCTCTGGTGCATTGACACCATCGGGTCTGGGAAAATAAGGTAGAATGGTATAAACATAACCCGACTGAGCGTAGATCAGGTCATATTTTAATGCCATTTGGAGAGTGGCTTCTTCGGTTTGAGAAAAATGCGATGCGACATCTTTTATGATAGGAGGCAAGAGAGATCTAAGGAACCAGTCCATGTAGACATGTTCTTCGAAGGCAGGGGCTTGAAATAGGCTCTTTCTTCTCCACCATTCCTGGACATGGTCGGATAGGCGGGTCGCAGACGATTGACGGAAAGAAGTCACGAGTTCGATGTTAGTGTCATAATGAAGTGGAAGCTGGAAGCAAGATAGAAAAGTGTGGGCAAGAGTCACAAAGGTGGTATGAGAGGAAGGGGCCTAATCAAAACACCACTTAGAAGCTTCACCTGTAAGCATACGTTGGAACAACTGAAGACAGAAAGAGTCATTGGTAATGGAGTTAGAAAAACACGACATGTGGAAAGATCGAACACGATTTGTAGGATCTTCTCCAGCAAGGCCTTCAAACTTTGGGATGTTGGAAGGGAGCTTTTTCAGCATAGCAAGCCAACTAGCGTCATGGTGTATAGGGTCATTTATCAACTGGTCGAAATTGGGAAGGCTGAGGCCTGCCATGAAGGGGAGAAAGGGCGCATCCGGGGTATTGTCCGTTGTTGTCCCACTAGTGGTATTCCCAGCATGAGGGCCAGGGTTACCACTAGCATTAGGTCCTGCACCAGACATGGTGAAGGTGACAGGGGTAGAACTAAAGGGGGAGTGAGAAGGAGAACCCAATGGGCCAGAAGAAGAGTCGGAGTGCAGACTCGGTGAAGGACTAAATCGAATCCTACATGGAGGAGTAAGTCTTCATACCGGAAACTGAGGATGAAGGCCAAGATGTCTCCGGGATAAAGGCCTTGGTGCCGCAATGATGATGACACAAACACGGCATAAAGGAAAAAGAGACTGACAAGGGCAGGGAGATGCAGGATCAACTGATTACAATGTCGAAACAAGGGCAGAGAGGTGCAGGATCAATTGATTTCAATGTTTTAGAGTCTTTGCTTGGCGGTGTTAACAAATCCGTTTTTCACTTAGGGTGTGTGTGTGAAGTGTGTAAATTTTAAATTTTAAACCCAAACATTTGTAGAGAAAAATAAAAAGTGTGTTTTATAGCTGCAAATAAACCTGCAAATGACAGTATATAAGCCTGCAAAAAAAGAAAATAAACAGCTAATAATGCAATAATATAAACCCAAGGAGGTGTTCCTCTCAACAACTAGTTTATAGGTGAGTAAAAAACTAATCAAAACACTCTAAAACAACCAATAGATCTAAGGTCAGGAAGGATAGGGATCTAAAGGACAAAATCTATTGGAAAGTGGTGTAGAAACAACAACAGATCAGAGGAAAAATTGTTGTAAAAAGAGGTGACGAAATTTCTATTTCCAGGAGGGAAGTGGAGTGAACCCTAGAGGAAAACCCAAATAAAGCTAAATGAGGTGATTTGGATGGATAACAAGCCGATTGGAAGTGGATCTGAAGGTGAGGTATCAAATCTAAAAAAATGTCCGAAGACTCTGAAATTTCAGACAACTTGAAACAACAAAAACTCTTCCACAAGAAGTGGAGGGTACTGAAGCCCTAGGGGGCTAGGTTCCAACTTAGTTGAGAAAAACATAACAATTACAGGTCCAAAATGGGCAGAGATGGAGGTCAGAAAACCCTGAACAAAGGCTCAGACAAACCCAGAAAACTTTCAGAAAAATTCCTGCAAAAAGTCCATGTTGTAGTTTTTGACCTGTTTTTAGCAGAGGTTGCAGATTTTGGGCTGAAAGGTGCATCCTGAGGGTCTAGGTCACATTTTTTGGGCCAAAAAGTGTGACCTGCACTTTTGGCACTCTTGGCAGCAGATTTTAGAAAAAAGTGTCGTTTCAGCTGCGGCTAATGTCTGTCACCTGCGCAATAGGTCCGAAAACACACGGAAGTTAGAATTTTTATTGTTTTAGGGTTTTATAGGTTAAAAGAAACATCAAGAAAAGAAAAAAAAAGGGGCTAAAGAGAAATCCTAGGGTTTGAAGCAGTTGGATATGCAAGGATCAGAAAAATGACAGTGGTTGTAATCGTAAACCCGTGTGGAGTCACCAGTTGTTAGTATGAATCTTAATTCTAAGCGTACGAAAAAATACCAATTTAGCTATGCATAACAAACAACCCTAATAGAAAATATGGCTACCAATATCTTCAGATCTGTAGTTAGGTGATTAGGATAAATGCTGCAAAAATCTAGATCTATGCATTAGAAGACATTAAACAGTAGAAAAAACAAGATTTACTCCATGCATCCAATAGACAAGACAAGAATATGTTGAATGAATTTTGTATTAAGGGCACCTGGGAGGAAAACACAGGAGGGTGTTCCCAGTTCTCCTCAATGGGATCGGTTCTTGTAAGTCCTCAACACTTCAGATCTAAAATTCCTCTCTCTTAATGGTGTAGAAAATGTAATGTCCCTTTTTCAGGAATTTCTACAAATGGGTCCTCAAGGACGATATATAAGAGAGACAGTTTGAAAATAAGCTAAAAGGGGGCTTGGATCCCCTTATAAACTCACTAAACACTTCTTTTGCAGAAGTTGAGCTCAAAGAAATAAGCCTAGAGGGCTTATACAGATCTCCCCAAAACTAGTTCTCTGAACAATAGCTCAATGAGAGAGCTTACAACAATACATGAACATAATCATGAAACTCCACAAATATTAATACAACATAAGATGAAATATATTACAGCCAACATGTACATGAGTAGATCAGTGACAATGTACAGAAATATAATGAGGAACAAACCCCTCATTTAATGAGAATCCTCCTCCAATGAATAAGCAATGAAATACAAGAGATGTATCAACTACATAAAATGCAGGAGAGTAGTGAAAAAATTGTCTCTAGGAGTGTGGCTAATGCTATGAATATGAATACATGAAATATGACTGAAATATATAAAGAAATGCCCAAGAATAGAAGGATGGGTTCCAATACAAGATTTCTAGCCAATCTAGGAGAGATTTCTAGAAATGTTGGATAATGTACAATGTGACAAACTGACTTGTCACTGCAACTAAATAAAAATATACAATGAGGCTATGGTAGATATGAAACAGTGATTCCCTCCTCTGATAATTCTCTTCAGCAAAAGGCTGGTCCCTCTACTCAAGAACAATCCTCCTGATGAGCCCAAATGGCTCTTCTAGCAATTGCCTCTGAAAATAATGTAGTATATGCCCAAGACTGCACTGTGAGAGTTGGTAAGTGTTTGGCGTGGTGCCAAATATTTTAAATGATGCTTGAGAGTCACCTCTGCTACTCCTCCAAATAATATACAATATCTCCCCTGAAGAATAAGCCAAGGATGGCTCTATAAGTTCCTTTATTGCTGCACCCAGCAACACAACGTTAATTTGCTACCGAAATAACGCTGTAGCTACAGAGAGAAGCTTGGCCAAATGCCGGAATGAGGAAATGAAGCACAAACCCTCTCCTTCCTTGAGGAAGAGGTAGGGATTCCCGATCGGGAACACCCTTGGGTGAAGAACAATACAAACCCTGCTAAATAGCTCGGGGATGCAAGTATTTGCAGACCCTATGAAAATGATAAGTCAAAATTCCTGATGAAAATGGGCTACCATCTCCTCCTTATAAAGCAAAGGAACCTTTCTCACCATGGGTCCCATTCACACTTGCTTCTAGCTCAAGCAAGTGAAGCCTCCACTAAAACTGCACTATCCAAGTAGGTGCAATGTATCTAGACAGTTTTAGTTGACTTAGTCAAAATGACTAGATCCTTCTTGATCCAATCCTGTTCACACCATGTGGTGCTCAATCCAGTTGCTTTATTATCCATCCTTTCACACAAGGAGTGTTATTTCTCCATCAAAATGGGTTAAGGTGTCTCCTTACCCATTTTTATTTGACAAAAGAAAAATATGCTAACTATAATGTTCCATTTTAGCTTGAGGCTAAAATTGGGACATTACAGAAAACCCAGACAAAAATTGTAGAAAAATATGACTATGATGGTGGATCAATAGTCAGACCAAAATTATACATCCAGAGTGATCTTAGGAAACAAAAGGTGATAAATGAATTGGAAAACCCTTCTATTTATAACAAAATATTCAGTTAGTCTAGATATTGGTGCATAGTTAAAATATTATTAACCAAATCAAGATCCAACTTTTATGGAATATTTTATTATATTTGTTGGAGGGAAAAGGAATTTGACTAGGGATTTGAGTAAAATCCCTTTATTTGTAAATAATAAATAAATAAATGATTTATTTATCATTTTAAGGATGTGGTTGAGTAATAATCAAATAAATAATGATTTATTTAATTATTTATGGGTGATTTAGTCATATTTAACAAACAATATTATTTAAATAAGGTTTAAATGACTATTCTTTAGAAAATAATAAGATAAATAATGATTTATCTAATTAATTTCCTTGTTTTGGGTTAAATATAACCAGGAATATTAATTAAACTGCTATTTAACTAATTATTCCTTGAGGAAAATCAAACAAATGTAGATTTATTTAATATTTCCTCACGGGGTTTCCTATTTAGACCTTAAAAAACTTAATAAAGGTGGTTTACTAAGTTATTTTTATAGTGAAAGCAATTTTACTTAGGGTAAAATTGGTCTTACATGGTGTACTTGGATCCATCTTATGATAATAGGTTAGATGACCAAAAAATGGTGTAACAGACAGCATTAAGCAGGATGTATATCAACATGAGGAGATATGCATAGCCCAGATGATGATGGAGAGGTTGTAAAAACCACTTCCCTACTCATTGAGAGTGAGGGAGAACTTTCAGTTGAGCCATTTTAGCTCAATGACCAAAGTACATAATAGAGAAGGTACATTTTTTCATTATGATTTGTACTTCTTTAATTTATATGAGTAGCATGTTGTACCAAGGAGGATTATCCCTCCTGGTATATTGTATTTTGATGTACTTGAGGCCATTTGCGATATTGATGTTGGCCATGTTATGAGTGGTTTGTGGAGGAGGCCACATGATTCTTGGTGTGCACCATTGGCACCACATTTTACTTTTATGATCCTATCTTGTAGAATGACTATGGCAGCAAACAAGTGGCTGAAAAAACACTTGTTATTCTTTGTTTTGAGGAAGGCATGGAATGCACTATGCCGGTTCCATATGAGGAACTATGATCCCCCTCCCGGTTGTCATATGGCAACGTTTTTTCTTTGGTTTTTGCTTCCATATATTGGTGATGTTCTTCTGTTTACGGGAAGCTTTGTTGGGAGAGTGGCACAAGAGTTGGAGGTGCCCATTGGGAGTATGATTCTCCCTACTTTACATGTTTAATTTTTCAGGAAAAACAATGGGCAAACCATGATTGCCACATTACATTTCCTTTTTTCATGTGGGAGGAGCCATTTGGAGAACTTGAGTTCTTGGAGGAGGCACTTCATGGCTGATTTGTTTGGTGGGATAACTTGGGCCATTCTTGGAGACCATGAAATTTCAGCCCAAGGTCATAGCAGCCCCATACTTACCATAAATGGAGAGAGAAACAACTTGGGTGGAAAAATCTAATCTCTCCATGCAGCCCCAATACATTGCATAACCCGAGGGTTGAAGATTTCTTTGATGAGCTACCTAGAATGGCTCATTTCATTTGGATGATAGCATAGGCATGGGAGACTCTCATTGGGGATGAGATTCCCTATATATCACTCCTACCTTGAGGAGGCCATCGGATAGCAAGAAGGTTTCCACTTACACCTTCCACTTTTTCACGTTGTGAGCCATTCGGGTTTGCATACTTGGGAGGAACCATTGGAGGGTAGATTTATTGCATATTATGTTGAGTTGTGGTGAGAAATATTGATGAGGAGGCCACAAGAAGAGGAAGGGAGGAATTTTTCTCCACCTTTACAGTTGCTTGAGGAAAAACAACATTTTGGAGGGGAGGACTATAATATTCCAAAAATTTAGCCTTCATCTAAATGGAATATTATAGTTTGTTTTGTCACTAGGTAGGTGAAAAAGTGGGTGGGGAGGCCCATAAAGCTATTTAGGAGGAATAATAACACTCCTAATTTAAAATGAGGAAGAATAAGTAGATGGATTAAGCACCTCCAAGTATGAATAGGGGTTGGATCATGTTGATTCAGTCAACTTTGACCAAGTCAACAATGCTGTCATGGAGGAGTGGCATTCATGATGAGATAGCGCAGTTTTAGTGGAGGAAAACTTGGATGAGCTTAGTGGAAAGTATGGATGGGACCCAATGTGATAAGGCTCACATAATATATATGGAGGGGATGGCAGCCATTTTTATTCATGTTTTAGATTATCATTTGATATTAGTCTGTTTAGACTTTGCATTCCTTTGTTGTTTAGAAGGGTTGATGTGCTGTTTAGCACAAGGGTGTTTCTGATCGAGAATCCCTACCTCATTCTTAGGGAAGGAGAGGTTCTTTGAGCTACATTTCCTCATTCTAGAATTTTTTCCAAGCTACCTCCTTCAGCTATAGCACAATCTCTATTTAGAGCTGGGTTATGTTGCAAGGTGCAGCAAAGGAGGATCACATAGAGCTATTTATGGGCTTGTTTTTCAGTGGAGAGATAGCCTATCCATTGGAGGATTAGCAAGGAGGGCTCCTGGGCATATTTTCACATCTTTGGCATCATGCCAATCATCTACTATCCCTCATAGCACCGTGACAATTCTGAACTACGTTATTTTTGGAGGCAATTGTTGGGAGGGTTGATTGAGCTCATCAGGAGGGTCTATTTATGAGTAGAGGGATCAACCTTCTATTTATAAATACCATTGGAGGAGGACATCATAATTTCAGATCTGTCATAGCCTCATTGTATTCAGATCCAGATTGCAATGACATCTCAACCCCAGGGTTATTTTTCACATTGTATATTTCTTGGTATTTCTAGAAATCTTTTCCGGGTTGGCTAGAAATCATGTATTAGAGTCCACATCTTCTTTTCTGGGAATTTATTTTGTTTCTATTAGCCATATTTCATTTATTTATGTTTACAACAGCAACTACACTGATATAGATAATGCTGTCACTGCTCTCTGGCATTCTATACAGTTGCAACAACTCATGTGCTGATTCGTCTTATCATTGGAGGCTTGTTCTTATTGCTTGAGTGGCTTGACCCTCATGATATTTTTTTATATTGTTTCTGATATCCTGATAAAATTATGGTTTTATATTGATCCCTCTCATTTCATGTTTATATTTGCTGTGTTTTACATTTTTATTTCTTGTATTGCTGCTATTTCCCTTTTGGGATATTACATCACTTCTTTGTCCTTCTTTAGCATACAAGTAATATGCTTCACTAATTCAGAAAATTGGGAATGAATCTTCTTTAAAAATTGATCTTACTAAGGAAATATTGAATCTCTTTCTTATATCTTCGAATGTTAAGGCCTAAATTGCAATCACTCTTTTGGGATCAATTCTCACTCCATCTTTAGAAACCATGTGACCCAGCATATTACCTTCTTTAAAAGAAAAATGAGGCTTATTTGGATTCAATCATATACCATATTTTCTACATTTAACAAATAATTTTCTCAAGTGTTGAAGGTGCTCTTGATCTGAACCTAAAAAAACAGCAATATCATCCAAATAGATGACCAAGAATTTGTCTTTTTCTCCAATGAATGAAAATTCCATACCACGCTGGAAAGTAGCCCTGACATTAATAAGCCCAAATGGCATATTTTCATACATGAATGTTCCCCAAGGAGTAGTGAATGTTGTCTTCTCTCACTCTTCTAGCCAAACAGATACTTGGTTGTACCTGAAGAACCCATCTAACATGGAAATTATGTCTAACCCGCTTACCTTTTGAAGAATATGCTCCATCTTTGGCAATGGATAATTATATTTCTTGGAGAATTTGTTAAGATTCTTGAAATATACACATAATCTGACTTCACCACTCTTATTTCTTACTAGAACTAGATTAGCAACCCAATCTGAGTATCTCAATGGAATGATGATTTTAGCATCCAAATGTTTCTTCACTTCCTTCTCCATCACAGGTAACAATAGTGGATTTATTCGTCTTAATTTTTGATGGAATGGATTAGTACCATATTTCAATGGTATTCTGTGCTCAATGATAGTTGTGTCATATGTCTAAATATCCTCATATTTCTAGGAAAAAACATCAACAAATTCACAAAACAACTTGTGGTATTCAATCTTTCTTTCTTCTGATAAATCTTTTGACAACTTAACATACCTTAGCTCTAGTTCTGTACCCAAATTGTAATCTTCGAATTCTACATCTATTTCATCTAACTGTGGTTTAAATAAAACATCATTGTGATAAAAAAGCTTCTCAAGTGGGATTAACCCCTTGGGAATATGATTGGTAGGAAGTCGTATGATAGACTGATCAACAATCTGTTTTTTTCAGATTTTTTGTATCTTGATAATCAACATTATCCTTCATGAGATCTTCATCCTGATCAATGCTTAGGACATAAAATTATTCAACAACTTCAATGAATCTTCTAATCTCCTGGTCATCATAAAAAACTTTCCAATGTTTTATATTATCAGGAATTCTTGTTCTAAATCTAACTTCCACTTCATATTTCGGCTTTATAGGTATTGGAATCATGAATGAGCTTGCTGAAATAGAAAATGAATCAGCCAAAATATCACCTTCTCTTGGAACAAAAGAAATGTTAAAGTCCAGGAATGAGAGTTCTATAATGCTCCATACTACATTCCAGTAATCTCTGAGTCTGGGATTCTTAGTTTGATAAACATTTTTGATTTGTTGAATAATATGCTCAGCATCTTGAAAAACATAAATTCCTGAAATATTCATGTATTTTGTTGTTTTTAAACCAACTAAAAGAGCTTCATATTAAACCACATTGTCAGTTGCTTCAAATTCAAGTTTGAAAGAAAATGTGGAGCTCTTTTTCAAAGGGGAAATGAGAACTATTCTTGCACCGGCTCCTTCTCTAGAACATGAGCCATCAAAATGCATTTTCCACACCTAAGAACTCTCATGACTGATTTTATATTCATTAGGCTTCAAAATCTAAAAACTTACTATAGGCAGGGCATAATTATCCATATGTAAAATGCTTAAACACACATCAATTGTTCTAGTATAGATTGGATGATTAGTGGGGTATTTGTTGTCACTAATGATATATGCTAGCTGAGATTCTCTATAAAGTATTATTTTTTCTCCTCCAAAAACATGGACAGTAGCATAAGTGAAATCCATTTGCAAAGTTCCTCCCAACCTTATAATCCATGATCTAGAAAGTAACATGCCAAATATAGGAGGAATATCAGCTACAACAATATCCATCACCATCCCCCTCATGGGTAACTGAAATAGGCCTACTTCAAGGTCTTTGATGAAAACAAGGCATTGGAATTTCTGGGAATCAAACGAGTAGAGATATTGGTATTCTCTAGTTACTTCTAGACCTAGTTCATACATGACCACCTTGGGCATTAAATTATGTGAGGTTCCAGAATCCATTATACAATTATGCAGAATTTTATCATGAATATCCAGATATAGATAGAAAGGATGGGTAGAGTAATCTCTGTCTTCTACCGATGGACCTAAAATAACAGTGGGCTTGTCATATTGAAGGTTAACAAAATCGAAGGCTGCTTCAGTAGGTGGAGGCTAAAGAGATTTCATAAAAGTCTTTTTCAAATCATCATTTTTCATGAGTTCTAAAAGAGGAATATGGATCTTAAAATTTTGTATCTCATTTTCAAAATTGAAAGAAGGGGGAAACTTGTGAGCAATTTTTACCTCAAATGAAGGAGGGTTAGCTACTTTCGGAACTTCTGTCTTGCTTGGTTCTACCACTTTCTTTTCTACTATAATTTTATCTGTATCCTTATTCTTCTTTGGATGTGCAACTAGATTGGAGTTATCATCAATGTTATTTTATATGAGATTATATCTACTTTGATGATTAGCTGTAATCATTGAATGATAAAAGCTCACTTCATTATTCTGAGTATATGACATGAAGTCTTCATACTCTGCTTGTGTATGATGAATAAACCCTTCTTTATCTCTTAGAAAATTGATATGAACACCTTTCCCCAACCCTTCAACTTCCTCTTCATATTCAAATATAACATTTTGCAAAGGGGGATACACTTTTTGATCATCAGCATCTCTTCTTTCTCTCTTGAAAATTTGAAGAGCATTAGGTCTTCTAAACTTTTGCCTATTAGGTTGATCAAATGAAACATTTCTAGTAGCAGTTGGTCTTGCTTCCATCTTGTGCTTAGACATCTCAGTGGTCAATAACTTGACCTTCTTAGTCAGCTCATCTAGCTTAGGATATATGTCAGAATTTCCTTAAGATTAAACTTCATATTTTTTCTTCCTTTTTTCTTTGTTAATCCCCTTTCCGAGCCTATGAGCTCCTAATACATTAGATTATACCTCCAGTGCATTGTCCTGAATTTGTGTTACTGTTGTAGATCTTCTTTCGCTCACTAATAAAAAAAAATGAGGATCAAAGGAATTAGCATTAGTGATTTTGGTGTAAGCTTAGGTAGGATTGATTAGGTACTTTTCTATACATCTTATTGAATATCTTAGAAAAATTAGAAACTAATTCTCCTTCTTTTCTTTTGATTACACCAAATTCAGTGATATAATACAGAAAATATTTCGTATCAACCCATTTCCTTAAAAATGTATCATCTAGGGTTTCAATTCCCATGATGCTACTAGCTGTCAAAGATCTGAACCATTTCCTAACACCACCCTCAAGGCTTTGAACAAAAACTCTCATCCAAAATTATTCATGCTCAATATTTAGATTGTCAGCATAGACATAAAAATCAGAAATGTGTTATTCAATGTTTACCTCTCCCTCACCACTAAATTTAGGCATATACATGTGATAATATCCTGCAAGTAATGCATTCATAGGTTGAGATAAAACTAGAGGGGCATACCTGGCAGCAATAGTTGCATCCATTCGGTTAGGGGGTGGGTTTTGACCTCCCATGGTATGAGTTGCTGGGATTTGTGGAACAACAATTGGTGGATTTTGAACAGTAGATGATGAAGCACCAACACTTGATGTACAGATTGTTTTTTGTCTGTAAAACAAGGGAGGTAAAGAATTTTCTGTAAAATCATGGGACAGAGTTTGCAACACTTCTATAGGGAAAACCTTTGAGAAAATAGTAGCATAGGCAGAAAAATTTTGTTTACTCTTTTTCTTGATTAGCTTCTCAGGATCAAGGACTAATATTCTCAAAGGGGAATATGGGTTAGCCCTGGATATAGCCCTTCTAGGATCCATATTTCAATAATGGAGTCGCCAGGTGTAAAGAAGTCTAAAAAGACAGCTAGAACAATACATCTCAGAGCCAGACTTATAACTTTGTCATTCACACAGGGATAAAATTCAATTCACCTCCCTGGTAATGACGCCAAAGATGTTAGCGCAATAAGTCACTCCTTGAATACAAAGGAGTAAGCCTTACACATCATAGTTCATTTCAAAGTAAAATATTGAGTGGTGGAATGGATTTAAAGAGTTTGAAATAATTTTCACTCTTTTAGACTTCATGCATTTGGAAATTTGTGGCAAGTATAAATTGTATGGATAAATTTATAGTATAGGGAGAATATTGTGATAGATGAAAGGTGACAGATAGTTGGTACTGAGCCTAAGAGATAAACATATCCTAAATCAGTCACATAACTATAATAGTGACATTTTACATAAACTTTGTTTTATGTAAAAGAAAAAAATGTTTAGAAAGTATAATACATGTATAAATAATCTCACAAATCCTTCATGAAACCTTCACTAGCATGCTCTACACAACATATAGATGATTTTTAGAAAACTAAACAGTATATAATTAACTATTTCATCCTCTAACTGTTCTCTTACTCATGCTTTTATAGCTGTTGCAACTCATAAATCAGATGAATAAATCAATAAGAGAAACACACCATACATTAGAGACCTTGAAACACAAATTCCTCCATAATGAAGTGCAAAAGGAGTTTCCTTTATTATGAAAAGTCTTCAAGTCGACCAAAATCCAACACTGAAATGGAATTTACAAATGATATTTATAGAGAGAGACACCAACTCCATCTCTCCTAAAAAGAAGGATCCACTCTTTCTCACATTACATAGGAGTTATAGGAAATTAAATACATATACTATCGAAATACAACTAACAGGACAAATGTATATGGGAAGAAATAAGACAATTTGAACTATGTTGCTGAGTGTGCTAGCAACCTTCCTCCTTTTCTGCTCATATGTCTCTCCGTGACCTTGGTCCTTTAAGACCCATGTGTCTTCATTAAATGTGACTTTTAACAACCTCAAAACCACTTATCAACCATCACTTAACATGTACATATCGTTATGAGTCCTTATCATTATGGGATTAGCTCAAAAATTCTTCTGAAAACTGTCAAAAATCATTTAAAACAGATTCTACTAGAAGTTTCGGTAAAAACCTTTAACTACGCAAAAAATATAATGCTACCGGAATTTCTGGAAACTCTTTGTTTCCTTTTCAAAAATGCACAACAAGATACTTTAAAAATTATGTGCATACTTAAACATTATGAAAATTGAGATGTTCAAAAATTTGACTAGTATGCAAAAAGGTATTTCACTGGGACACCTGTTTACCTCCCCTCCATATGAGCTGCAACTTCTACAAGCTTTCATAAATTTGTTTGTCTATCAACTGCATATTTTTACCTTGTGGTCTTGGTGGCTGTCTCTTTTGCAATGGCCCTTTTCTCTTCTGACCTCTTCTGGATTTTTCTTTTTTTAGAGGATCGTGTTTGTTGGTCTGAAGGTGCTTTACCCTTACCTTTCTCCTTGGACACACTATATTCTGCAATTGAAGGGGTTACAGTCTCTAACCCTTTAGATTTCCTCTCAATATCTATAACTTTTTTCAGCAAACTTGGGTTATGTAGGGCTTTAGATTTCAGCCTGAATTTGTTGTTGGCTCTTGTATGTCTTTTCCTCCTACCAACAACTTATCTTGCATCCTTTTATCTTATATTGATGCTAATATCATCCCCTGCATCCTTCAGGAGGTCCTCATATGATTTGGTGGGTTGATAGTCATTCTGAGCCTTTTGCTAAATGTTTTCTTCCGAAACTACCGAAACCACCTATTCTTTTGATTTTTCTATAGATACAAATTTTCCTTTTCGTGCAATGGCATAAACCTTCAAAAAAGGAGAAATAGGAAACACAAAATTCATTGATTTGGGCTTGCTAGTCGTTAAACCTTCTCCTTTTTCCAAATTCTCTTCAACTTTGGTTGGGGGATATTTTTTCTTTTTTTTCTTATTCTTCTTATACATATTCACCTTCTTAGATTTTCTTTTAGTCCTTTTACTGACTGATGAAGTAGTTGGTTTTTTACTTTTTCCCTTCTACTTGGAAGGTCAAGAATGTTTCCGTGAGGCTGGAGATAGATGAGGTGGAATGTCTTGTGTAGATGAAGGTTGGTCTGCCCTTTAAAACAAGAAGTGCTCCCAAGTCTGGTTTCTTCTTCTAAGTTCTTCAATAACCAGCACTTTGATAAGAGCTTGATGGTAGATGCTATACTCTGAATCTAATCCATGGTTTTGTATCCCAACTGACATCTTATTCAAGATTTTCAGCAGAAAGAAAGGTAGGTTGACGGTATTCATACCTGCAATGTGAAACAAAAACCTCATGTGATAAAGAAAAAAGTTAGTATACTTCCTCTCACAAGTAAGGTATATCTTGATGAGCTTGATAGTTTAGCCCATTCATCCTTCAGATAAATACTAGGAATACCTTTAGCCCATTTAGGGTCTCTGTATTCATCCTTGATGAAGCTGTTGAGGTCTCTTCCAGTGATAACTTATCTTTTGAACCATTTTTCTCCTTCCTGTTAGAGGTGGAAAGATTCAACAATAGATTCTGCTGATACCTGCAATCCGAGGCCATAAAAATTTGCTTCTTTTTCATCGAATGAGAGGAAAAATCCTTAGCTACTCCTAGATGAGAGCTTCCTAACCTTGAAAAAAATGGGCACCACCCATCCTATACAAAGAACCTCCTCACAGTCAGATTTGCATCTATTAAATCTGCTCCTTGAGGTTCAATACATTTTAATTTTCCTCTTTTCTTAGCCATATTCAACAATAAAGAAGGTTGTTTGCTATAATATGATAGGCTTCAAGATTAGGAAATCTTGCTTAATAGGTGTTGTTGTATCTTCCATGCAAAATTTCTGAAAATTGGGTCTCCCTCTTCAAGATGCTCACTGGGACTGCTCATTCACTAACAACCAAATTCGAAAATTGATTTCTTTCCCTTTCTTTCAGTGATTTAAAATGATATGGTGGTTCACTTATCCATGCATAAAATATTTTCATAATGGGTAATATCCTGGACTGTATAACACACTTCATGTTATATTTGGTTGCCTTCTTCATTTCAAATTCTCGACTACAGGTGGCTGGAGCTGAGAGGTATTGGAGCTGGGAGTAATCTCCATCATATTTTATGGCAGGCCTAAAATTCTAGGAACGCCCATGTGTGATTAACCAAATGGTAATCAAATTAAATCATAGATCCATGAATTATTTTTGATAATAAATACGCACCTTGACATGTGGATACAACGACTCAAGCTGACAGAGAGGACAAATAGTAGTTGGTTCTCCTTAACTTGGATTGACACCTAACACTTCCACGTATGACCAAAAATTAACTCAACATCATTCAAGCATAAACCTTTCATATCACGTGACATGGCTCATGATAAAATATTTAAAAATTTATTGATGACAGGAACATGTGGCTAACTCAAAAGCGAATGCGTTTTTTTATTTTATTTATTTATTTATTTTTATTTTTATTTTTTTAACATGGGAGGTTATTGGAAATTTCGGTAGTGTCAGGTAAAGGAAAAAAAAACATAAAACAACGTTAAAACAAACAATCTGACATGGTTAAAACATATGCTACCGGAACTTATGGCGACATTCTAAATTTTTTTGAAATTTATTTTTATCCTAAAAGAAAAAAATTTAAAACACACTTATGACTAAGCATAGAACTGTGCTAATAAGTTTGAGCTTCCCTAATCAGTCACAATAACTCACCTTTAGGAACACACAACTTATCCAACATGTAGAGTAACCCATCATGTAGATCTTAGTCAATGGTGTTATCGCAATCGTGCACATGCCTTTGAATTTTTAACTAATAATACACCTCCTTGGAGCCATAACCGTTTGAATATTCCTCTCAGTATGCATCATGGGTGAATGGATCCATGTGAATTTGAGTTCCCAAAGCTATTATATTTGAAGTGGGTGTCCTTGAAACATATAAAAAAGTGTTCTTGTTCTACCTTTCTTTCACTTAATCACTAAATCAAACTGTTGTATAAACCCCATCCACTTGTAATGTCTCATCATTGTAACTTACTCTAGGATTGTAGGTACTATAGTGGCTAGTGATTTGTGTGGATTTATATCTTCTTTCCCATCAGATAGTTCTTCCACTTCTTCACAACTTGCACTGATGCTTAAAGGTCCTTGTCATATTTAGGTTAGTTAAGAACTTCCCATGAAATGCTTCAGAATGGTATCATACAGGCCTTCCTCTTTGCATTAGGACCATCCCCATAGCATACCCACTCACATTTGTGTCCACTTCAAAGGGTCATTTCAAGTTTGGTAATTCTATCACTGATGCTTCATCGATATTCTTCTTTAGCTCCTCGAAATCCCTCTATTGACCCTTTCTCCAATAGAAACTCGTGTCGCTTGATATTATGGCATGGAGTGATGTTGCTACCACTAAAAATGAGGCTATGACTTTCCTCAGGTATTTTTCTTCCCCATTGAAGCTCTGACCTCAAAAAAATTAGTATGAATTGGTCATTTCATGATGGCCTCCATCTTGGCAAGATTTACCTTTAACTCTCCTTCACCTATCACATAACCCAAATACACCAAATATTGATGTGCAAACTCACACTTCTTGAGATTTTCTAGAAGCTAGTGCTTCTTTAATGTCTCCAAAACTTGCGTCAAATGTGAGATGTGATCCTCCCATGTAGCATTGTATATCAGTATATCATCCAAATAGAGAAAAAAAAAATTCTATAAAAGGGAATTGTACATCATTCATTAATCTCATAAACATAGCTGGTGTATTTCATAAGCGAAATGGCATGTCTGACCACTCATACAAACATTTCTTGGTTTTTAAGGAATTATTATAGGTATCTTTGTCTCTAGTAACTCAAACTTGGTGATATATAGACTTTAAGTCCAGCTCGTTGAAGTATTTTTCTTGTTGTAAATGACCGAGAAGATCATCTGTCCTAGGAAGGGGGGTACCTATTCTTTAGTGCAATTTTGTTAAATGCCTTGTAATATATACATATCTACCAAGTTTCATCCTTATTTGGAACAATTATGATGGGCGGCACAGATGGTGATGTACTTGGTTGAATGAAACCCTCTTATAGTAGTTGATGTAAATTTTTCTTCACCACAATTAATTATACAACAGACTACCTGTACAACCCAATGTTTAGTAATGAGGAGTCTGGAAATAGCTAGATCTCATGCTCCACTTCCCTCTTAGATGGTAACCATTTAGGCTTTTGGAGCACATCCATGTATGCTTGTAGAAACACTTCCAGTTGTTATTTATATTTCTTAGTACACCCCTCGAGAGATGCCTTACCTCTTAATGACTCTTCTATAGATATGTTTTATCTTAAAAACATTAAAACATACTTCTTGTTGGAAATAATTGATTTTATGACTTAGTTGGCACTTACCATCAAAATTTTTGACTTGGATTTATGTGCATTGATGGTGAAAATTTTTCATCCTTGATGAGTTGATACTGGTTGGCTCCCCTCATGAATAATACATCTTACATGTACATGTAGGGGCTCTCAAACATGACTCCACATACATCAAGGGGGAGGACATCTAGCTCTACTTCATTAATAAAATCAACATTGATGGTAAATATATGTTGGCATTTCTCTTTTACCTTTAGATTTGCATCCTTACTTACCCATCCAAATGGATATGGGATTGGATGATCACAAAATTTCAACCCCCGCTTCTTGACCATCTCTACTACAATGAGATTCATCTGCGATCCTCAGTCAAACAGAGCATCAATCTTGGTCTTCTTGGCCTGAATATTTATATGAAATATTTTGGTCATTTCTTTATCTTCATGTTACTAAAGGATACTCAGATTCACCTCCTTCTGCATTGATTTATATATAATATTATCATCCATGTCTGAACTACTTTCAACTTGGTTGCTCAAATCAGTGGCCTTGATATTCTTCTTCTAATTGTATTTCTTTTTTTCTTCTAGTTAAGCTCTGGATGCAACTTCCAACACTTGTCGTTTATATGGTCATCAATGTTGCAAATTTACTAGGATATTTTCATTAATGTGTTGTAGTTATCATATTTTTATCTTTCCCCATTTTTTATTTATTATTCCCATCCTTATTAGTGTCGTGTTTCTCCTTTTGCTTCGATCCCCTTAATTGTTCTTTCTTCAAGCCTATACACAAGCTTTGTCCACCAATTTGGACTTGAGAAATATCACTTACTCCTATAGATGGTGGTGTAGACCCCCAAATACTTTACCAGTACATAAATTTTATTTAGGGAGATACCTAACATTATGACCATGTTTCTATACTTTGTAGTGTACTCATGTACACTTTGCCTTGGATTTTTTGAGAAGTAGTGCCATCGGATCTATTGGTCCTCTACATACCCAATAGATTAAAACTGTGACTTAATGAGGATATCCCTCTAACCTTAGGGTCTTCGGGTGGCTTTCCCACCAATTCAAAGAATGGCCCCCTAATTTCAGCCACACAAATGAAATATTTTATTCTTTGCAAATTTGATGGACACTAAAATACACTTATAGTTGTTGCAACCAATTATTTAGATTCAGGGAATCGATCTTGCCATGGTATGGTTTGATATTGACCTTCACTTCCATTTGAACAAGGGTTGTGATTAATTGATGACACTTGGAGTGGGTTTATATTTTTTGGGTCCTTTCTTCAATTAGTCCTCTATTTCTTCCTGATCCCGTGATCCCCCCTCTAATTTTTCCTCTACATTAGAACCCCAATCTTCTCTGAATATAAAAATATTATTTATTGGGGCTGCCATGAGGATATTAAATTATTATTTACATCTATGAATCATTGTTCCAACCACAAAAACCTCTCATCTACAGGACCACAAGGGTTATTCAAAGATTCATTGGCCATTATTAGGGTTTTACGAATTTTGGCCCCGCCAATATAGATACCCTAAAAATATCCATAATATAACCAAGAAACATTATTTGATACCAATATTATCTTTAAAATCTTGTGAATATTCCATTGGCTAGTTCACGATAATAGATCCGATAAAATTATACTTAAAAATCCCAGATCTACACTATTAGAGTTTTATTTCTCTTTATATTTATAGATATGTAGAACATTGTTAATAGTGTATGCATGTGAATTAATATTATGAAAAAAATAGATAAAAATGAAATAAAATCTCACATACACACTTGACACAAGGTATGACCAGGGAAACAATTTCATGAGCTAAGCACATTTAGAGGGTGAGGTCACTCTGCTCTCTTTCTCTGAATAGAAAATTTTTATGAGTACAAAGAAGTATGGCTTGTGGCATATGACTACTAAAATTCAAAAATACTCTTTTTATTCTCTATCTCCTATCCATTTCAGCTATTCTTTCTTAGCTATGGAACAAATACACTCAAAATAATGGAACCCCTTTTCCTCCTAACGCTTGGTTATAACATAACTCAACAACCTACTAGTGGATAGGCTTGAATACCTTAACTCTTAACTAGAGATATAATATAGAATATTATAGAGTATTTTTCATCATAATCACATCTAGAGTCCCTTTTTCATGAATAAAGTGACCGATGTGGCATCCTCTCGAATTGTGGTGGTGGAAATAGGAAGGTAAACTTATGAGTGGCATAAATTTCACATATGAACTTCGATTTACATGACTCATGCATCTTTGGAAAGGTATTTATTTGTAGAATATGAAAATAAAACGTTTTGCACTAAAGAAACAAATTTTATCCCCCCAAAAGAAAAAATTATGCCTCAAAATGCTCCTAGAAGGTTTCATACCGCAATTTGAAAAACTAGGTCTCGTCAGTATAAATGGTCCCGAGAGATGATTCCTCCATTTTTCCACTCTGATAGCATATTTATTGATGAAAAACAATGGGATCACTGGAAAATCGGACAAGCATATATGACATTATTAAATTTTAGGCAAAAGGATTTACAGGGCTGAGGCACATTAGAGAATCTGAAAAATTTTAAAAAATATCTAGGGTCCAGAAGAAAAATCAAATTGAACACTCAAGAAACTAGCAGAATGCACCTTTGCGCACATTTTTCTTCAATAGGTGCACCTTTGCGTGGCTTTTCCTCAAAACACCACACGGACCTGAGAGTAGTGGAAGTCGCTTTCCAGGACCACAAGGCACACTCCAGGAAAATGATCCCACACTTGAGGCCGCCCAAGGAAAACCTCTGAAGCCTCCTTGGGACCTCAAGGGAGCACATAATGGAATCATGTGGCACACAATAGAATCAACCCCCTCTCTTGGGTCACCATCCATCAATGTACCAAGAGAGGGAAGAAGAGTTTGAATTCACCTATAAAAGTCCACCAAGAAATGAACAAAGGCAGAGCACATTGTTATGTTGGCCAAAATTTCTTCGAATCAATCCAGTAGTGTGTAATCCAAAGCTGAAGTAGAGAGGATATTTAGTTGTTGGCCATCGAACAACTCCAATCCTTTGGAGTAGAGAGAGAGACCTTGCACGAGGAAGATAGGAGGTAAAAATTTCCTTGCATCGCATCTTAGAAATCCATAGTTATAATGGCCCCTTCGAAAGTGTATAAACGTACTATATTTCTCCTTAATAGCAAACAATACGAGGGGACATTGATGTCACCGTAAGTATTTTTTTTTTTCTATATATATATGAGATTTCGTGTATTTTTTTATTTTAGTCTTGTTTTCTCTCTACATATGCATACTATATCATTATCTAGTTTGTTTTGTTTTATAACATGCTCACTAACCTACTAACTCTCTTTTTTATCTGCCTGTGACCAAAATCTTAAGAGGCAATGACCACTCTTCTTAACCAAGTCTGGATTGGTACACTTGTGCACCAAATCCACCAACACAAACAATATGATGATCCAATTCAAATCACTAAGGGAGAGGAAATTCCTTTAAAACCTCAAGTTATTTCTACGCCAATTGAGAAGTTGGGCATGGAATTCATTAGTCCTATTAATCCTCCATTTTGGTGGAAGAGGTACATTATTGAGTGCACTAACTACTTGACTACATGGGCTGAGGGGAAAGTAGTGAAGGAAATAATAGAGAAGAATATAGATGAATTTATAAGAGAAAATATTTTCTACAAGTATAGTTTTCTTAAAGAATTGGTGACAAACCATGAATCTGAGTTCACATCCAATCTCATCAAGGGGAAGATGAAGCAACATCATATATGACATCAAATTTATGCTCCATATCACCCTCAAGAAAATTGGAAATAAGAGGTGACTAACAAAGAAATGGAAATCACTTTGACCAAGGTAATTATTAGCAAAAAAAAGGATTGGGTAGAGAGGCTTGTTGAGACCACCTAAGCTGACAACACCACTTGTAATACTACTACTAGGTTCACCCCATATGAGCTAGTATATGGGAATAATTGCTTATTGTCTATTGAGTTTAAGTGCAACACATTAAGGATGGTAGCATTTCTTGACATGGATCTCACCAAAATAAAGGAAGGAAGGTTGCAGTAATTAAATGCACTTGATGAATATAGGATGCAGACTCTATTGCATACTAAAGTGGTCTAACTATAGAGTAAATTATGGCATGATAAGCATATCAAAACTAGAGAATTATAGGAGGGTGATTGGGACCCCTTGTATGACTCTAGGTTTAAATATTTTAAAGGGAAGCTCATGACCAAATGATTGGGACCTTATCTGGTTTAAAAATGTTATGATAATGGTTGAGTCGGATCAAAACAATATATGAAGAGTAGATTCCAATCTTAGAAAATGATTATCAATTGAAATTCTAAAAGAAGACCCTCTATAGGGTTAAATTTACTGATTCATTAAGTAAATGGATGAATTTTATTGAGAGCATCATAGCTCCAAAACTATTCAACCAGTAAGAAAGAAAAAGAAAATGAAAGAATGACCAAGTGAAAACCTCCTTTGAGGAAGATTCATTAGTTGAAAACCTCTTTGAGGCAACCTATGAGCCTAAGAAAAATAAAAAATAATAAAGATCCCTAGGTGAAAGCCTTCTCTAAGGAAGTTGGGGTAGACCTACTAAGTTGAAATCCTCCATGAGGTAGCTAGTGGGCCTTGAGAAAAATAAAAAATCCAAAAGAGAAAAAATAAAAACATAAGAAGGAAAATAAGAAAAGGAAAACTATGATGAAAAAATATGTTTTCTTACCTTGATTTGTGTGTAGGTATCACGAAAAAATTAACAAGATTAAGTGGAAATACCAACATACACTCTTGGCCCAAAAAATCACCTAGTTCATTCTCAAAGTGCCTAGAAAATGGTCCTACACCATTTTTCATCATCATCCATCATACATAAACCCATATCAACATTTCCAAGTCATTTTCATACATTTATGTCCACTTCCTTGAGAGGCTACAAGAAATTATTTTAATGCTATATGATAGCCCATATTCGATAAATGTCACAAATTGAATATTTTATCTACATATACAATGAGAAAAAGCATTGGATGAATCTTGACACTCATCCGTTTCATTGGCATGCCTCACCCCTTAGTTTTTCCTCCATTCTTGATCATTTTCTTTCAACACAAGCTCAAAATTCCTTGTATTCCCATCACAAACACCATAATTTTTTTTTACATCACCATCATTAGCTTCTCCTTGAATTATCAAAGCTCCTTGATGTTTCATAATATTAATATGATTAGCATGAAGAGTTTATATTACTCCTACAGGAGATTAAATAGTCTTGTAGAAGCCTGCAAAAACCCTACAAGCCCAAGTCTCAAAAATTCCTGAAAGAGAACACTACATGACACGAATTTATACATCTCTAGAATCAACATTGGAAGTTAAGATATGCCCTCCATATCAAAAAATATAAACCTAAGTAGCTACATGACCTCCTATATATTGCTACATGATCTTTTGTTTAGCCATAGTAGCACTATATCACATACAAAAACATCAAAACATCCTCCAGAAGCATCAGAAGGTAAGGAAATAGGAATGAGATTCTCCTAACCTCACCCTTTGAACTTATCCAAGGAACTAAAAATAATTATAAGTGAAAAATGTGGTTGGCTATATATATAGGAGAATTGGTAGACAGCCTAGACCAAATTTGATAGCGAACTTATTTTTCTCTCCAAGTCCTCCACACGTGTGAAAAAAATTAAGATAAATACAAATAATGTTTGAAAAGTAAGCCATTTCCACTTACTGATGGAAATAGAAGTGGATTACAAGTACATTTAAGTTGGACAAGAAGTGGGTAGAGGCCATCTCAAACATTGTGCATTAAGCCTCCTCTCATCATCCACTGACAACAACTCCACTTAACTTGGGAGTAATTCAAGATTTCCACTTCATAGTTTGCATGCAATAGTGTTTAAAAAAATATCAACGAGATCTGCCACCACTTTAGAAGAAAATTACAAATATTTTCCATAAAATTTGCTTACTACATGAACTGTTATAGGATATAGAAGAACTACTACAATATACCAAATTCTCACCTAGATCACCCATTAAAGGCTCATATAAGTTAAGAAACAAGAAAATGTAAGTCAAATTCCCTGCTCACATTTGGCGTAAAGACTGATTCTCAAATTGGTTAAATTTATCATTGAACATAGTTTTCTACGTTAAAAGGTTTTAGTTAAGCAAAGGAGTAGTCAAATGATTTTCTTGTCTTCAAGAGTTCAAAACATAAAAATGATTTATAACATTAAATGATGAGTTGCATGGGGTTATAGGTCGATAATTTGTTATTAAAATATTTTAATATTGTGCATTTCTCTGAGCTACATGATCCCTTGTTGCTACATGAAAACCTTAATTCTTGTATTGTAAAAATTTCCTATCCAAATTTTGGAAGAATTGTTCCATTCAATGGGATGGGGATAAAAAAGGAGAGAACCCAGATATATAGCTTGGATTCATCATAATATCACTAGTTAGGGTTCATTGAGAAGTTGACAAGTTATGTTGAGGAAATTTCCCTAGAATTTGTTTTGAACCTACAAGACTCTGAGGGGCATGAGGTAGTCTCTATAGTAAAAATATTGATCATATACATTTATGAGGACTTGATCAATAGATTCAATACCCTTCCAAAGGTAATTTAATGGAGAAATGAGGATAGATATGAAGCCATTATTGCAAGAAGATGATTTTCCTCCCTGACGAGCGACCGGATGAAGATATAAATAGGATAAGAAGGGAAAGCCTACCACACCCCCGGGATTAAATAACATATCATATCCTTAAATAAATATCTTATGAAGGATGATTAAGCATAATCCATGATTATCAATTTAGGATGTTGTATCAATTTATATTCAGAGTTTACCTTCTTGTTCATGAGAGGCTTAGTATCCCACATTTTCTTCTGCAATCCATGAAAGAGATGAGCCCAAAAGTGCAGGATGAAGAAAAATTACTTGGCTCCTCATGGCATCATTAGGTTGATAGCCATGGATTCCTTAGAACACATTAAAAACCCAATTCCATAGATATTTTTTGTTGACATGGATAGGATGGAATTCTCAAAGGACCAAGTTGAATCAGAGAACTAGAGGCAAAGTTGGTGAGAAAAAATTTTTATAGCCACAAACATAATAGTCTAAGGGAGAGTTGGTTGAGAGAAGACTGGATGAGTTACAATTGATAGAGACAGGGGCCCATGCCGAATTGGCATCCCTAAAGACAAAATTCCATATAAATATAACAATGCCTCAGGAAGGGTTAGCAAAACCTCAGAAAGAAGTTGGAAAACTGCAAATAAGTCCAACAAAAAAAACAAAGGGGAAGTAGAAATCAATATGCCATAGAAATGAGGGGAAGAAATTTTAGAGGAGGAAGAAAAAGATATTTTTGCTACATGGGAAGCACTAGGCACTCCAACAAAAACCAAATGAAATTAGGCTTACTCAAACACCCACTTAATTTAGAAGAAGAAAAATTACTAGAGCGCGATATACTAAAAAAATAAAGCCTCCTTCTCCCACTCCAATAACCATTGAAGAACCCCCTAGGCTTGAGAAGGAAGAGCCTTGAAAGGTAAAAGAGAATAAACTAATGACCTCAATAGTACAAACAAGAGTAACACCAACACCTCCCAAATAAAGGAATCTATAATTACAATCATAAGGACCAAGTGCTCAAAAACAAGAACAAACTACAAAACTACAAGAACAAACAACAAAGCTACAAGAGGATGAAAAAATAGTTCAACCGGCCTTAGAAGGATATTATTCCTTATATTATTTGATTAAGGTAAGAAAATTCTCCCTATGCACTTTGAATCATGGCTATTCCTTAAGGTGGAGAAAGATAATGCTAAGACTCATAGATGGAAGCAAATTGCACAATCTAAGGGAGTCATTGATATTGGAAAAATGGAAGAGGAAATTAAGAAGATGAGGGAGGAGATAAAACTCCTTATATTTTATGAAGAAAATAGAAGGTACCAATTGGAAAGAGATAACATATAGATAAAGGACCAATTTCACTGAACATGATATTTCTACAAGAGAAGGAAAACTAGGTTACAACCCTAGAAACAAATTTGGGCACCATGCCACACCTTTATTTAGAAGCAGTGGATTATAGAAAACCATCCAAAACCTTCTCCTTGTTCACAAAGGAGAAGGTTCCAATTACAAATAAAAATTCTTACAAAATGAGGATCTCTCCCTTTAGAGGATTTTAAATAATTCATTTACTTTCTCCTCCAATGCAATACAAAAGATAATGTCAATATTATTGAGTTTTACATTCACATCTTTGTGCTTTTGGATATGACCATATGGGACCCAAATCCACATTTGGTGATGCAAGGCTAATGTCCCTAGAGTATTGGTTAAGGCATGGAGATATTAGTGTTGAATACATGAAAAGGAAAACAAAAGAATAATTGAAGGAGTCACTTTGGATTAGGCCTGAACACCCCAATCCATCCATCCTCACTTCCTCCCATGCATGCCCAACAAAGGATTTGAAAGTGCTATAAGTATAAAAAAAGAGGAAAATGTAGGCCATTCTCCACTTTTAGGATACCTTCATATTATTGGGGAAGTAAGCTCAAAGGCTTGCTATAGGAGATGTCAAACACTACCATACAACATTAAGATCATAGAGTACCATTCCCCTGACATGTTGCAAGCTGCACTGGCCAAAAATCCTCTATACAAGAAAATCATTTAGAGACTAGAAGTGTAATGGATTGGACTTAGAATAAATCCTCCATTCCTATTAGTTCTATAGGAGAATAACAGTCTAGAAGATGAATCAAGGGAGTAGTAGGACATTGATAAAAATGCACACTTATATCCAATAGGCATGACCAACTCTAGCACAACATGGGATATTAAAAAAGTCATCAGGGAAATGAATTAGGAAAAATAGAAAAAGTAGCAATAATAAGCTTCTCAAAGGATGAACAAAAAATTTAGTAGGGGGTATGATATACCTCCCAATTAGGTAAAACATAAGGTCCATCTATCCTTTTCTAGGCACATAAAAGTAGTATTGGACCATCCATTTTTCACTTTATAATGTTTTCTTAGCTTAAACGAATTCTTACGAAATTTAAAGAAAGTTATCATGATTTATATCATTAATGTGGTTATGATGAAGGATATTGAGAATATTTATCACAAATCACGATGATATCTAGTCATATTAATTTATGAAACTGACCCCTTTCTACAAGAAAATCAAACTTGGTTTGCCTTGAGCACTAAATACTCCTCCCTATAGTTGTGAGGTCACTCAAGGAACATGATCCTATTTTTTATGAGTTTTAGTGGGAAATAAATCCTCCTTTAAAGTAGGATTCCCATCACTCATATTTTACAAATATAAGGATAAATTAGCTTATTAGGCAATCGGAAGATAGTCAAAGTTAATGGAAGCATTATCAAAAGAGAGCTTTAGGAATTTCAGTTCTAAATTTTTTTTATGTACAAGAAATTTTCAAATTAATGAAAGACATATTTGGATCTTATGATATTTTCATTCAGGTATCTGAGCTTCCTTGGTTTATGTCCCAACCCAAGTGCTCAAGTACCCTTCTGTATTACTATCTCTTATGAACTTGTTCATTCCTACAAATGATTTCTGAAGCATTGTTTTTAAGCTAGGTTAATTAGCTTGTTTACAACCTTTTCTTGCATAGTATTTTGAGCACTATATGGTAGCTCTATAAGTAATTATATTTTTAAATTAGCATCTATTTTCATGCATTTGAAGTCACTTTAGTTGTTGATATTTATTTTATATCTATCATTATAACTTGTTTCAATTGTAAAGTCCCATGTTTTTATAGAGTTACAGGAGACTCTAAAACCACCCATTTGATGAATAAATCCTTTTCCTATTCACATTATCACATGGAAATGATTAATTTATCATCGCTTATCCTTTTTTATCCTCTGTATGCTTTCATGTTGAATACTTAGCACATTTCACTACACATTGGACTGTCTCGTGTAGCAAATTACATTTTTATTCTGAAACTCATCCAAAATTGCATCCAACTCATATTTCACCTTCATTAATATGTTACAAAATATTGGAACCATGAAGATGAAATTTAGAAGAAAAGAGACAAAGGAGATTCGTTGACCTAGTTTTCTATATAAATTTTATTTTTTCGTACAGAATTAAGGTTTTCAATTTACATGATTTATTTCAATTTATTTCATTATGTACTAAAGTAGAGATGTTTTTATTTCATCATAGTTAATATGGTGTACCTCCATTTATTATATTTAATATAGGTTTGATTATTTATTTTCATTTCCTGCAATTTTGAAACTTTCTTGTAGCATAAAGCAATTAGTATGGTCTCTGAGTAGCTATATATCATGTCATTATTTTCACCCATATATAGGTCAGCAAAGGAAAAGGATAAGTATATAATACACACATTATGTTCTTTGAAATGTGTTGCAATTGATGGAAAAGGAAAATATGATTGATGGCAAAGACAATGTCAAATATTGGCAAAGGCAACTGCATTGGTTGTCACTGGTGGCCAAGGAAAAGATTTCAACATAAAAGGTGGCACAGGAAAAAGTAAAGGCAATGAGATATGTGGCTAAGGAAAAGGAAAAGCATGGAAATAATTGGTGGGAAAGGTATGGTGCAGAGGCTTTGGATCTATTTTTGGAGCAGCACACAATATCAAGTGTAGGTGGAACCCACATAGATGGAAAGAGATCAGAAAAATATTTCTGGTGGTATGCAAAAGTGTGAAAATGGCCTCTTGGATCGTGAGATAGATACGGTCAAAGATATATGAGACCAAGTCAAATTTTCCAAAGCTAAAAGGTGTTTAGATGAGCTATGGTGTGCAACCAAAGTTGGGAGAAATTCCAAACTCAGCAGAGATGGTGGCAGAGCCTCCAAGAAAGAGCTCTAGGAATACATGGAGGACATGTTAGGAGTGGGGATATTTCTCATTGGAGTGGTTGGAAGTGGGTGGATCCCACTTGATGGGCTTACCCTGAAGGTAATACCCTGGTTGTATTTTATATTTCCCATGTCTAATAAACCAAGATGTAATGAAGCAAGCATATGTGGCACATAAAGCAACAGGATGTAGGAGCACAATCATTGGTCATAATTTTATCTGAACATACAGGATGGCCCGACGGTATCACCCTAGCAGGTGTCCAGCAAAGATGTTCAAGGGGCACACATAAATAAACTATCGGGAGAAAAGGAGCAGGTGGAGCCCACCCGACCAATGTATTACTTGGCGATAAGAGCCCAAGTCTACATGTAGGGTTATTAGCACTAGGAGATAAAAGCAAATCATCCTCCCACAACAAAGCATGAGGCCCACTTCGCCAGTTAAGCCCATGTAGGGTGAGCCCAGAAGGTAAATCCTGGATATAAGATAAAGAGGCAATGCAATAACGATTTGACCGGAAAGAAAATAAAGGAAATGGTTGGGCCACATGGCGACTTTCTTGGGGCACTGGAGATAGTCCGTTTGATAGTTTTCTTGGTCTTGTAACTGGTTTCCCACATAAGTTGGTCGCGCGGATCAATGGTGAAGAGCTACTCTGGGGGTACCTCCCTTGAAACCACAATCCACTTAAGAGTGGTACCAAAGAAAAAAGACTCGAAACCATGATTTTTGAGGAAAACAACTTACAAAGGAAAAGGTTGCAAAATAGGCCTTCAGGGATTGTTTCTCTCTCCTCCAGGAGGACACGTGGTAGGAGCTGATTGGCTCAAGTGAAATCAGCTGGTGACATCAAGAGGGACACGTGGGAGATAAATTCAAGGTTTATAGGTACCAAAAAGGGCCATTTTTTAGTGACAGTTGTCACCTATCACAGGTTGACACATGGCACGGGTGACATCATTGTGACATCATCCTAGCAGTATGGTTGGTCTACATAAAGAGGAATTTTTGGGAAGCAGAGGGAGTTGGGACATGTTGGAAAGTTGACAGTGGATGGTGGCAACCAATGGGAAAAGTGTCAGGAAGTCCCCAGTTGACACGTTAACTTGACGGATCAACCCTAAAAATTTGCAAAAAGGAACATAAACAATGTGCTGGGAGGAAGGGTGATATGGGCTAAGTGCCTGCATTGGGCCATATGCCACAGGAAGTGACCATGGGCATGATATTTGTAGAGAGCCATAGAGGTTCTTGGATAGGCCTTATTGCCTCAAGATTGTGTTGGGGAATTTCACATATAAATGAACTTGCAACATGGAGAATGGAGTCATGTAGGCTCTTGGGGAGATCCATCTTAGCACCTAGATATATCCCAATGTTGTTTCATGTAAAAACAAGATGGCACAACTAAGCGTTGGACTTTGGGATGTTATTTTATGTTTTGCGTACAAACTCTAACAATGACACAAAGTCGTTTACAATGATATTTGGCCCATGTAGGGCATAAAAGGGCTAAGGTCCAGAACCTTTGACCGGTGGTCATGGAGACCTAGTTCTATGGTGTAAAGTAGGTAAGATGCCAACAAAAGGGGCCTTAAGGCCAATTCAAAAAATTTGGCATATTTTTGTTTAATAATGGAAAAGACCCATGGAGGTAAGTTTGGAAGCGATAAAGCATTTTTTGGAAGTTAAGGCAAACAAAAACAACATTTCCTTGTTTATAATAAGAAACGAAGTCACTAACGCCTTTTGGCTACAACTAAGTGTTGTGCATGGAAAAGAACAGTTTGGCATCATATTGAAAGGTCTTATGGCCTGGCATGCATGGAAAGTGGGAAAATAATTTAGTTGCATGGTTAAATGAGTCTGTTGGGCCTTGTATATGCCCATTTTTTCATCGTGAAATATCGTTGTTTATACCCTAAAACCCTAGGTTTTTAGCTCATTCTGTACCCTAATTCCATCACTTGCCACAAAATACTCTCTATGGTTGATTATCATAAATTTTCTTTACTTATATATTATTAAATATGATTTTGTCATGTTTTACTGATGATGGTTTTGTTGAAGTACATCTATCATAGGGTTCCATTGTTGAAATCCCTCACAAGCTAGTTAAGTATGGGAATGTCTAATCTAGGGCTTTGGCACTTTCAATGCGCTTCTGAGGAAAACCAGGGGAGGTTATGGCACAAAATAATTTTTTAATACCTTCCCATGCATTTGATTTCACCCAGGTCACACATGTGGGTCCCTAGGAGTTGATTAACAAATCTGCTCAAAATGTGCAAAGTTTCCACACTGCCATGTTTGACCTCAATGTGTGTGCAGCTGGAGGTGAATATATAAAATATAATCAAATGGGTTTGTTAAAAATATAACCAGGTATGTATATCAAAAATGGTTTCTCAATATTCGAATTTTTCTAAAAGTTATACGCAGGTCTTGGAGGCATTTTTGTAAAAAAACATTTCTTTTTCAAAGTTCTAGAACTTTGCAAAAAAAAGCCAAACAACCAAATTTGGGCACGATTTCCGAGGAGATGGATTAGAATGAGACAAATCCAAGAGAGGTTTTTGTTGGAAACATAACAAATTAGTCTCCCTCCAAAAAAAGTTCCAAAATTCCTCATGGTTAGTAAGATATACTAATATCTTTTAGGTCAGTTTGTTAAAATTGTTCAATTTTCCAGAATTGAGGAAAATGAATAATTTTCCTTGTAAATATTATAAATGGCTCAGCCATGGTTTGTGTTGTAAGATTGGGAAGTTTTTGAAGGAGGAGGATGAAAATGTGTGAGCATGAGACAAAATATTGAAGGAATGTATGTAAGTGAACTTATGATTTGAATCTTAATACAATTTGACTTTGCCATGAATTCTTCATAAATGTTATGGTTTTTTTTTAATATTTAGACATTGATTTAGTTTAGACTTGCTCCAGGAGTGGCAAGGATCCACCATCACCTGGAAGCAAGTTTTGTAAACATCATAGGATAGAGGCAACGTGTTTGATTTAGATCTAGGTGCATGGATTTTATTTTGAAAGCAATTGTTAATTAGATCTCATAATTTTGATTATGTACTTAAGACTGTAATTTGTTTGATTTCTTAAAATTAAATAGACATATAATTTTCAACTCGTTGCAAGCTAATGAATGGTGTTGATCAATTATTTCATTTCATGAATAACACCTTTGTTACAGGTTTACGATTGAAATATTTAAATGTGCTTCTATTGCATAAACAAGAGATCGATAACTCAATTTGTTTTAAATATGAATTGAAATTTATTATGTACCTTATTGATTTTCTTGTAACATTGTGTTTTGGAAACCAAGTATTTGAAAGCAATGCAATGAGACCATTAAATCATTGTTTGAAGTTGTAGTTTAGTTTGAAATTCATTATGATTGTAGTTAGTTATTGGTAGAACCATTCGCCAATGTGCTCATGTTTGAATGATTTCTTGAGTTTGATTAAAAAAATTTAAGGATAGGATAGTTTCTTCTTTTGTAGTCTCTTAGATCTGAAGCATGTCAATTAAAATCTTGGTTTACTTAGTTTCTTTTGAAGCAATTGCAAAGTGGTGACAAAGGTTAGCTTGAATGCTTATTTGATTTGTTTTATGCATCCCAGGAATTAGATTAGTTGAAGTCTTGTTTGTTCATTGACTTAGTTTAAGATCATTTGAATGAGAATGAATTTTATTGGGATTAAGGTTTAGCATAAGTTTGGCATCATTTTGAATTAATCTTGATTGGTTTAAGATTCTTGTATTTATATTAAATATATCTTAGTAGTTAGATTGAGATTTTCATTTAGATTAAAATCATTTCAATGGTAATTTGTATTGCTTGGTTTATGATTAACTAGAGTTAGTTTAATTTGCACAGTGATTAGAATTTCTTATTTGTTTAAGCATGTTTTCTTCAATTGATTAGCTTCAATTAGAAATAACAATATTTTACTTAAACAATAAGTTGATTCCTACTGTAGTCTAGGTTAGATGCTCTGATCATGTGTTCCCTGCGCTTGTACCTCAAAGCTTACGAGCCCTGGATTGATAATTAAATGTTGGAAACTATAGCAATATATTTGCCCAGCATTTTTGGCGTCGTTTCTAGGGAGGTGCTAAGGGGATCAAAGCCTAGTTTCTTTCACAAGTTTTTTTGTGTGTGTGATCTTAGTTGCAGGGCAATCAGAGGGTGGAGAGTGTATGGTAAGACGTGAGTGAAGAGCCACGCATCCACTATTGTGGGGTTGCTCCAAATTTTGGCTGCCCAATCAAGCAATTTTGGTGAGTTTTTATTGCAATTAGCTGTCTTTAATTCATTTAGATTAAAAATTCAAGTTATCTAAAGATAAACCATTTTTCGGGTGCTGTAAGAACCCCCTCTTTTGGGCTTCTGTCAACTTAAAGAAGAAAGATCCAACAGCTACAATAGAAGAAGAGGGTGCATACAACACACTTTGGGTAGATTCTCTCTACCTAATTTTGATGGATCACCTAAGGACTCAGCCAAGTCTTGGGTAAGGAAGCTTGAAACATACTTCCAGCTGCATCAAGCTTCAAAAGAAGAAGCCTTGTGAGTAGTAGTGCTACATCTTCAAGGAAAGGCTTATGCCTGGTGGCTATTTGAGTCTTCTTCCTTGAAAGGGGTAAATATCTCTTCTTATGCAAATTTCACTAGGAGACTAGTGAAAAGATTTGATGTAAGACACTCTGAGACTTCTTGGGGAGAGACAGTCAAGCCCAAGAAATATGAATCCTTCCATAAGTTGGAATATTCCATAAAGCCAACTCTAGTTCTAAACATTGTTGAAGGGGTTGAAAATCTGTTGCATGATTTGCCAAGGGCAAAAACCCCACTACAACAAGGTCTCTTTTTTTAGAGAGAAAACATGAGGGTTCCTTCTTCAAGAAGAGACCAAGGAAAAGGGTCTCTTAATGATGAGGCATTCTCCATTGATGAGGAGAAGGGAGAGAAAGAGAAGAGAAGATCCTCCACCACTGTGATAGATGGAGATGAAGCAATGGCTTCCATTAGATGGGCTCTTGCATCTTTGCAAGGAGTTCCTAAGGATCTTCCATATGGAGGACATGAGTAGCATGTGTCTATGCTAAGATACAATGAGACAGAACAAAGGAGGGATCACCAAGCTGAAAAAGAAGGATATGATCCACTATTGATGGGAGAAGAGAATGGAGAAAATGCTCAAATCAGAGGCACTATTGCACCACTAAGAGGGGTCTCTAACTTTCATGAGACTTCCATATATGAAACAGAGTTGAAATTGCACAGTGGAAGCAGGGATATAAGGATCCCATCTATTCTGCATATGAGGATGGTCCCTGAAACCTCATTATCTAGTGGAAAACCACCTGGGAGGCCACCTGATTCAGATTCTGTGGGGAAAACCTCACAAATTTCTGCTCCAAACTCAGATCTAGGAGGGATTGGAGCACTTGAAGGCAAAGCTATAGTGCTGGGAGACTTGGGTAAGATCAAGGAGGAGGGAAATATTCTTCCCCTATCATAATCATCTACTCTCCTTTCTGATCCTACGCCGTGGGAGGAGAATAATGGAAGGAGTAGCCTTCCAACACACACCTTTGGCATAGGAGATGACAAGGTAAGGATAAGCAACACGAAAGAGACTTTGGTTGATGCATCATCAACGCTGTCATTATTGAGCAGTGTAGATCTGTATTGGAAATCCCAACTGCTAGTGGATTATTCCAAATATCTTCACACATGTATGATAGGTGATGACTAGCTGCATGAAGAGGGCCACTTAGTCCAAGGAGGGGTTATCTATCATCATCGTAGAATCTTTTTTTCTAGAGCTTCTATGCTCAAGAATAAGATACTACAAGGAGCACACAAAGAGTTATGTTTCAGCCACATGTATTCCGTGAGGATCTACAACATCATCATGAGGAGATTTGATTGGGAAGGCTTGAAAGAGGAATTATTTCAATATTTTCAAGAATTCATGAGCTATGTGGAGTTGGGACAACCATGGGACTCTATGCAAAATTCATTTCAGCCATCTCTTCCTTCTTTGGAAAGAGGAGAAATATCCATGCACAACTCCATGTGTATGAGAAACATTGTTGGTAAAGGATATGTTCATGTAAATCAAGTTTTATTTTCTGATTGTACATGTTATTTTACCATTTTTATGCAGGCCATGACTCCTAAAAGGAGTAATGTGTCATGTAAATCTCATGGAAACTATCGGGCCACTAAAATATCTGAACTTGGCCACTCCCTTGATGAGAAAAGGGAGATTTACTTTCATGATGGGTGCTTCCCAAAGGCACCAAACATATCTCACAGTTTCAGCCATAGTGAGATGAATTGGGCAGAAAGTAAGTGGTGGGAAAACCACTTACCATGTATTGATTTGAGGCAGGTAGGAGATGCACTATGTTGGTACCATATGTGAGACTATGACACACCCCCTCATGCTCAAATTTATGTTTGCTTGTATGTAGTTTTACTTCCGTACATTGATGATATACTTGTACTTTTTATGGGGATGTATGAAGTAACAGGGGAAGCCAGGTATGTACCACTGGGGATGGAGACTCTCTATGTACCATATGATACATGTTTAAGACAAATTTTTAGTTCAGCCATGCTTGTTTCATTTGAGTTCTTAACTCCTTATGGGATGGATCATTTACCTCTCATAAGAACATTATAGAAAGAATCATGGAAGGTTGGGTTGGTGAACACTCGGCTCATGGAGGAAGTTTATCACTTGATGGTGTCACCAATGGAAGAGGAAAGGAGTTGAAACACTCACCTTATCAGTTTCTTGAGGACAAGAAACATTTTGGAGGGGAGGACTGTAATATTCCGAATTAGCCCAAGCTAATGGGAATATGCAATTTTGTCTCAATTTTCTTGTTGCATGAATAAAATTGTAAAGGAGGATCAATAAATTCCTAAAACAACAAAATAAATCAATGCCCCATGTGAACAAGGCTAAATATGGGCTTCCTTAATAAAAATCCCTTATGTGTGGAAGGGATTGAGACAATTTACTGGGTCAACAGGACCAAATCCACAGTGTTGTCTAGATGCAATGAACCTCCTAGATACACAATGCAGTTCTAGTTGGAGGCTACACATGTGAAAGGAGCTAAACCTTTGAGATGGTTTAGGGTTTTGCAAGACTTTTAATCCTATAAAAGAAAGAGGAGAACAACAGAAGAAGGTTGTTGAAAATTGTTTTGGAAGAACATGTTTTCTTAGACATTTCTCATTCTCTTGGTTGTTTAGCAGAGAATAGTGTTGTTTAGCACTAGGTGTTCCTGATTGGGAATCCCACCTCCTTCTTTGAGTAGATCTTGAGGGAGTCTTGCATTTCTTGTCCACTATCAGGCATTTGTCCAAGATCTTCTTCGAAATACAATGCAAATATTTTTGAGGGTTTGGTTGTCTTTGTGAGCTGCAAGAAGTGGAGGCTAGATCTACTTAGATCTAGGCCATTATAGTGCCTCTTTTCAGTGGGAAAGCCTTCTATCCCCCTGGAAAGGGAGTACTGGATGAGGAGATCCCATTTTCAGATCTTGGATTAAGGCCACATCATTTTATAGAGCCTACAACACAGTCCATCTTCCAGAACTATGTTATTTTAAAGGAGAAAGTTGCAGGGTCTTTTGGCACTTTAAGGAGGAGAGATCTCTAGTTTTGGGAATCTTCCCTTCACTGTGGTGATACATGGATTATATATCTAATCTATGTTTCATTCATAATTGATCTGAATATTGATGTATTTTCTTCAGAAATTCTGAGTCTTTCTGCAGATCTATTACATTAGATCTCATATCTACTCCATGTACTACACTTTTTGCTGAAAACCCCAAGGGGATTTTGAAGAGGAGACTCTATAGTGTACAGATATGATATAGATCTATATTTTTGTACACATATCTGCTCTATATCTGAAGTGTAATCTACAACTCTTTTTAGCTAATAAAATAATGCTGTCAATCTTGTACAGTCATATCATTTGGTTGCAGCCTCTTATTTTGAGCATTTCTTCATGCAATGTCCTCTTCTTTTTGTTCTATAATGAAAGGGCTTCAATATAACTCTATATTAATGATTTAAATGACATTATTGAGCTTCATATTGGTCTCCTACTATCAATTTTCTGAAATTTGTTATTTCCTGAGCAATATTGTTTGTATTGCTGCAGTCCCTTACTAGGGCAATTTTCAAGCCATTCTAGGTGTGGGAAGCCTCTTTACCTCACCTAGTTTGATTAATTTATGCTCCCTCGTTGGATTTGGGTCTTAGATTATCAGATATAAGGGATCCAAGGGCTGGTTTTAAATTTTGCAGCATCCATTTCTGAAAAATGTGTTTTTCAGACATGCCTTGCTAGCAGTCCCATTTTGGGGATATTACATTTTTACTGTTGCTTCCTTTTCCTTTATCATTTTTTCTAACTCTAATTCCATATTCTTTATTTGAGAATTTTTATCCATTATCAACTTCATCATTTCTATCTTTTGAGTTTCAGTCTCTCCAATATCCTTTGCCAAAGGATCTTCTGTAGCTGGAATTTTTAATTGTTTCCTCAAAGTTGTTATGCCAGCATTTTTCTTCTTGGTGATTTCCTATATTGCATTGAAATTGAATGGATCATATCCAATTTTAATCACTAATTATTCCAAGGTTTTTATTTATTTTTTATTTGCAAATGAAGACACCTTCTCCATTTTCAATTGTGACTGTACATTAGCCAATGAAACCTGTAGTTTTGTTAAACTCATAGCAGTGTTAGTGAGACTTGATGAAATCAACTCACCAGTTTTTTTGTGTAGATCCATTTGATCTATTGGATGAATCTCTTTTGTATAAAACTCAAATGTAGCCCTTTTATAATCTGCTTCTAAATTTGGCTGTGGAATTTGTGCTTGAAGGAAAGGACAGTGAATTTTTCCCTATCCTAAATTGAAAGATGAAAGCAACCTACTCTGTGAACTGGGATTTTGTTTCCAAACTTGGTTGTATGTACTGGTATTTAACATTTCATTCTTCAACTTGATCTCTTTGAATTTTTCAAAGACAATTTTCTCCTTCTCCCCTGTAGCAACTGTACTAGTCTGAATGGCTTTCTGCTGATCTTGAGAAGTTGCTGATTGATGATCTTTAGAAACTGTTGTAGTAGTAGTAGAAGTGTTTTTATCACCTTCCTGTGTCAAAGGAGGTGTCTCTTTAGTAATAATAGTTACTTCTTTCTCTGACTCCTTTCTAATATTGACCTTTGGATTAAGCTTTGTCTTCTTCCTATAGTGAATTTTAAACTCTTTGCTAGATGAATCAGTCAATGGAGATGATTGATGTTCTCTAACTCTTTTCCATATTATTTCCTGTGCAATAGGAGTCTGTAATGATAATGTAGACAATGTCTATTCTTTAGCCTCCTGTAAAGTACCTTCAATCCATTCAAGCTGATTCATGTATTTTTCAATGTCTGGTCTAGGTGTATCAAAATATGGTGTAGATTTATTCTCTACCCTCAATTTAGAAATAAAACCAACTGGATCATAAGACCATGTGAAAATGAGATTAAACTGCATCTCTTTCAACAATTTATTTTCTCCTCCCCCGTTGTACTGCTATTACAAATAAAAGGTCGTATCTATTTTTTGATTTTAAATTTTGATTTATTTTTAGCAGAGACAAAATGCACTTCATCTTCATTAATCATTTGTCTAATGTACTCCAATGAAAATCCTCATGGGGAGGAATTTTGGGAACTTATAAGGGGGAAGCTCACAACTATAAAATCTGAGTTCTGTATAATTTTGGTAAATATACCAATCCCCTGTTCTAGCTTAATCTAAAAGCTGCAATACCTTTATAATTTATTAAATAATCCTGGGCTTTGTAGTTCTATTGAGAAAACTGAGTGATGGCTGAAGAAAAAATTCCACAAATTGTTTATATGAATACTCTTTTTGTTCCTTCGTGACTAATGAAGTCTAGAAAATGATTGATTTTTTATTACCTTCCTCATCCAATTTCTATAAGGGAAAATTAAATGTGTCTCCTTGAGAATACAAGAACAGGTAAACTAACACAAAGGAATAACTGAAAACCTCTTCAGTTTTGAATTTAACAAATTGATCATGGATAGAATCTACAATAAACTGACTGAAGTTGAAAATGATGGAGGATTTAGAATATGTGGAGAATATGGACATGAATATTATGATGGCTTCATCTGCCCATTGGTCCGAATAATAACCAAGAAGGTAGGAAATGACTATGATTATTTGTTTGGACCTTTCAGGGAAAATGGATGATGGAAATGGAGGGATTTTCTTGGGTAATGGTTCATTTTCAGACATAAACAACTCAATAGTTTGAGCTCTCTTTTCAAAACATAACTTTTGATATATTTTAATCAAGACTTCTTGGAAAAATGGTGTGGAATTCTCTATGGTTGGGGCTTGCATCATTTTTTCAATGGTTTGGGCATTTATGGTCACCAAAATCTCTCATGTAAGAGTGATAATAGCTCTCTGGTTTGGCATATACCAAGCTTGGAATCTTCTAAAATTTTTTGGATCACTATGGGTGTGAGGAAAGATGAAATGTGGAATATTAGAATCTCATAATCCTATATCATAAAATTTATCTAAGAATTTATCTTCCAACCAACAATATAACTCAAAAATCTCAAGGTCACAAAGAGTTTCATGGATTTTGTGGTCTTTGTCTGCTAAAGGTATGTGATGAAAATCAACTGGAGGGTGTAACAATAGACTTGCTGGTTCTTCTCATCATTTTTTGTTGGGAGGCATGATTGGCTCTATTGAAATGGTAGAAACGGGAACGTTCTGATGCAAAACAGGGGCCGAGATTGAGGAAAATCTTTGCAAACTAGAAGAAAATCAATAGTTGCAAAAGAAGGCTTTAGACAATGGCATGGTTGATCTCCGGAGTTCTTTCACTAGATTTAATTTGGTAATTATGTGCAGAGCAGATGGAAAATCATAATAAAAGTTTCAATCAGGCGTTTAGTGGTGAATTTATGGAAAATTGAGTTTGATTCCAATTTGAAAAGGGCGCTGGTATATTTATTAATGGTTAGAAATTAAATTAATTGGCTAACGGTTATGGAAAGGCAAGAATTAATTTGATTGGAAAGTCCACAGTACACATTGACATGACATGATTGACGGGTGAAGCAGTGGTTTGATATGGTGGATAAGTGGGATTTCGGTGGGGTATAAAGGTGGTAAGTGGTTTCATGTGGGGGGCTGCGAAATCACCTTCTTATGACACGTAGAGGTGGGGTCGAGCTTTAATACCGCCCATTTTGTACCCCCAACCCCCCTAATGTTAAGTCTCAGATGATGAGGGGGGGCGAAGTCACATGTGAGTTGTCATATTAGACTGTGATGCGATGGATTATCGATGAGATGGGGGACGGTTAATGTATATCGGAGTTTAATGAATGGTGGGGTAGGGGTATGATGAAAGTGATGTGACATGGATGATTTATGGGTTAGGGAATGCAACGTTTCACATGGGTAGTGGAGAATATGGTAATGGAGAATAATGGTGGTGAAGAATAATGGATAGGATTTAAAACCTATGTTTTCAAGAATAATTTTTTGAAATATTAAAGAAAAAACTTTAATAAACATGTGATTTCGAAAATGAATTTTTTCAGCAGAGCTCTGCATTTCTTCTCAGATACAGTGAAAGAATATGTAATTCTTATGACATGCATATTTTATTTCAAACTATGAAAACCAACTTTCTCCTTCAAATAGACCTTTATGGATGAAATTGATGTTTGACTACCTCATTTCTTAGTGAAAAATTAAATATTTTTCGTAGGCAGTTTAGACCCTAGACTTGACCTAGATGAGATGGAGTGACATGATTTTAGACCTCTAAATGGAGATGAAATAATGCGAAGGAAAAACATATCATGACAGGATTTTTTTAGAGACCAAAATTATTACTGAAGACTACCTGAAAAGAAAAAACATTTGACTAATGACCTGATAGAAAACTCTCAAAGGAGACTTTGATCACTAAAAAATTGACTCTAACATTCCCTACACCAAAGTCCCATGTAACCTTATAGGTGTTCTTAGCGCAAGGAGTCACTCCTTGAATGCAAAGGAGTAAGCCTTACACATAATAGTTCATTTTAAGTTAAAATATTTTGAGTGGTGGGATGGCTTCTTAAAGAGTTTGAAATTATTAAATTTACTCTTTCAGACTTTCATGCATTTGGCAAGCTATGGAAAGTATAAATTGTATGGATAAATTTGTAGTATAGGCAGCAGATTGTGGCCAATGAAATGTGATAGATATTTGGTACTGAGCCTAAGTGATAAACATATCCTAAAACAGTCACACAACTATAATAGTGGCCTTTTACATAAAATCTATTTTATGAAAAAGAAACAACATTTAGAATGTAGAATACATGTATAAATAATCTCGTAAATCCTTCATGAAACCTTCACTAGCATGCTCTACACAACATATAGATGATTTTATGAATACTAAACAGTAGATAATTAACTATTAGATCCTCTAACAATTCTCTTACTCATAATTTGCTAGCTGCTGCAACTCATAAATCAGATGAATAAGAAAATAAGAGAAACACGCCATACATTATATAGTCCTTGAAACACAAAGTCCTCCAACGTGAAGTGTAAACAAATTTTTCTTTATTATGAAATAAATTCAAATCGACCAAAATCCAACCCTAAAATGGCATTTACAAATTATATTTATAGAGAGAGGCACCAACCCCATCTCTCCTAAAAATAAGGATCCACTCTTTCTCACATTACATAGGAGTTATAAGACATTAAACACATATCCTATCGAAATATAACTAACTGTACAAATGTATATAGGAAGAAAGAAGAAAATTTGAATTTTTTTGCTGAGTGTGTTGGCAACCTGCCTCCTTTTCTTCTAATTTTCCTCTCCATCACCTTGGTTCTTTAAAGCCCATGTGTCTTCATTAAATGTGACTTTTAACAACCTTAAAACCACCTATCAAACATCACTTGACATGTCCATATCGTTAGGAGTCCTAATCATTCTTGGATTAGCTCGAAATTACTGTTGACTACTGTCAAAAATCATTTAAAACAGATGCTACTAGAACTTCCAGTAAAAACATGTAACTATGCAAAAATGTACTGCTACTAGAATTTCTGGTAACACTCTGTTTCCTTTTCAAAAATGCACAGTAAGATACTTGAAAAATTATGTGCAGACTTAAACATTATCAAAATAAAATTTCAGTTTAAAGTCTCAGGATTTCTTATTTTTCTCCCATAGCTTGGTTATGATTCTTACAAAACTTTTGTTATATGATTCAGCTAAACCATTCCCTTGTTGATAATAAGTTGTAGAGTTAGTACACTAAATACCATAATCTTCACAGAAATTTACGAATGGTGTAGCTTTAAAAGTAGCTGCATTATCCGCTACTAGCCTTGATGGACATCCAAATCTGGTTATGATTCCCTCCAGAAAGATAATGATGACTTTTTGAGTATCATTTCTAGTAGATATTTCTTCAATCCACTTGGTGAAGTAATCAGTTGCCACAAGAATCCGGCGATGTTATCCACTGGAAGGTGGATAAATTTCCCCATTGAAATCCAATCCCCATTGTTGGAAAGCTACAGAAACAACTATGGGCTTGAGAGGAAAAGATTTCAATTTTTTTTTACCAGTGAAATTCTGACATTTTTCACATGCTCTCACCTTAGCACATACATCAGAAAACAAGCTAGGCCAAATTTAGCCAACTCGCAGTATTTTGTATGTAGTAGTTCTCCAATAATGATGACCTCCACACACACTACTATGCATATCAAACATAACCTTATTAGACTCATCCTAGTCAATGCACGTCAACAAAACTCCTGTAGGATCTTTCTAATATAAACAATTATCCTTGATGAAAAATTTAATGGTTTTCAGCTTCAAAGATCTCACTTTGCTTTTATAAAAATTTGGAGGTTTAAAATGTTGCAGAAAATAAATGATATCCTTATACCAACTACACTCAGCAAGCTTTACATCTACTACCATGCTGTCAATAGGTTTTGAAATTTTCCCTTGTAGATTGTCATCCATGAAATTCAAGCCCAAATCTCTACAATTTTCTTCAGCTAGTAGTTTGGCTAATCCTTGACCTTTGATTAGTTTGCTAGGATTTATCTCTAAATAAAATTCAAGAACTTTAGTCACCCACTTCTTTTTCTAGCAATATCAGGCTGAACTAATATTTCTCTAACAACAGATGAAGGTACGTAGGAAATAATTTGAGCATGCAGAATATAATCTCTAAAAGCCTTCAAAACTTTAACTAATGCATAGGCATGCTTTTCCAACATTTCATAGTTCAATTCTGCATCTCTAAAAGCTCTGCTGAAAAATGCTATGGGGGATTTCTTATTTGTAGCATCGTTTTATAATAAAAGAGCAGTAATAGTTTCTTAGGAGGCAAATGAGAAGATCAAGAAAGGCTTTGAGTATTCAGGGCTTACCAACTGAGGTGCTTAAGTGATAGCTTTTTTTATCAGCTCAAATGAATTTATTACTTCAAATGTCCACTTAACTTGTAATATTCCAAACATTTAGCCTTCATCTAAATGGAATATTATAGTTTTTTTTGTCACTAGGTAGGTGAATAAGTGGGTGGGGAGGCCCATAAAGCTCTTTAAGAGGAATAATAACACTCCTAATGTGAAAGGAGGAAGAATAAGCAAATGGATTAAGCACCTCCAAGTATGAACATGGGTTGGATCATGTTGATTCAATCAACTTTGACCAATTCAACTTTGACCAAGTCAACAGCGCTGTCATGGAGGAGTGGCATTCACGATGAGACAACACAGTTTTAGTGGAGGACAACTTGTATGAGCTTAGTGGCAAGTATGGATGGGACCCAATGTGATAAGTCTCACATACTATATATGGAGGGGATGGCAGCCATTGTTATTCATGTTTTAGATTATCATTTGATATTGGTCTGTTTAGTCTTTGCATTCATTTTCTATTTAGCACAAGGGTGTTCCTGATCGGGAATCCCTACCACATTCTTAGGGAAGGAGAGGTTCTTTGAGCTGAATTTCCTCATTCTGGAATTTTAACCAAGCTACCTCCTCTAGCTACAGTGCAGTCTTTGTTTAGAGCTAGGTTGTGTTGCAGGGTGCAGAAAAGGAGGATCACATAGAGCTATTTATGGGCTTGTTTTTCAGTGGAGAGATATACTATCCATTGGAGGATCATAAAGGAGGGCTCCTGGGCATATTTTCACATCTTTGGAATTAGGCCAACCATCTACTATCCTTCACAACGTAGTCACAATTCTGAACTGCGTTATTTTTGGAGGCAGTTGCTGGGAGGGTTCATTGAGCTCATCAGGAGGGTCTATTTCTGAGTAGAGGAAACAACCTTCTATTTAGAAATACCATTGGAGGAGGACATCATCATTTCAGATATGTCATAGCCTAATTGTATTTATATCCATATTGCAGTGACATCTCAACCCCAGGGTTATTTGTCACATTGTATATTTCTTGGTATTTCTAGCAATCTTTTCCGGGTTGGCTAGAAATCATGTATTAGAGCCCACATCTTCCTTTTTGGGTATTTCTTTTGTTTCTATCAGAAATATTTCATTTATGTATGTTTACAGCAGCAACTATATTGATATAGACAATGATTTCATTGCTCTCTGGCATTCTAGACAGTTACAACAACTCATGTGTTGATTCTTCTTATCATTGGAGGCTTGTTCTTATTGCTTGAGTGGCTTGACCTTCATGATATTTTTGTATATTGTTGCTGATATCCTAATAAAATGATGGCTGTATATTTATCCCTCTCATTTCATGTTTAGATTTTTTTTGTTTTACATTTTTATGTCTTATATTGCTATTATTTCCCTTTTGGGATATTACAGTGGTGTCAGAGCATAATCTTGGCTCAACCTGTGCATTCAAGACATTATGCCATTAGAAGGAGAAGCTTCTTCTCACAGAAAAGAGAAGTTATATAGAATAAATAAAGGAATGACTCCATTATTTGGAGAAATGAAGGAAGAGAGGATCTCCTAGCTTCTTTTCCAAACTATGAAAAATATCAAGGAAGATGTCAAGGAGATGAAAGGGGAGAGGTGCAAAAAAATTCCAAGGGGGTTTGAAAGTGAAGCATGCCCTAGGTATTCACATGATGGGTGTGGAAATTTAGCCACACATGCAGATCCACAACACAGTTTATGGCCCACATTCACTGCAAGAAGAATGGAGGATGAAGATGCACCAAGGGAGGATACCTTGAGTGACTATCTTCAGGAGTATGAGTCTCAATCCTTGAGATTCAAAGAGAACTTGGACTTCCAAGGGTTTTTCCAGCTTAAGGAAGAAAGAAGATCCAGAAACCATAATAGAAGCAAGAGAGGTAAAATCTTTCTATCTAAATTTGATGGATCAACAAAGTGCACATCCACAGCTTGGGTGAAGGAGCTAGATTCCTATTTCCAGCTTCACCAATTTTCAAAAAAGGAGGCCATTAGAGTAGCAGTGTTGCACCTCAATGGTATAGCCCATGATTGGTGGTTTTATAGTTATGCTTCATTTTAACATGCAAATGTAAACACTTATGTAGGTTTCACTAAGAAATTAGTGAGAATATTTGATATTAAACATTGTGAAACATCTTTTGTTGAACCCAAAAACTCAAAACCTATGCGTAAGTTGGAGAGATATATTTTTCCAACTCCACTCCATATTTCTATGGAAGGGGATAAAAACATGCATGATGCCTTTCCAAGGGCAAGATCACCACTTCTTGAAGAGCACTCTTCTATAGATGAGGACATGGAGATTCCTCCTTCAAGAGAAGACCAAGATCTATGGTCTCTCATTGATGATGAGGCATTTTCAAATATTGATGAAGGGGATGAGCAAAGAGGAGCTAACCATGATGTACCATTAGGAGGAGATCCATCACCACATGCAGATGGGAATGGAGCCATTGCTTCTAGTAGAGGAGCCCTTGTGTCTTTGTAAGGAGTTCCAAATGATCTAACATGTGGGAACCAAAGCACAATTCCGAAGCAGCATGTATCAGTTATTGTGGCTTGTGAATCTTAGCAGATGGAAGGAGAAGAAAGGAAGGATCAGCATCAAGGGATGATGAGAATTCACCCTTATCTATTTTGGGAGGTTTCTGCACAAAATAAGGAGACTGTATTGCACAGTGAAGGGAGGGACAAATCAGTCCACTCATATATATATAGCCCACTTCAAATTTTGATGTCTCACTACATGGGGGCATTCCACCTAGGAGGCCACCAGATCTAGAGTTGGTGAGAGACATCTTGCCAGTTGGTTCACCACTCTTAGATCCCAAAGGGGTGGATACTTTGGAGGGGTCTAGTATAACGCAGAGAGTCTAGGGTAGAGTCAAGGAGGAAGGAGACAGTCTCCCATTTTCAGCATTACCCACTCTCACTACATATTCTGCGCTGACAGAAGTTGCTGTAGTGATGGAGGATGGCACCACCATGGTGCAAGTGAGATAATCCATGGATTTGGAGGAGAATATGGTATTTCCCTTGAGGAAGGAATCCTCCATACATTGGAGTAGATGGAGGCCACTCATGCTTACATTGGCCAAGGCCAGGAGGATATTTTTGGAAAGTAGCTTCTCATGGGAGGCCAACTTCCAAAGGCCACCACTTCTACTTGAGCATGAGCAGTTGCATGATGGGAATGGTAGCACTTTGGAGGGTGAATTTGGCATGGGGGATGTCAAAGGAGAAGACAAAAACATGTGGGGAGCTTCACATTTCAGATCTATAGTGTTGTCTCATAGGAGGGTTGATCCATATTGGAGGTCTCAAATTTTGGTAGAGTACTCCAAGGATCTTGGTGCCTGTATGATTCTTGATGATCCGGAGGGAGATGATAGATACATGGTGGTTAATGAGGTCATTTATTCTTATGGCAAGGTTCTCTTGACTATAGTTTCTGAGCTTAAGAGGAAGCTACTACATGCATCACATGTGGACTTTCTTTCCATGCACTTTGATGCATTTCATTCTTTGATGGAGGAGTTCACTTGGGAGGGAATTAAGCAGGATGTATATCAACATGAGGAGATGTGCATAGCCCAGATGATTTTAGAGAGGTTTTCAAAACCACTTCCCTACTCATTGAGAGTGAGGGAGAACTTTTAGTTGAGCCATTTCAGCTCAATGACCAAAGTACATAATAGAGAAGGCACATTTTTGCATTATGATTTGTACTTCTTTACTTTATATGAGCATCATGTTGTACCAAGGAGGATTATCCCTCCTGTTATATTGTATTTTGATGTATTGAGGCCATTTGCAGTATTGATGTTGGCCATGCTATTGGTGGTTTGTGGGGGAGGCCACATGATTCTTGGTGTGCACCATTAGCACCACATTTTACTTTTATGATCCTATCTTGTAGGATGACTGTGGTAGCAAACAAGTGGCTGAAAAGACACTTGTTATTCTTTGTTTTCAGGTAGGCAGGGAATACACTACGCTAGTTCCATATGAGGAGCTATGATCCCCCTCCCAGTTGTCATATGGCAACTTGTTTTCATTGGTTTTTTCTTCCATATATTGGTGATGTTCTTATGTGTATGGGAAGCTTTGTTGGGAGAGTGGCACAAGAGTTGGAGGTGCCCATTGGGAGTATGATTATCCCTAATTTACATGTTGCATGTTTTAGGAAAAAAAATGGGAAAACCATGATTGCCACACTACATTTCTTTTTTTCATATGGAAGGAGCGATTTAGAGAACTTGAGTTCTTGGAGGAGGCACTTCATGGCTGATTTTTTTGGTGGGGTAACTTGGGCCATTCTTGGATACCATCACATTTCAGCCCAAGATCAGTAGCAGCCCCATACTTACCATAAATGGAGAGAGAAACAACTTGGATGGAAAAATCTATTCCCTCCATGCAGCCCCAATACATTGCATAACCCGAGGGTTGAAGATTTCTTTGATGAGCTACCTAGAATGGCTCATTTCATTTTGATGATAGCATGGGCATGAGAGACTCTCATTGGGGATGAGATTCCATATATATCACTCCTACCTTGAGGAGGACATGGGACAACAAAAAGGTTTCCACTTACACCTTCCACTTTTTCATGTTGTGAGCCATTCGGGTTTGCATACTTGGGAGGAACCATTAGAGGGTAGATTTATTGCAGATTATGTTGAGTTTTGGTGGGAAATATTGATGAGGAGATCACAAGAAGAGGAAGGGAGGAATTTTTCTCCACCTTTATAGTTTCTTGAGGACAAGAAACATTTTGGAGGAGAGGATTGTAATATTCCAAAATTTTAGCCTTCATCTAAATGGAATATTATAGTTTGTTTTGTCACTAGGTAGGTGAATAAGTCGGTGGGGAGGCCCATAAAGCTCTTTAGGAGGAATAATAACACTCCTAATGTGAAATGAGGAAGAACAAGTAGCTGGATTAAGCACCTTCAAGTATGAACAGGGGTTTGATCATGTTGATTCTGTCAACTTTGATCAAGTCAACAATGCTGTCATGGAGGAGTGGCATTCATGATGAGACAACGCAGTTTTAGTGGAGGACAACTTGCATGACCTTAGTGGTAGGTATGGATGGGATCCAATGTGATAAGGCTCACATAATATATATGGAGGGGATGGAAACCATTTTTATTCGTGTTTTAGATTATCATTTGATATTGGTCTATTTAGACTTTGCATTCCTTTGCTGTTTAGTAGGGTTGCGGTGCTGTTTAGCACAAGGGTGTTCCTAATCGGGAATCCCTACCTCATTCTCAAGGAAGGAGAGGTTCTTTGAGCTGCATTTCCTCATTCTGGAAATTTTTCCAAGCTACCTCCTTCATCTATAGCACAATCTCTGTTTAGAGTTGGGTTGTGTTGCAAGGTGCAGCAAAGGAGGATCACATAGAGCTATTTATGGGCTTGTTTTTCAGTGGAGAGGTAGCTTATCCATTGGAGGATCAGAAAGGAGGGATCCTGGGCATATTTTCACATATTTGGCATCAGGCCAACCATCTACTATCCCTCACAGTGTAGTCACAATTTTGAACTGCGTTATTTTTGGAGGCAGTTGCTGAGAGGGTTGATTGAGCTCATCAGGAGGGTCTATTTATGAGTAGAGGGATCGGAATTCTATTTATAACTACCATTGAAGGAGGAAATAATCATTTCAGATCTGTCATAGCCTCATTTTCTTCAGATCTAGATTGCAATGACATCTCAACCCCAGGGTTATTTGTCACATTATGTATTTCTTGGTATTTCTAGCAATCTTTTTCGGGTTGGCTAGAAATCATGTATTAGAGCTCACATCTTCTTTTCTGAGCATTTATTTTGTTTCTATCAGCCATATTTCATTTATTTATGTTTACAGTAGCAGCTACAATGATATAGACAGTGTTGTCACTGCTTTTTGGCATTCTATATAGTTGCAGCAACTCATGTGCTGATTCTTCTTATCATTGGATGCTTGTTCTTATTGCTTGAGTGGCTTGACCCTCATGATATTTTTGTATATTGTTGCTGATATCCTGATAAAATTATGGTTGTATATTGATCCATCTCATGTCATGTTCATATTTTTTGTGTTTTACATTTTTATGTCTTGTATTGCTGATATTTCCCTTTTGGGATATTACATCACTTCTTTGTCCTTCTTTAGCATACAAGTAATATGCTTCACTAATTCAGAAAATTGGAAATGAATCTTCTTTAAAAATTGATCTTACCAAGGAAATATTGAATCTCTTTCTTGGATCTTCGAATGTTAAGGCCTAAATTGAAATCAATCTTTTGGGATCAATTCTCACTCCATCTTTAGAAACCATGTGACCCAACATATTACCTTCTTTAAGAGAAAAATGAGACTTATTTGGATGCAATCATATACCATATTTTCTGCATTTAACAAATAATTTTCTCAAGTGTTGAAGGTGCTCTTGATCTGAACCTAAAAACCAACAATATCATCCAAATATATGACCAAGAATTTGTCTTTTTCTCCAATGAATGAAAATTCCATACCACGCTGGAAAGTGGCCCTGACATTCATAAGCCAAAATGGAATATTTGCATACATGAATATTCCCCAAGGAGTAGTGAATGTTCTCTTCTCTCGCTCTTATGGCCAAATAGATACTTGGTTGTACCCGGAGAACACATCTAACATGGAAATTATGTTTAACCCGGTTACCTTTTGAAGAATATGCTCCATCTTTGGCAATGGATAATTATCTTTCTTGGAGCATTTGTTAAGATTATTGAAATATACACATAATCTGACTTCACCACTCTTATTTCTTACTGGAGCTATATTAGCAACCCAATCTGAGTATCTCAACGGAATGATGATTTTAGCATCCAAATGTTTCTTCACTTCCTTCTCCATCACAGGTAACAATAGTGGATTGATTTGTCTTTATTTTTGCCGGAATGGATTAGTACCATATTTCAATGGTATTCTATGCTCAATGATAGTTGTGTCATATATCTAAATATCCTCATATTTCTAGGCAAAAACATCAAAAAAATCACAAAACATCTTGTGGTACTCAATCTTTCTTTCTTCTAATAAATCTTTTGACAACTTAACATACTTTGGCTCTACTTCTGTACCCAAATTGTAATCTTCCAATTCTGCATCTATTTCATCTAACTATGGTTTAAATAAAACATCATTGTGATAAAAAATCTTCTCAAGTGGGATTAACTCCTTGGGAATATGATTGGTAGGCAGTTGTATGATAGCTTGATCAACAATCTGTTTTTTCAAATTTTTTTCATCTTGATAATCAACATTATCCTTCATGAGATCTTTATCCCAATCAATGCTTAGGGCATAAAATTATTCAAAAACTTCAATGAATCTTCTAATCTCCTAGTCATCCTAAAAAACTTTCCAATGTTTTATATTATCAGGAATTCTAGTTCTAAATCTAACTTCCACTTCATATTTCAGCTTTATAGGTATTGGAATCATGAATGAGCTTGCTGAAATAGAAAATGAATCAACCAAAATATTACCTTCTCTTAGAACAAAAGAAATGTTAAAGGCCAGGAATGAGACTTCTATAATGCTCCATACTGCATTCCAGTAATCTCTGAGTCTGGGATTCTTAGTTTGATAAACATTTTTTATTTGTTGAATAATATGTTCAGCATCTCCAAAAACATCAATTTCTGAAATATTCATGTATTTTGTTGTTTTTAAACCCACTAAAAGAGCTTCATATTCAACCACATTCTTAGTTGCTTCGAATTTAAGTTTGAAAGAAAATGTGGAGCTCTTTTTCAAAGGGGGAATGAGAAATATTCTTGCACCAGCTCCTTCTCTAGAACATGAGCCATCAAAATACATTTTCCACACCTAAGAACCCTCATGACTGATTTTATTTTCATCGGGATTCAAAATCTGAAAAAATTCTATAGGCAGGGCAGAATTATCCAGATGTAAAATCCTTAAACACACATCAATTGTTCTAGCATATATTGGATGATTAGTGGGGTATTTGTTGTCACTAATGATATATGCTAGCTAAGATTCTCTATAAAGTATTCTTTGTTCTCCTCCAAAAACAGGGATAGTAGCATAAGTGAAATCCATTTGCAAAGTTCCTCCCAACCTTCTAATCCATGATATAGAAAGTAACATGCCAAATATATGAGGAATATTAGCTACAACAATATCCATCACCATCCCTCTCATGGGTAGCTGAAAGATGCCTACTTCAAGGTCTTTGATGACAACAAAGCATTGGACTTTCTAGGAATGAAAAGAGTAGAGATATTGGTATTCTCTAGTTACTTCTAGACCTAGTTCATCCATGACCACCTTGGGCATTAAATTATGTGAGGCTCCAAAATCCATTATACAATTATGCAAGATTTTATCATGAATATCCAGATATAGATAGAAAGGATGGGTAGAGTCATCACTGTCTTCTACCAATGGACCTAAAATAACAGTGCACTTGTCATCTTGAAGGTTAAAAAAATCGGAGGCTACTTCGGTAGGTGGAGGCTGAAGAGATTTCATAAAAGTATTTTTTAAATCATCATTTTTCATGAGTTCTACAAGAGGAATATGGATCCTAAACTTTTGTATCTCATTTTCAAAATTGAAAGCAGGGGGCAACTTGTGAGCAATTTTTACCTCAAGTGAAGGAGGGTTAGCTACTTCCAAAACTTCCGGCTTGCTTGGTTCAACCACTTTCTTTTCTTCTATAATTTTATTTGTATCCTTATTCTTCTTTGGATGTGCAACTGGATTGGAGTTATCATCAATGTTATTTCATATGAGATTGTATCTACTTTGATGATTAGCTGCAATCATGGAATGATAAAATATCACTTAATTATTCTAAGTATATGACATGAAGTCTTCCTACTCTGCTTGTGTAAGATGAATAAACCCTTCTTTATCTCTTAGACAATAGATATGAACACCTTTCCCCAACCCTTCAACTTCCTCTTCATATTCAAATATAACATTTTGCAAAGGGGGATACACTTTTTGATCATCAACATCTCTTCTTTCTCGCTTCAAAATTTGAGGAGCATTAGGTCTTATAAACTGTTGTCTATTAGGCTAATCAAATGAAACATTTCTAGTAGTAGTTGGTCTTGCTTCCATCTTCAGCTTAGACATCTCAGTGATCAATAACTTGACCTTCTTGGTCAACTCATCTAGCTTAGGATATATGTTAGAATTTCCTTAAGATGACACTTCAAATTTTTTCTTCCTTTTTTCTTTGTCAATCCCCCTTCCAAGCCTATGAGCTGCTAATACATTAGATTCTACCTCCAGTGCATTGTCCTAAATTTGTGTTACTATTGTAGATCTTCTTTATCTCAATAATAAACAAAAATGAGTATCAAAGGCATCAACATAAGTGATTTTGGTGTAAGATTCGATAGGCTTGATTAGGTATTTTTTCTATACATCTTATTGAATCTATTAGAAAAATCATAAACTAATTCTCCTTCTTTTCTTTTGATTACACCAAATTCAGTGATATAATATAGAAATTTCGTATCAACCCATTTCCTTAAAAATGTATCATATAGGGTTTCAATTCTCGTGATGCTACTAGCTCTCAAAGATCTAAACCATTTCCTAACACCACCCTCAAGGCTCTGAAAAAAACTCTCATCCAAAATTATTCATGCTCAATATTCAGATTGTCAACATAGGCATAAAAATCAGAAATTTGTTATTCAATGGTTACCTCTCCCTCACCACTAAATTTAGGCATATAATTGAGATAATATCCTGCAAGTAATGCATTCATAGGTTGAGGTAAAACTAAAGGGGCATACCTGGAAGCAACAATTGCATCCATTCGGTTAGGGGGTGGGTTTTGACCTCCCATGGTATGAGTTTCTAGGATTTGTGGAAAAACAATTGGTGGATTTTGAACAACAGATGATGAAGCACCAACACTTGATGTACAAATTGTTTGTTGTCTATAAAACAAGGGAGGTAAATAATTTTCTGTAAAATCATGGGACAGAGTTTGCAACACTTCTTTAGGGACAACCTTTGAGAAAATAGTAGCATAGGTAGAAAACTTTCATTTACTCTTTTTCTTGATTAGCTTCTCAGGATTAGGGACTGAGATTCTCAAAGGGGAATGTGGATTAGCCCTGGATATAGCCCTTCTAGGATCCATATTTCAATAATGGAGTCACCAGGTGTAAAGCAGTCTAAAAAGACAACTAGAACTGTACATCTCAGAGCCAGACTTATAACTTTTTCATTCACCCAGGGATAAAATTCAATTCTCCTCCCTGGTAATGATGCCAAATATGTCAGCGCAATAAGTCACTCCTTGACTAGAAATGAGTAAGCCTTACACATCATAGTTCATTTCAAAGTAAAATATTGAGTGGTGGAATGGATTCTTAAAGAGTTTGAAATGATTTTTACTCTTTTAGACTTCATGCATTTGGAAAGTTGTGGCAAGTATAAATTGTCTAGATAAATTTGTAGTATAGGGAGAAGATTGTGACAGATGAAAGGTAATAGATAGTTGGTATTGAGCCTAAGAGATAAACATATCCTAAATCAGTCACACAACTATAATAGTGGCCTTTTACATAAACTTTGTTTTATGTAACAGAAAAAAAACGTTTGGAAAGTAGAATACATGTATAAATAATCTCACAAATCCTTCATGAAACATTCACTAGCATGCTCTACATAACATATAGATGATTTGTAGAAAAATAAACAGTATATAATTAACTATTAGATCCTCTAACAGTTCTCTTACTCATGCTTTTCTAGCTTTTGTAACTCATAAATCACATGAATAAATCAATAAAAGAAACACACCATAAATTAGATAGACCTTGAAACACAAATTCCTCGAGAATGAAGTGTAAAAGGAGTTTCATTTATTATGAAAAGTGTTCAAGTCGACCAAAATCCAACACTGAAATGGAATTTACAAATGATATTTATAGAGAGAGACACCAACTCCATCTCTCCTAAGAAGGATCCACTCTTTCTCACATTACATAGGAGTTATAGGAAATTAAATACATATCCTATTGAAATATAACTAACAGGACAAATGTATATGGGAAGAAATAAGACAATTTTAACTATGTTGTTGAGTGTGCTAGCAACCTTCCTCCATTTTGTCTCATTTCTCTCTCCGTGACCTTGGTTCTTTAAGACCCATGTGTCTTCATTAAATGTGACTTTTAACAACCTCAAAACCACTTATCAACCATCACTTGACATGTCAATATCATTATGAGTCCTTATCATTCTGGGATTAGCTCAAAAACATTTCTGATAGCTGTCAAAAATCATTTAAAATAGATTCTACTAGAACTTCTAGTGAAAGCCTGTAACTGCGCAAAAAATATAATGCTACCTTTATAAAAGGGACTTATTCCTTCGTTATGATGTTGCGAATGAATCCTTGGATCCTAGGAAGGTAAAAAAATTATGGAAAGGGTCGCACATCATCAAATTCTACCTCATTAAAGGGGCATAAATCCTTGGCATTTTGAATGGAACATGTATCAATGAACGTGTCAATGGACTCTACTTAAACAAAATTCATCCTTGATGATAATAATTTTTTTCCTTTATTTTTTATTATACAATATTTTATGTTCCTCTCATGTGTTAATAACCTCAAAAATATCTCTTTGATCTCTACCTTTTTGTTTCTTTGCAAATGGATCACCCACCAACATACTTCCTTAGTTTCATTGATGGTGCTTCTAAGTGGACTCAAAACCTAGCCTTGATAGATTAGGTCATTTACTCACCTGATTATATCCAAATACACTCAAGTGGAGTTTGTATTGGTCCAACCACAAATAATAAAGCCAAATACAATGCTTTCATAGGCATGTTAGCTTACACAATCAAACTTGACATTTTCCCCTTGCATGTGTTCATTGACTCCCAACATATGATCACCCAATTAAACCACACCTTTCATGTTTACAACAATCTTTTGTTTAGAAATTACCTGCATGTCAAATTTGTATTACAATTTTTTCACCTGATTATATTTTCACATATACCACAGAGTTAGAACCACATCGTCAACCTCATATAAAATCATATCGTAGAATGGAAAGCATCACATTAATCATAAAAGAAATTGAGATATGCATATCATGGAACATAAATAAACATCATTCAACACATCATAAATCCATCACATTATAAGAAAAAGATAGTAACAATCAAATCACATAAGAGACACATATGGAACATATATATATATATATATATATATATATATATATATATATATATATATATATATACTTATACTCAACTATAAACCATTAAAATCCATGAAGCATTCTCAGATGCTTCATTATGACTATTGGTCTGCCCCATGCGTGGGTTAACAAAAATCCCCTTGAGTTTCCTATGCGGATGTGGGATCCATACAAAAATATGTTCATGCAATTCCCCTCTCCATATATCACTACCATACACCATAATTCACAAGGTTTGAGTTTCACGACTCACCTATCTCTTGCACAAACATGAAAAATATTTTAGAAGCCATCCAAATGCATAATGATATATATATATATATATATATATATATATATATATATATATATATATATATATCTACACACACACACACACACAAAGTTATAAACCATCAAAATCCGTGAAGCAGTCTCATAATGGTTGCTTCACTATGACTATTGGTCTAACCCATGCATGGGTTTCCAAAAATCCCCTTGAGTTTCCCATGTGGATGTGGGATCCATAGGTAAAAAAATTTAATAAATTCCTCCCATTCATATAGACTCACTACGCTACAACATAATTCAGAAGGTTTCATTTTCAGGACTCGCCTATCTCTTAAACAAACATGAAGAATCATTCAGAAGTCTTCCAAATGCATAATGAACATGATCTTTCTCTCTGGCTACTACGTCACTAGTTTCCAAATGAGATGGAATGGTGGGCCCCACCATATTTTTTATATACATTGCATCAAACATGCCCTAGTCTACGTTGGATCCCACAAGCTCCATTTTTAAACCATTCATACCCTTGTGATTAACACAATGCACACTCATTGTTATCATCTTCCTTTATTCGTATTAAAAATCCCCCCGAGGCCATTTCCATCTCAGGATTATACTAATGTGTACCAATACTTTATTACTGTAATGTTATAGTATTTACTTCGATTATTTCATATCCATTATACTTTCAGTGGGGGATTTTTGGCTCATGGTTGTAGGATCCATTTGTCACCCACATAAATACCTCGCACATAAAGAAGCACACTCATGCTTTAGGTATATTTTCTTCAACTAACATGGAAAATTATTCCTTTGATGAATTTTCATATTCTAGTTCACTCCATCTGAGTTCACGATAGGGCCCTTGCATTCCAACCACATTTTTCAACATCGTCCTCTTGCACTTGGTACAATGTCTATTTTTAGTTAGTATTATTTTCCACCCTCGTAGATTGCTCCAGATAGTAGAAACCTTTGCATTAATAACATCCACATAGTATTAAATTTCTCAGTAGTCATATATTTACATGTTTTAAGATATTACATCATGCTTCATACTCATCTTATTGCTAACCTACCCTTTTCTCTTCTCGAGAACATATCAACTTGGTTATCATAAATGTGCCACCGCATTTCACACTTGGCCTCTCATAACCCAACCAATAAATATACCATTTGCATCATCCTCATCCATTCATCATCCCCACAACAAGACCAACCAATGGTTCCTCCATCCTTTACAATTACTCTCTTTCACTCTCATGCAAGCTACTACACGTTGGGGTACCCATCTCAATGTTGTACATTCTAAAATACCATTATATTCTTTTGGAAAGTGTATAAATTTTTTTTGGAAGTAATAAAATACCCACTCACCCTATTATTCACACACTACTTTGTGGTAGTCATGAGTCACCCTTGTTTGGAGCACTTACATTTTCACCCTATCGTCTCAACACTAGCCCCATGTTGTGACCCTTTTCCACCCTTAGCCATCACATTATAGTTGAACCACTCTTTTTCAGTCAAATAAACCACCTATCACTCCCTTATACGTCCTTCCCACTATAAGGGTATTCCTACCTTAGTTTTGTTTTACAACCACCACCACCATTTTTCTCCATCCATGTGAAGTCTACAGTCTCTGTTTCTTTTTTATTACCTCATCCCCCATGAAATGTACACCTCATCATGATTTAGTATCTGTATTTTATTCAAGTGTATTTATTGGAGAACGCCTTTCATCAGAAAATCATGTCTTCTTTTATGTCGATACCAGCTCTCATTTTCTAGGAAGGAAGCGGTACCTTGGTTTCCATTACCATATTTCAATGTGAAATTTATATGAATGAGTGGAAGTCATTATTTCTAACTAAGTTCATTGGCCTCCAAAAAATTCAACTTTAACTTTATGTTGGGTGTGGATCCTTATTATATTCCTTATTTAGATGTATCACCGTGTTGGACCCCTATTCTTAATGGGGCAGAAATGCCACCCGTCATTTGATTCCCTTCTAGGTTGTTCATTAGGAAGATTATATGATGCTAAAAGTTATATTTAATTTAGGGTTTTTTACCCTAGAAGGCAACCTCTATGTTGCCTGAGGGTATTTTATTTTAGTTGTGTATCGGGTGTATATTCTGAGCGAGAAATAGAAAGGGGGGTTGTGTGAGAGAGTAGATGATATTACAGTGGATCTACTAGAGGTTTTGTCTCTTCATTTTGTTGGATAGTAAAAATGAACAAATGGCTATTTCCATGGACGTAGCCCAAGTTGGGTGAACAACATATATCGATGCCTCTCTTGTTTTATATGTTATTTCTGTGTTTGTGTTTCTACATATTTTATGTGTTCCATTTCCCTGTAATGTATAATTTTCTAACACTTTATTTCACATTGGGATGTGTCATACTTGCAATAGTTGTAGTTTCCTATTATGGTTGAAAATCCATGCATCGGACCCACATCACTTCGTCGATAGCCTCATTATCCCTAATGACACCCAGTACATGGGGTCATGTACATCATCAATTCTTTCTTCTATTGTGGATTTAATATCAACAATTATATTCTTAATATCTTTGACAAGATATTTCTTGTATGATATTGTAACCATTATTTTAATATTTATAATCATGAGCATGGGACATGCCCACCTCATGTGTATATTACATATATTTCTTTCTCGGAAATGGATTCCACAATTTATTCTTCAAAGAAATCCTCAACCCCCAGTTTATGCAATGTATTGGGGCTACATGGAGAGGCTATATTTTTCTATCCAAGTTGTTTCTCTCTCCATTTATGGTAAGTATGGGGTTGTTGCTGATATTGGGCTGAAATTTCATGGCCTCCAAGAATGGCCCAAGCTACCCCACCAAAAAAATCAGCCATGAAGTGCCTCCTCCAAGAACTTAAGTTCTCCAAATGGCTCCTCCCACATGAAGAAAAGAGATGTAGTTTGGAGATCATGGTTTGCCCATTGTTTCTCCTAAAACATGCAACATGTAAACTAGGGAGAATCATAATCCCAATGGGCACCTCCAACTCTTGTGCCCCTCTCCCAACAAAGCTTCCCATAAACATAAGGACATCACCAATATATGGAAGCAAAAACCAATGAAAACAAGTTTCCATATGACAACCGAGAGGTGGATCATAGTTCCACATATGGAACCAGCATAGTGCATTCCTTTCCTACCTAAAAAATAATAATAACAAGTTTCCTTTCAGCCACTTTTTCTCTACCACAATCATCCTACAAGATAGGATCATAAAAGTAATATGTGGTGCCAATGGTGCACACCAAGAATTATGTGGCTTCCCCCAAAAACCACCAATAGAATAGCCAACCTCAATGTTGAAATTGGCCTCAAGTACATCATAATATAATATATAAGAAGGAATAATCCTCATTGGTACAACATGCTGCTCATATAAGGTAAAGAGGTACAAATCACAATTCAAAAATGTACCTTCTCTACTATGTACTTTGGTCATTAAGCTGAAATGGCTCAACTGAAGGTTCTCCCTCACTTTCCATGAGTAGGGAAGTGGATGTGACAACCTCTCTATCACCATCTGGGCTATGCATCTCTCCATATGTTGATATACATCCTGTTGGATGCCCTCCCAAGTGAACTCCTCCATCAAAGAATGGAATGCATCAAAGTGCATGCAAAGGAAGTCCACATGTGATGCATGTAACAGCTTCTCCTTGAGCTCAAAAGCTCTAGTCAAGAAGAATCTACCATAATAATAGATGACCTCATCATCCACCATGTATCTATCATCTCCTTCTGGGTCATCAAGAATCATGCAAGCACCAAGATCCTTAGAGTACTCTACCAAAAGTTGAGACCTCCTATATGGATCAACCCTCCTAAGAGACAGAGCTAAAGATTTGAAATGTGAAGCTCCCCACATGCTTTTGTCTTCTCCTTTAACATCCCACATGCCAAATTCATCCTCCAAAGTGCTACCATGCCCGTTATGTAGTTGCTCATGCTCAAATATAAGTTGTGACCCTTGGAAGTTGGCCTCTCATGAGAAGCTACTATCCAAAAAGAACCTCCTGATCTTGGCCAATGTAAGCATGAGTGGCCTCCATCTACTCCCATGTACAAAGGATCCCTTCCTCAAAGGAAGTACCCTCTATTTCTCCAAATCCATGGAGCAGCTCCCTTGCACCATGGTGGTGCCATCCTCCATTATTGCAGCAACTTTTTTCAGCACAAAATATGTAGCGAGAGTGGGTAATGCTGAAAATGGAAGAATGCCTCCATCATCTTTGAGTATATCCCAAACTCTTTGCGTTGTACTAGACTCCTCCAAGGTCTTCACCCATCCAGAATCTAAGAGTGGTGAACCACATGGCAAGATGTCTCTCACCAACTCTAGATCTAGTGGCATCCCAGGTGGAATGCCCCCATGTAGTGAGACATCAAAATATGAATTAGACTGCAAATATGAGTGGAATTATTTGTCCCTCTCTTCACTGTGCAATAAAATCTTCTTATTTTTTGCAGAAACCTCCTGAAATAGATAAGGGTGAATGCTCATCATCCCTTGATGCTGATCCTTCCTTCCTTCTCCTTCCATCTGCCAAGATTCACAATCCACCATAACTGATGTTTCGGGATATAATACCCTAAAGGTTTTCGGGTCGGCAACCTTCACAGATCAGGGGCATACCATTCAAGAAGGACTCACCTAACCTATATTTTATACTAAAAACTAGATATAACAAGTTGCGAAATATACCCAAAAGGCCCACGTTTGATGTAGATCCCGTGGGGTGCAAACCCCCAGCAACCCTTCGTGCTTCGTAACCTGAAAATCAAGAAAGGACGAAAACGAAACTCTAGTTGTACAACATATATAGTTCCTAGATGTTAGTGTAACTCATGCATAATATCATAAAAACAATATTAAATATTAAATTAATGATTATTACACATATATAAAGAGATATAAACACGTGAATATCGGGAACAAGATGGTTCTTCTTATTATAAATGTCACGTACAACAATAGAAACGTGGAGAGATAACCTGAATCCTTCCACAGCCTCCGAGCATACCATCCTCTGGATCTATCCAGCCCTAGCCTCGCAAGAATTCTTCCAAGTTGTGTGCACACTAGATGTAATATAGGATGATGAGCATCTCAAGGAAACAAGGGTTTTGTGAATATACCTGGGAAGTGCAGGAGGCACGGGAATATCAGACTTGAAATAGGGATCTAATAGAGTATAATATATATATTTTTCTCTCTCCCTTAGGCCATGAAAATGAGGGGCTTTTATACTCCCTTAAATTAGTTTCTGTAGGTGGTTGAATTACAAGAATAACAATCAACCCTGCCTCGAAAATAGGGAATAATATATATATATATATATATATATATATATATATATATATAATTATTAAAAGGTATACGTGGATATATATGAATGGAATTGCGTATATACGCGGAAAATTCTAGGCAGAGTCACGTATGGGTTTTAAGATATTGTTTTTTGTGAAGATGATCAAGTCTAAGGGGAAAGGGTGCCCAAGGCCAAAGTGTCAATCATCAAGCACATGAAGGTGGAAAATGATGTTATAACAGATGCCCCCTAATATATGAGGTGAGAAGGGGTACATGATGGCTGAAATATATTATGTGCATAGAAAGAACCTTGCGAGGATGAGAGAGGACTTCACCAGATTTCAGCCTGCCAAAATATCAATGGCAGAGATCAGAGAGATAGCTTATGTGTGAGGTGGGCATACCCATGCTCAGTGAAAGAAAAGCATGTTCGTATATGAAGTACAGAGTGGATCCAAAATGTATACAAGTATAGCTGAACTGTAAAGTACATAGTGAATCATATGATCACTTCTGAGAAGTACAATCAAAATCAAGTCCAAGTATCACATATAGAAGACTGATCAATGATGCTACAATAGATATCTGATCACACAAGTAAGAACTAAATCTCCAGGTACAAAATCATAAGGGGTGGAAGACATGGTACAATCACACAACTCGAGAGCCAACATATAAGATGCTGCTATACTGAAACTGCAACATATAAGGGTGGACTGTGTCACTGGCAGAAAGCTGGATGAACTGTCAAAGTGAACCAAATCATGCTGATGCAAACCCGAGGTCTTCACCAATCACCATGGCACAATTCTACACAATGGGAATCAATGAGCTAAAGTTGACCATGTGAGAAATCGTTTGATTACTAGTCATTAATGTATACCATTAACAAACGCGAGACAACCCACCGATAATGATAATGAGTGCCAAGGTGCTCCAGTACAATCTAGCAAGTGTGAATGAATGAGTTGAAGTCAAACACTTGTAAGAATATATCAATCGAGAGGCAATAATTTATCCTCACTGTCGACAACGAAGAGTCTGCCACTAATGACTACAAACCCTAAGGTACTGACAAAAAGACTTTAGACCTTATTCCCAAAGAAATGAGTTGGATTCGATGAAAAAAGATCTGTTGGAAGGAAGGCATTAAGGCATCCCACATCAGTCCAGCATGAGTGTAACCCGCAAGCCAATATTTGAAAGGAATTGGACGAAGTATCATGAAGGAACCAACCCGAAGTATGTTTCCGACATGCACAAGATGAAGCTAGTGCACGGTAGAAACCCTCTGAGTCAACCAATAATGAGAGCTAACAAAGAGGCGAGATATCCACTGATAGGGTCAAATGGAAATCAAGGTACTACACGAATCCCAAGTGTGATAATGTAAGCTGATGTAAGGGAAACCACTCAGTCAAAGGCCCATAATGATGATCAAATGTTGAGCACAAGGTCACCTATCAGTGATGTAAATAGGGCCAGGGTGCGGCTCTATGTTTTCTCTTAGAGAAATATGTCGTATTCGATAAGAGACAAACCCACCAGCAAGAAGTCAAATGGAGACCTTCTGAAACCAGCACGAGCATAGGACCAAACATTTGACGTGATAGAACAAGATACTGACAAGACCGGGAAGGCCGAATGAAAAATAAGTCAAGAGACACCACAGAAAGACTGACTCAAGTTTAACTTCCCTTGAACAAAAACATGACTCATGTTTACTATGGTAGCAAATGATAACTCTGTATAAGTTTGTTATGCAGGAGGAAAAAACAAACTCTCCATATGATTGGAAGAGATAACCAATCGGGGGAGAACTAACTTATGAAACAAGGTTATGGCTTCTGCTATGTCAAAACTAAAATCATCCCAAATGAAGGAAAGACATAGCTCTGTGTGCTTTGTTCAAGGGCGACAAAAACTGACACTGTAACTACCATCAAATATGAAGTAATATCCTATTCCTACTCTTTTTTATATATTTGATTTTTTTTTGTCTTTTTCATATAGTAAGCCTAAAAAATAATAAAAGAATGCTATATTACAATGGATAGAACGAGTATCATGAAACAGATGCACTAGTTCCTGGGATAGGAACAATCCTATGCTCAATGCAAGGTGGTGGAAACTGGTAAGTGATACTCAAAGGAGCGTTCCATCCATGGGTAAAAAGGTGTCAAGTCGCTATAGCTAAGTGCTTGCATGGTCAACTTGTACAGAGAGTCATGGTCAAAATATGGCTTAAACATCGAGTCCAATGAAGCCGGCTGAAGGCCAAGATAAACAAGTAGCCAATATGCAATGCAGTGATACAACTTGACAACACAAGGGAGCCTCTAGGGTAATAGCCAGAAAAATCATAGTGAAGAAGAAGAATAATGAAGCTTCAACGCATAAGTCATGCTAGGACTAAAGAGGACTCCCGAGCCTACTTAAAGTGCAGTATGGGTGACAAGTGCTAGCGAGGAACTAACTAGGAAGCCCATGTAAAGGAAGGCTCTACCATCAAGTCATGATTAAAGATCGGCAAGTGAAATGGGTTAAGTACTCATGAAATGATGGGATCAACCCTATGGCAGATGAAAAATGGAGGCTAGCATGCAGAATGCAATGGAAAGTGGATTCTCTAACCTATATGCCAGTTTGAAATCATATACCTACCATGACAGGTCAACAGTCATGGATTCGAAAAACCAGAAAAAATTTCAACTTCAGTAAACCTGAAAACATACCTTTCCCAACACTTACAAGCAACATGGTTATATAGCTTGAGGCAGATTTGAAAAATAAGCATAATGGAATTTTGCAAAAAAATTTCAATTTCTGGGTATAAATACTCATTTTACCTTATATTTGGTTCATTGTAACATTGTAGAAGTGGAAAAAGGAGCTCTGGAGAAAAAACCCCTTTCCTCAAAACAAGAGAAATCAACTGTCAAATTGCGCTGAATCAGCCAGGTAAGATCTAAATCCATATTTTCCATCAATTTCGTTCATATTTAGAATAAAAATTTTGATTTTTGATCGTAGGAAAGATTAGTTTTGATTAAACCCTCTGCGCATACGTGGGTTCATGTGGATGAACCTATGTATGATACATGACTGTACACAAAGGAAGTCACGTATGCGCAGTCCATGAATGCAAAAGATGAACCTAGTGAAGAATTTAATGGATTTTTTTAGGATGTCAATATCTTGGAGGGAGCTTGAACATAGTGCCATTGATAATGAAGTGATGGAGAATCAAACTTTGCTCGATATCCTTCGAAATTGTAGTTTTCTCAAGTTTTTTAAAATGCCAAATATGAAAAGTAATGTCCGGTTGCTTCAAATGTTGGTGGATCACTGGGAACTAGAAGACTGCTTCATGATTGATCAAATGCTCATACGTATGTAAGTGGAAGACATTTATTTCATTACCGGACTCTCTCAGAGAGGAGATCTAGTATATTTACACAGAAAGCCTTTGGGAGGGCTTACAGTGGAAGACTATGTCCATGTCTATTGCATAGAGGGGTCTCAGAAAGTAGGAACTCAGATTGCGATCAAATATTTGAAAGAACTGTCTATGAGAATTCTCCTCTTCACCATTGGCAGAGTAGCAAGATCTACTTCCTTACACCAGGCTTCGAGGACATAGATGAGCATTGTGGTCGCATGTTTGATTCAACTCGTTGAGTGGTGTACAACACTACTAACTAACATGAAGAAATAGTTAACCTCTATCCGAAAAGAAAAAACAAAACATTTTGGGTATGGAACCATCTTACTGAAATTCTTCTTTGAGAGGATTCTAGGGCTTTGACCCAAACTGATCTCATCCATCAACAACCCCAGAGATCCAAGAATAGCCCTGTGGACTAACTTGATGAAGAGATTGGCGGGAAGTCAGGTTCCCCGAACCACTTGGGATGACGAGTTCTTCCAATGGTGGGAGGAACAAGTTATCACCGTGGAGGATTATACCTATGCTGGGATGGATTTTCATGGTGATCCAGACTTAGTCCTTCCACCCGGTGGAGCATCGGGTGCAATCAGTGAGACTACAATTTTTGATTATATGATTTTTGGTTGATTTTTTCAATATATGCAACAATGAAAAAAAAAATTATTGGATTCAAATGACTTACAAAATTATGTGATGACCATGATACAGATATGGGACCAGTCCGTCTTGAGGGATACCCAAGGCATAAGCACCGCAGAGGTGAAGTGGATTCTGAAGACCCTGGCAGAACACTTCATGCCATTCAGAGAAACTTGCAGAGTTTAACTCACCAAGTGCCTATGTCGGTAGGAGAGGACCTGCCAGAGGCTATCTAGAGATGGATAGTCAGAGTACCATGAGACTGGGTGCAGTTATTCTGCCATGTAGAGACTGCTATCGTGTTCTATAGGAACACGAATGTTGAGTAGGGACCACAGGATTAGATATATAGATTTTACTGGATGATTGTACTATATTTTTTATACTAAACATGATCGGGAATAAGCCCTAATTTTGTAGGACATATGGGTCCATATGTTTGTATAATTTTTTGAACATTCTGACTATGTATATATATACAACGATTTATATGATGTGATGAATAAAATGTATGAAAATGTATGATGAATTTGATGACTTGATTAAAGTATTGAATGATGAATATGCCAATCAATTGCTTGATTAACCAATAAATCTGCCATCCAATTGTCAGCTCGAGGAATATGAATAAATGTTATAATTGAAATTATCTTTGTAACAAACGTACCCTCAAAATCAATCAGGGCAAAAATGGATCCCGAACCCGATATGTATTGTTCAACTGTGATACCACTAGCTGGGAGTCCAAGAAAACTACCAGCGAATCAACACCCAAAGATATTTCCTCTGAGAGTAGATAAATTACTACAGTGTATTCTGCTACATTGTTTGAAGCAGGACCAATACAGACACCTCTTGAAACTAACAACTAACCGGATGGATAATGAAGTACCCAAGCCATGGAAGCCAAGTTTCGGGTGTGTCTACTAGCACCATCGGCGAAACCAAAATGACTCATGACATCCAACACAACCTACCAAATCAGATCAAAAACATCACCATCACATCAAAGACCGAAAACTCAGATATGTACAAAAACAAACTAAGATATATACAAAAAGTAAGATGTCAGGCCAAGGCCTAGGCATAATACCTTTTTAGATAGAGCCCATTTCTGGGCTCCACCAACTCATTTCCCTAGAAATCAACCAAGGCATAAGATCCTTTCTTGAGGACTTTTTTAACGATGAAGGCCATACCACATAGACTTAAATTTACCTGCCCCCAGAGCATCCTTCTCCTAGGCATAAACCAAGATAAGGTCTCCTTCAGATAAAACCCTAGGTTTGACCGCTTTACCACACTGAACTTTTACCCTCTTCTTATGTGCCTCATTCTTCGTGGCAGCATCTCGACGCCGCTCATCGAGATGTTCCAGATGAAGGAGATGTTCTTTGAGACTAGAGGTGTCAGGAAGAAGCTCTACAGCTAACTTAAGAGAAGTAATTTCACACTCAATGGGAAATACGGATTCCAAACCATAAGTTAGTTGAAACGGAGTAAAACCAGTTGCAGTTTTTACTGATATCCGGTATGCCCAAAGTGCAGGATACAACATAATGTGCCAATTGGATTGAGCTTTATCAATTGTCTGTTGAAGAATTGTCTTCAAGGATTTGTTCACGGCTTCCACTTGCCCATTTTCCTAAGGATAATATGGAGATGAATGCTCCTACCAGAAACCTAATTTTAGAGCCAATTCAGCCATCATGTTGTTCTGAAAGTGACTGCCATGATCTATGACAATCTCTTTGGGAATACCAAAACAAGAAATCACCTTATTGAAGAGAAAAAAAGTTGTTGTTTCACCGTCATTCCCAAAAGTGGGCATAGCCTCGACCCACTTCGTGAAGTAGTCTACTGCTACAATAGTGTACTTATGACCTTTAGCCAAGGGCGGGTTACAAGTAGTATAATCAATACCCCACTTTGTAAATGGATCGATAGTGACGACAAGGAAGAGCGGAGTTGGATGAGCGTGCATCTTTCGAGTATACACTTGACACGAATGACACCGTTTGACCGACTCCATGCAATATTTGAAAATTGAAGGCCAAAAGTATCCTTCACGTAAGATTGTTTGGGCTGTAGCAAGCCCAGATAAATGACCACCACAAGATCCACTGTGGAAATCATTCAACACAACCTCATCTTCTTTGAGAGTTAAGCATCGTCTAAGGATCGAATCGCCCCATGACGGTATAAAGTGTCACCAATGATTAAGTAATTTTTAGCTAGGTGACGTAACTTACGGCGCTCATCTTTCAAAAAAGTCAAGGGAAACTTCGCAGTCTGAAGATATACTATGAGATCCCCGTACCAAGGATCCTGTGAAGAAATGAGAAAAATATGCTCATCCGGAAAGGATTCATCATAAACTATCTCTTCTCCATAGGGAAACTCAAAAATTAATTCCGCAAAAACTAATGATTTCTTGGACTTGGCAGACATAAACTCAAGATCAAATTCCTGCAAAATCACAATCCATCTATTGTATTTTCCCCCAATCACTCGCCTACTGAGAACAAACTGAAATGGATTGACTGCTGCCAAAACATAAGTTTTTAAAAGAATAATGTAATGTCTGAGCCATTGTAAAACATGAACGGCTACTAAAGTAAGCTTCTCTATCAGAGAATACCGGAGTTTAGGTCCTATCAAGCCTCGACTAAGGTAGTATATAACATGCTCTGAAAGAGCATCATCCTCTTGAACCAGAACCATACCAATGGTAGATTCTGCTGCTGTGATATACAAGAGGAAATCCCTGCTATAATCAGGTGGACTCAGTATAGAAGCAGAGGTCAATGCCTTTTTCAAAGCATCGAATGAGCATTGAGCAAATTCATCCATAAAAATGGAACTCCCTTCTTCAATAATCTCATAAATCCTTTTGTAATACCGACATAATTTATGATAAATCTCCATAGAAAATTAGCTTTTCCTTGTAGACTTTGAAGTTTACAAATAGAGGATGGGGGAGGAAACAAAAGTATTTCCTCAACCTTGAAGGGATCTACCCAAATCCCTTCCGTAGACACAATAAATCCCAACAACTGACTGGATGTGACCGCGAAAACACACTTGTTTGGATTCAACTGAATCTTGTAATATCGACATCTTTCAAATACTTGATGGAGGTGAGAAGGATGATTGATTCTCTTGCAAGAATGAGCAACTAAATCATCCAAGTATGCCTCTATAATATGTTTGATGTCATGGAAGGCATATGACATGGCCCGCTGAAAAGTAGCTCTAACATTTTTAAGGCCAAAAGGCATATTCTTGTAAGCAAAGGTACCCCAGGGACAAATAAATGCAGTCTTATGCTGATCTTCAGGATGGATAGTAATTTGATTATATCCAGAAAAACCATCCATGAAGGAGAAAATCTCATTGCCCGCACACTCATCGATAATCTGATCTATGAATGGTGTGGGGTAATTATCTTTAGGACATGGTTTATTTAGGTCTCTGAAATCAATGCAAACTCAAATTTTTCCTTGTTTCTTGTCCATAGGGACTGGATTCAAAACCCACTCTGTCAAAGGAATAAGGAAAATGAATCCTACCTTGAGCAACTTCTCCACCTCAGCTTTGATAGCTACCGCCTTCCTAGGGTTGACCAGATGAAGCTTTTGCCTAATAGGCTTAGCATTTTCATATAATGTGATCTCTTGTTGGAAAATAGATGGATCTATACCAAGAATTTCCTCATAAGACCAAATGAACACATCCTTAAACTCTGGAAAGAGATCGGTGTAAATTTGAATCTCTTCAGGGGAACATTCAGCTCCGATGAAAAAATTCTCAATAGTGTTGGAATTTCTAGAAATGTTCACCAGGATAGTAGTAGAAATCACAGCCATGTTCCCTTCAGAAAATACCTGTGTTGGTGTTAAAGGGTTCAGGACTGGGTGAACAGGACCAGAAGACTGAGGACTAGGAAAACTTGATTCAACTTCACTCAAATCTGGTAAAAAGTAAGAACGATGATGCAAATCATCCCACGGTATGTCTATACCAGTCATAGCTTCCAGGATAGCCTCTTCAGATGGAAGAGTGGTATCAAGGCAATCCTGGGTGGAAGAAGAACTAAGAGTCCAAGCTGGCTAGGGCCACATCTCGATCCAATTCCTCTGATGAAGGAGAAACTAGAGTGGATTCTGCAGAGTCAATAATAGAGCTATAAGAAATCTCAGCTGCAAACATAGGAAATTCCATTCCACCTACTTGACCTTCCGCTAATCTAGAGGTAGGGGAAGGTAAGGTCCAAGGGTCCGAAAAATAATGATTTCTAAAGAAATATCTTCGAATAGGAGCCTTGGAGGATGAAATTGCATTTATAAGAACGGAAGGAGGAAGAAAATGAAAAGTACCCATAAAAGAAGAATACATTCCAACCCATAGATTCTCAATAGGCGGTTTAGTATTATCCACCAAAGGAATAGTTGAGTCAGTAGATGCATTCAGGTCTATAAGAGAACAATCCATTTGATCAACTGTGACAATCCTCCCTTTGTGAGGGAAACACATAATACGAAATAATTAGGATGCAATAGCATCCATCTCATAAATCCAGTTTCGCCCCAACAGAAGGTTATAGTCTAAGCTTTCATCGATTATCTCAACCTCGATGTTAATAGTTTTTCCCCCAACAGAGATGGGCAAAGCCAAGACAATACCATGCGGCCTGTGAGAATGACCATCAAACATAGTCAGAAGAGTGGCTGAAGGAACAACTGCGGGAGATCCGATCCCTTTCCAGCATGCGAGAGACATCACACACGTAGAAGCACCCTCGTCTATGACCATTTGAAATATATTGAATTTTCAATAAAGAGATCTAATATGGAAATCCATATGATGAGGGAGTATTTTTTTTAAATTATACATATCAAATGTAATCATAATAGAGTTCTTTAGATCAAAAGCCCCAATAGTAGTGAGGAGTGCACTTCCTTGAGCTGGACAAGACTGGAGCACCTCGAGAGTAGACATGGCACAATATCTCTGCACCAGATCTTCTACAATAGAGTAGTTTTGGGTGGCCTTTGGATTAATCATCGTAAACTTTGTAGATGCCTTTGGCATGCGAGGTATAGGCTCAACAGTGGGCCTCGTAATATGAAGCGGCTCAGCACTACCAGGGGCACCCTTGGATTTCGAAGACTTGGCTTCACCACAATCACGATATCTCGTAGCGATATCTATGTTAGCACTCTTCATATATATGTTTGATGTGTTTTCCCCTTCCTAGGTGCCCCCAGAGGGAGCCCCATTATTTTTATTTGTGCCAAAAACTAATTGTTGCCCTTGGGGAAAAGGGTTTGCTAACATAGCCTGGGAACTGGAAGAACCCTGTTGAGCTAACAAGCACTGTGCATCCTGAATTTTAGGGCAAAGGTGAGTAAGATGGTCTCGAGTACATAGCTTGCATGGAAACGTCATTTTATTTTTATCCTTTTGACCCTCACCAACATTCTCATTGGATTTATTTTCATTCCCATTTCCATCTTTGCCCTTCTTTTTATTATTCCAACCCTTCTTCTTCCCTTCGGATTGTTGATTTCCTTTGGGGTTAGAAGTCTGGACATAATTTATTGACAAAGACTACGAAGGAGTTGACACTGAAGGCACAGACTGACTAGAAGAAGCAGATTGTATGGACAACTGCTGCAATTGACTAAGCAAGTTAGCTGCACCGCTATCGATCGAACCAATAAGTCCATCACCATGAGGACCTGGTTTAACTTTTGACAAGTCCAATTTGGAGTGAGGAGCGTCAGGAAATTTTTTATTGAGGACTCCAGACTGAGAATAAATTAGTTCTAATTGCTGAGCCCTAAAAATAGCTTTCTCTTCGGAAAATACCCCTGATAGGGATACATCCTTAGAAATATGTGGCTGCAAGGATTTAAAAAACCATTCCAGAAGGAATTCATTAGGAATATAGGCTTTAATGAGCCCCTTCCTTCTTTAGCATTCCTAAATATGATCAGAAATGTGAGTTTCCTTGTCCTGCTTAAAATTAGCTAGGAGTTCAGTCCCGACATCATAACGGACAGGTAACTGAAAATGATTTAGAACCATGGTAGCTAGATCTCCAAAAGTGGTGAAATTTCCCCCGGTTAACTCAATGTACCACTTTTCTGCATTTCTAGTTAAGATGCATTGAAATAATCTCAACCTAATCGAATCATCAATCAGGGAGTTTTATGAACTCCATAAATGGAAAGTGGTGATATGATCTGCCGGATCCTCTCCATTCTTCCCTTCAAAATTTGGGATGTTTGAGGGTAGTTTGGTGGGGACTGGAGGCCACCTCGGACTATATCGGATAGGGTCGTTAGTCAATTTTGAAAAATCTGGCAAGTTTAATGTTTCCATAAATGGTAATCGAGGAGGAGCCTGGGAATTCCATCCCCCATAGGATGGATTCCCCACATTCTGAAAAGAATAACCTAGATTTTATGAGGCACCAGGTTGCTAGATACTATTCATAGAAAATGTTGGGCTGTAGGAAAATCCTTGTGACCCAGCATTTGGAGAAGGACCCCCTCCCAACATGGAATTACTATAAACTGAACCATTTCCCCCCACTGAGGTAGTGAATGAAGAAGAAACCCCTGGTAGGGGTTCCAAGCATTTGAAAAAGGAGAAAAAGCCTAATAAGCACTCAACGAAGGGGAAGGAACATTCCCTTAGTGACCAGCAAGAAAATTATTCCCATCTCCTAATGCTATAAAAATAGGGTTCCAACCTATAAAGATAGTAGAACTTTGACCTCCAGACCATGGATTGAAACTTTGAGTCTGGGAAGTGAAAGGAAAAGATCCTAAGGAAGGGGTTGAATTAGGGATGTGCCCACTTCCAAAGAGGAACCCTTGAAAAGAATATGATCCACTAGCCATAGAGGATATGGGTGCAGATATAGCTGCAACAGAAGAAAAGGAAAAAGAAGGAATTCCACTAGTGGGCATTCCAAAACAAAAGGGACCAGATTGAGAAGCATGCGCTTGGGTGTGACGAGAGCCAAACACAGAAATACTAGAAGCAATCGTAGATATAGCAATAGTGCCTCCTCCTTCAATAGAAGAAGGAGTCTGTATACTTGCACCACTCACAGCCGAAGTTTCATTCCTAGTTGTGGCCATCAAAAGGTTAGAATATGATGGATAAGGACTCTTTGGTATCTGAGATTCAGGTTCGATGTACTCGATGATAAATGGATAAATAGCAGGAAGAGGAGATGGAAGAGACTCAGTAGGCTGAGGGACTTCCTCTACTTCTACTTCTTCTGCCAGAAATAAAACCCTCGAGATGAGTGAAGCACTCCTCTTGGCATTGACACCAACACCAGAACCAACTATAGAAATGTTGGCTCGAGGGGTCTTGACATAGGTTCAAAGTTTAAGATTTTCCAACAAACCCCTATACTATTGGCCCTTTCGGTAGTGACCTACTTGCGTAGGTCAAAGTCTCACCTAAAGTAGTATGGGTGGGTGCTAAAACCAGGTTTCTCTACCCTGAGAAAGGATAGGTAAGGCAAGAAGAGCTGTGTCTGGCCTCGTGATGTCCAAATCGCCTCTTTCCGAGTAGGATATATAGGTCTCTTTTTACATCCACGTGCGCAAGGTAAAATATACTATGGTTCTTGATAATTTTATACCTCTAAGACAGTAGCACAGTATTGCATAAAATAGAAAAAAACAGATCCAGATGCAGTAAAAACACTTACATAGAACTTTCGCAACTGAATACAAAATACGCATAATATAGCAATTACCAATGATTCGCATAAACAGTACACATAGATTCAGTTCTCAAACAGCCTTTCTTATTCATAGATCCATCAATTCCTTCTTCCAATACCCATCCCGACCTACGCACACCGCAGCAGGGTCCGCACACAGCAGGACTCTAGATCTCCGCACACGCAGCCAGCAAGAGTCCTTCCCCAAAAACCCAAATAGATTTACTAAACCACAATTCGCATCAAGAGCTCCTCCTCCTCTTCTACCTACAATCCAAAATGTCCCTCAATTTATAACAATATTTCCTAATATTTCCTATGGTCTGCAAACCATGGCTTCGGACATCAGGTCTACCCTTTAACCCATTACAATGCTTTCGGGGCTTTGTCCCACCCCAAAACCCCTGCGCTAGACTAATTATACTAAAAATATACAAAATTGGACCAGTTTCGCAGCTTGTAGGAGACCCTATTCCAACAGTCCCCCAAAAAAATCTTGTGACTTGTCCAAAGTCACTGTGGTGGTGTAGTCTCTATCTTCATACGTAAGGTATTGATGGCTACAAGCAGCGGAGGTAACACTTCTTGACTCTAGGCAGCAGCACTCTGTGCAATGTCTACAAGCTCCTGGGAGGTCGGTCCTTCAGTCGTTGTGCTAACCCGCTCTAACATCTGGTGGAGTCGCGCAATTGCGTCATGAGAACCCTATGATATGTGGAAGGTGGCATCACCCCATGGCTTCAAGCGCTTTGTAATGGCATGCTTTGCTTGTCAGAAATCTGTAATCGTGTCTCGGAGTGCGTTGCTATTTTTCAGGAGTGCCAAATGCTGCGCAGGGACTAGGGATTGTAGGGTAGCTTCGATCTAATCGAAAGAGGCCTCCTTCTGGCGTAAGTCTTGCTTGAAATTCTGAAGAAATGAGTTGAACTTGACTATTTTCCAGAGCTACATGGCCGCCTCGAGCAACTGAGTACCTAGAGTAATCTATCCCGTAATGACGTCCGTAACTTCAGTTACCAGTGTAGCACACTATGTTCGTACCTCTGGAGGTGTGGCAGGCTGCACTGGGGCCCGTAATGTGCTGAATTGGCAGGCCATTTGGGTCCCGAGGGTCTGTATTTTGGTGTGGGATGCCTTTAGTGCTCTGACCAAGCCTTCAATAGTGAGCTCATCTAGGACCTCTGTGCCAAGTTGGTGAACTGCCGATTTGAGCTGTGCCATCTGCGAGATAGCAGGGGAGACATCTTCGGTTGGTCGTGCGACGAGTGGCGGGGCTACATCGAGTTGTTGCGGTGTGGTCTGGTCGCGATGATGGATTTCTGGATCATGGTGGTGTGTAAGCTCTGTAACGCCTCACGGGGCAACTGCGCCGAGTCCAATTGTAATCCTAAAGCCATTGGAAGGTGGGCGCTGACCAGGACAGTGCTAGGTAGTGAATAAGCATGGCTTGTATTTGTAGTTAGCCCGGTATTGCTGGTAGGGTATATCACATCCCTATCTCGCTTCGTACCCTAGGGGGGTGTAGTATCCTTGCTTTGTAGCCCTGTTTTTCGTAGGACTAGCTACGATTCGACTGTGTCAGCTCACATAGTGGTCTGTGGCAGTTGCGTACTAGCTTGCATGGCTGCTTCTGAGGCCATCCAGCTAGATCTTGCAATCATCCTAGGTTTGGACAGGGTGTTAACTTCTATCATACAACTTTGACGCTAGTTTGCGCAAGGTTCGAAGTCAATTTTTCCTTTAGGGAGCCAGAGGGTAATGAGATTATCAATCTCAATGTCCCCAGACCCTCTTAACATAATGTCCACAGGCTCTGGACTAGTAGGCGCTGATGTGTCCGCAGGGTTAGGAGCTACCATAGCAACGTAAGGAGGGGATCCTGAATTCAAAGACTCGCAGACAACGGAAGTAGGTTGATTGGGTATAACCAAAATGCTAAAGGTCCAGACAATCAAGAAGTAGAATAATATATGCAGATTACAGAGACAATATGGAGCCTTGATCAGAGTTATCCTTTATTCCTTATAGTGTTTGAGGCTATCCAATGGTAGAGTGAAGCTAACTTGGAACTTACCATCAAGCAAATGGTAAAAACTCACCATAAATTTCCACATTGATTGCCAACCGCTTGTTTTCCATAACGGTAGGATTACCTTTTTACCAGAGTTCAGTGTTTTTACAGTCATCGTTCACACCTGATGGCCTCCCACGGATCTACTGACCTTGGATGAAGCATCCTTGCTGCTCGCGCATCCCGAGTTAAAGACAACATTGGGTGTGTTGTAATGCGATTCAAGTAAAACTCAAGAAACTTGGCAACTGTGTGCATCCCGTCCAGTGCCGTAGTTAGGATAGTTCAGGGATCATTCTTTCCTTCCGTTGGGCTAAGGCTCTAGTATTCAACCTTGTGTGGTAGCAGTGTTCCCCTTAATCCAGGTGCAATGTACAGGCATGATATTCCCTGAGTTAAGGCGTCCATGTTCTGCAGAGCTATGTAGAGTGGCCCTATGTCATCTTCCACCCCAAATGTTCGTAGAAACTCATCCTGCAAATTCTCCCAATGGTGCGCGCACTGATGTAGCTCCGCATCTAAATACCATGCAGCTAGACGCAGTCCTAGGGCATGGATAAATAGGTGAACCTGTTCATTTTGGGTTCTGTCGCACCATTTTGTTTCCCATGAAAGAAAATATCTGTGTGGGTCTTCTGACCCAATGAACTTATGGATCCGTCTCCCAACTGGAGCTTTAAATTGCAGGATCATCTTATCCCGACATTCCTCCCAATTGTAGAATACCTTCCAATGTGTATCCCACTAGCGCGCAGGTGTTACTCGCAGGGCTAGCTTAAGGGCCCCTAGTCTGCATCCCTTGGGAACTTCTGCTTCGAATGTGCACAGAAATTCCTTAATGTTACTAGACTCCCCAAAGTAGGGCAGGTCTCTTACCTCAGAAGATATGTAGCAGAAGTACCTTGTGACCTGAAGACATCGTAGCACTGAAACATCATGCAACTGGCCCTGCCAATTCTCTAGTTCCCCATTGGAGTCAGAAAAGCATTCACTATCCTTTTCCTAGCAGATGAAATATCCCAAAATAGGGAAATTCTACAACAATAAGAATATCTTAAGATATTATAAATTTGGAGATCCAGCAATACCTGAACACAATAATACAATGTTGTGTCAATTTACTTATTATATCAGATTAGGATCATATCAGCAAAACTATGTCTCCATATGTTATCTCCAAGTAGGGGAAAGCGGTGATATGGACCATAAAAATGCTATTTCCATAAAATAACGCTGTAACTATGATAAATGGGACTTGTATCCCTTATTTCATGCAATATACATCTCACATATAGAATGGGAGCTGAAACAAATCATTCTAGCTAAGTTAAACAGATCTCCCGGTTCTTATATGGCTAAAAAACACTGAAAACCCATAACTTAACCCATACAGAAAAATATGAAGAATGAAAAGCATAATTACAAGAGGGTTTCTATAGAAATATGTGGTAGACAATAGATATATAGTTTATTAATACAAAGCATAGAGAAAAACAGAGATCTAGCCTCTTTTATACAATGTAAAGATAACCTGGCAAGAGTTTCTTGGAAGCTCAAGTACAAAAAGAAATAGATCTAAATATTCAGCTGCAAAATTGCGCAGTCCCCTGCAACATTACATGAACATATCTGAATAAAGTACAATAGGGATCAGAATCCCTTTTTCTAGCTTTTCTGGGGAAGGGTTGGCCCTTGCCCAAGGAAACTAGCCCAAAATCAAGGTATCAAACCTTGTTGCAGCTGCTCTCTGAAAAATGACGTAGTTCCTGCAAGGGACTACATTGTAGAAGTGCAGAGATGCTTTGGCCCAGTGCCAAGATGTGAAAATATGTCGGGGAGCCTCCCTTTTTGATCCTCCAATGGATAGACTAGCTCTCCACTGAAAAACAAGCCCAGAAATGGCTCAAAGAGATCCTCCTTTGCTGCACCCTGCAGCACAACCTAGCTCTAAATAGAAAATGCACTGTAAATGAAGGAGGTAGCTTGGAAAAAATGCTGAAATGAGGAAATGTAGCCTAAAGAACCTATCCTTCCATGAGGATGAGGTAGATATTCCCGACCAGGAACACCCTTGTGCTAAACAGCATTGCAACCCTGCTAAAAAACAAGAGGAAGCAGAGTCTCAACAGACCAAAGAAAATAATAATCCAAGCATGAATACAATGGCTCTCCTCCTATCCATATATATCAAGTGCTCCTGTCCATAATGGGTCCCATCCATATGTGTCACCTAGCCCATGCAGGTTGTCCTCCATTCAAACTACGCAGTCCATCATGGAGATACAATGTATCTAGACAGTGCATGTGGATTTGGTCAAATATGACTAAATCAACATGATCCAATCCTATTCACACCTGTAGGTGCTCAAAATAGCTACATTATTCTACCTCCTTTCACATGAGGAATGTGATTTTTCCTTCTAAAGAGGTTATTAGGCCTCCCTACACTTTTATTCATCTATCTAAAGATACAATCAACTATAATATTCCATTTAGATGAAATCTAAATGTTGGGAATATTACAGTCCTCCCCCTTCAAAATATTTCTTGTCCTCAAGAAACTGCAAAGTAAGAGAAAAATTCCTCCCCTCCTCTTCTTTTGGCCTCCTCATCAATAGAATCCACCATATCTCATCATAATATGCAATAAATCTATCCTCCATGAATCCCTCCAAGTGTGTAAAACAAAAGTGTACATCATGAGAAAATGGAAGATGTAAGTCCAAATCTCCTTGCTGTCCAATCGCCTCCTCAAGGTAGGAGTGATGAAAAACATGGGAAGTCTTATTCCCACTGAGTGACTCCCTCACCCATGCAATCATCCAAATTAAATGAGCCATTCTAGGTAGCTCATCAAACAAATTTTCAACCCCTGGTTTATGAAATGTAATGGGGCTGCATGGAGAGATTAGATTCTTCCATTCAAATTGTTTCTCTCTCCATTTATGGTAATTATGGGGCTTTTTATGTCCTTGGGTTGAAATTACATGGCCTCCAAGAATGGCCCAAGCTACCCCATCAAACAATTCAGCCATGAAGTTCCTCCTCCAAGTGCTCAAGTTCTTCAAATGGATTACCCCATGTGAAGAAAAGAGATGTCATGTGGAAATCATGGTTTGCCCATTACTCTTTCAGAAACATACAACATGAATAGTAGGGAGAATCACACTCCCAATGGGCATCTTCATCTTATATCCCACTCTTCAAGAAAAGCTTCCCCTGAGTATAAACATATCAGCAATACATGGAAGCAAAATACAATGAAAACAATTTTCCAAATGACAATCGGAGAGTGAATCAAAGTTCCACACAAGGAACCAGCGCAGTGCATACTTTTCCTGCATCAAAAATAATGATAACAAGTCCTCTCCTAGCCACTTTTTTTCTACCACAATCATTTCATAAGATAGAAACATGAAAGTACAATGAGGTGTCAAAGGTGCACACCAAAAATCATGTGGCCTCCCCCACAAAACACCATTAAGGTAGCCAAAATCAATGCTACAAGTAGCTACAAGTACATCATACAAAATGCAAGAAGGGATGATCCTTCTTGGCACATCATGCTGCTCATATAAAGTAAAGAAGTATAAAACATAATGTGAAATTATACTTCCTCCACCATGTACTTAAGACCTTGAGTTGAAATGGCTCAATTAGAATTCCTCCCTCACCTCCAATGAGTAGGGAAGTGGCTGTGACATCCTCTCCATCACCATCTAGGCTATGCATCTATCCATATGCTGAAATATATCATGATGGATGCCCTCCCATGTGAATTTCTCTATCAAAGAAAGATATGCATCAAAGTGCATAGAAAATAAGCCCTCATGTGCTGCATGTGGCAGCTTCTCCTTGAGACTAGAAGCTCTAGTCAAGAAGATCCCGCCATAGGAATAGATGACCACATCATCCACCATGTATCTATCATCTCCATTTGGGTCATCAAGAATCATGCAAGCACCAAGATCCTTGGAGTACTCTACAAAGAGTTGAGATCTTCAATATGGATCAATCTTCCTAAGAGCTGGCATTGCTGATCTAGCATATGAAGCTCTCCTCATGTTTCTGCCTGGTACTTTGACATCCCCCATGCCAGATTCATCTTCCAAAATATTCACCCCTCCTGAATCTGAGAGTGGTGAACCAAATGACAAGGTGTCTCCCTTCAACTCTAGATCTGGTGCCCTCCCAGGTGGAATGCCTCCATGTAATGAGACATCAATGTAAAGAGTGGAATAAATATATGGATGGACAGGCTTGTCCCTGCTCTCACTGCGGAATCCAACCTCCCTCTTTTGTGCATCAGCCTTCCTAAATGGATAGGTTTGTATTCTCCTCACCAAATGATGCTAGTCATCCTCCATATCTCCTCCTTCCATCTTCATGTTTTTACAATCTGTCAGCAAAGTCACATGTTGATCATAGGTTGTGCCTTGATATCCACACATGAGATCCTGGGGAATTTATTGCAATGATACAAGAATCCCTCTTGTGGGAGCAAGTGATCCTCCTTCCTTTGCATGAGGCACTAGATAATCTCTAGATGTGACAGTGTTGTTGCCCTAAACCTCTACAACATGAATGGGCAACCTCCCAATGATTGAATCTTGTTTTGAACAAGGGATCTGCATACCTCCTTGCTCAAGAATATGAGATAGAGGTCTTGCCTATAGCAATGTATGATGCAAGATATCAGCCTCCTCCATGGGTTTCTGAAGTACAATGGAGTTTATAGTTTCGTCCATCTCATGCAAGGTTTGTGTTTTTTTGAGTTTGTTTTTCTTCTCCAAATGTGTTTCAGAAATCTTCCCATCAAATCTTCCCACCAATGCTTTAATGAACCTTGCATAAGAAGAATTATTTTCATTCTTTAAAGAAAAAGACTCAAATATCCACCATGCATAGGCCTTACCTCCAAAATGTAGCGTTACAACTTTTATTGCATCATCTTCAGAAATTTGGTGCTACTGCAAAAAGGTGTCTAGTTCCTCCACCCAAGTTTTGGATGAACATGCAAGTGAACCATCAAAAGTAGATAGAAGAAATCTATCCTCCTACTTGCTTCCCTTCACCTTGATCTTGCAAAACTCTGAAAAAGTAATATGATCTCTAAACCTTTCATTTTGAGATTCATAACCTTGCAAAAAACCACTAAGAGCTTCCCTCTTAGGCATTCCTCCATCCTTCATCTTTCTCTTGATAGATCTAGGGTCATGACTGCGCTGTGAAACATACTGTGTGGCTGCATGCTCACACTCCTCATTTGAAAATCTAGAGTTTGATTCAGATTCAAACCCTCTTGGAGATTCTCTGTACATCTCCCTTCTTATTTTCTTGAGATCTTCATGAATTCTCTTTATAGATTTAAGAAGAAGCTTTCAAATCCTATCCTCCTTTCTTCCTCCATATAATGGAGTCTTCTTTCTACTCATGTTTTCTTCTTTGAATAACATAATGGCTGTGTTCCACAGGCTGAGCCAAGATTATGCTTTGATACCACTGTAATATCCCAAAATAGGGAAATTCTACAACAATAAGAATACCCTAAGATATTCTAAAGTTGGAGATCCAGCACTACTTGAACACAATAATTCAATGTTGTTTCAATTTACATATTAGATCATATTAGGATCATATCAGCAAAACTATGTCTCCATATGTTATCTCCAAGTGGGGGAAAGCAGTGACATGCACCATAAAAATGCTATTTCCAGAAAATAACACTGTAACTGTGAGAAATGGGAATTGGATCCCTTATTTCATGCAATAAATATCTCACATATAGAATGGGAGTTGAAACAAATCATTCTAGCTAGGTTAAACAAATCTCCCGGTTCTTATATGGATGAAAAACACTGAAAACCCATAGCTTAACCCATACAAAAGACTCTGAAGCATGAATAGCGTAATTACAAGAGGGTTTATGTAGAAATATGTGTTATACAACATATATAGAGTTTATCAAGCCAAAGCATAGAGAAAAACAGAGATCTAGCCTCTTTTATACAATGTAAAGATATCTCGGCAAGGGTTTCTTGGAAGCTCAAGTACAAAAAGGAATAGATCTGAATATTCAACTGAAAAATAACACATTCCCCTAAAAAATTACATGAAAATAGCTTAATAAAGTACAATACGGATTAGAATCCCTTTTTCTAGCTTTCCAGGGGAAGGGTTGGCCCTTGCCCAAGGAAACTAGCCCAAAATCAAGTTATCAAACCTTGCTGCAGCTCCTCTCTGAAAAATGATGCAGTTCCTGCAAGGGACTGCACTGTAGAAGTAAATATATGCTTTGGACCAGTGCCAAGATGTGAAAATATGCCTGGGAGCCTCCCTTGTTGATCCTCCAATGGATAGACTAGCTCTCCACTGAAAAACAAGCCCAGAAATGGCTCAAAGGGATCCTCCTTTGCTGCACCCTGCAACACAACCCAGCTCTAAATAGAAATTGCGTTGTAGCTAAAGGAGGTAGCTTGGCCAAAAATCTAGAATGAGGAAATGTAGCCCAAATAACCTCCCCTTCCTTGAGGATGAGGTAGGGATTACCGACTGGGAACACCCTTGTGCTAAACAACACTGCAACCCTGCTAAATAGCAAGAGGAAGCAAAGTATCAACAGAACAAAGAAAATAATAATCCAAGCATGAATGCAATGGTTTTCCTCCTCTCCATATATAGCAAGTGCTCCTCTCCACAATGGGTCCCATCCATATGTGCCACCTAGCCCATGCAATTTGTCCTCCATTCAAACTGAGCAGTCCATCATGGAGATACAATGTATCTAGACAGTGCATGTGGATTTGGTCAAATATGACTGAATCAACATGATCCAATCATGTTCACACCTGTAGGTGCTCAAACCAGCTGCTTTATTATGCTTCCTTTCACATTAGGAGCATTATTCTTCCTTCTAAAGAGGTTATTGGGCATCCCTACCCTCTAATTCATCTATCTAAAGATAAAATCAACTATAATATTCCATTTAGATGAAATCTAAATGTTGGGAATATTACAGCAGAGTACTCCTTCCATCGTGGGGTTAATCCAATCTTCATCCTGCGTAGTGAGCTTGTAAATGTGATCCACTTCCTCCGCATCTCGCGCTGGCTCTATATACCGTGTGCCTTCCGCGGGATCCAACAGTACTATTACTCATGTGCCATTATTTTCAAACACCATGATGCACTTTTTGAGACTAATAACAGCCCCCATATCTATAGCCCAGTCTAGTCCTAGGAGCTTCCACTATTTCTATTACCTCAAAGTCAACTTGGACCTTTACTCCTACGATATCTACCATGATTTTTGGCAGCCTTCCCAGAGGGATGATCTTCTATTTATTTGCCATGCGCAGCTGGATGGTGGACCATTCCAATTTAGGTTCTCCCATTCGTTGCCATTTTTGTTTAGGTAACACGTTCGCATCTGAACCGAGGTCAAAAATAACCTGATCCATCTCGTAGTCACCAATCTGCGCAGTCAGCCGCATTTCTCTTCCAGTGCGTTTTTTATGCCTGTATAGTTTTTGTACATCCTTGGTCCTGGGGGTCGGATCGGACTACACTGCACAGCTATTCATTAATGCCTGAAGGTTCTCTATAGCTTTTGGGTTATGTAGCAGCTTCATACATGTAGCCAGAAAGGGCTCAACCCCCTCCTCTGTCTTGGGGTGTGTCGGTACCTGCGTAGTAGCTGCTACTTTCTGAACGAGGTCCTGGTCAGCTACGGCCATTGTCTCTTGTCCCTTCTTTATGTTCGATCCTTCTTGATAGGTCAGAGGATCCCTGGCAGCCTCTTTCTTCGATCTTGTTAGCCACCTATAAAAATTTGTCATGCCAAATGGTGGTTAAATATTTTTTATCCTTCAAGAAAAAATTTATTTCCAAATTGCACAAATGGGTGACCATACGAGTCCAAGGTGACGATTATATGTCTTATATCCATGAAGAATGGAACCAGCAGGGTTTCAGGCTCTCAATTGCATCAATAGATCATGATTATCGATCCATTTAACAGAAACCCTCCAACTGCATAAAACCACCTGTGCCAATGAAACAAACAAAGTGTATCAAGAGTGAAGAAATCAAAGATAAAGGGATTAATGCCTAAACCTAAAGATCAAGGTTTTTAATCCACTTGTTAAAGAGATCAAGACATTGTTAAAGGATGAAGATCAAGACTAAGTAAGCCTAAACACAGACAAAAAGAAAATTAAAAGTGTTTAAAGGTAAACAGAGAAAAATATCAGTAAAAGGGGCCTCCACTGCCACATCAGAGGCTATTTATCTTCTTCAGCTACCAAAGTGCCACCTGCAGCCTCAAATAAATCAATGGAATGTATAGTAATTTCCTTAGTTAGTGATATTTTTCCAGAGTTATTTCCAGCCTGCCTGAAAGAGTTTAAAGTCAACAAAATCTGCCAAGTAACTAAAAAATAAATGAAAACCAATTAATACAGGGAAAACATCAGAGATATCCTCTATTGAGCCCCTCAAAGGTAGAGAAGCATTAACTTGTATTAATTGAACCTAGAGACCCTTCTTTTCATCCCAAAACCTATTCCTTATATAAATACTTCTGAAGAAGATGAGATGTTGTTGGTTATTGGACTCTGATGTAATAGTTGATGTATCGAATCATTGTTGAATGTAAATAAGTTTTGAAGCTCTGAAGCTCTATTAAGTTATTGAAGAAGATAGGCTGAGAAGAGATGTTTGAAGCTGTGATGAACCATTAGACATGTATTTTGTAACTGGATTGACAATCAATATACAAGTTGATTCCTGGGATCCTGGTCTATATCATTGGTGAAGTACCTCTTACTGTTATTGTTTTCCTTTCATGTATGCCATTTTGTTCACTTTTATCTGATAAAGAACGGCAAGCATAGAGCTAGGATTTACTGTTAAAAGTACCCTACTCTCACTGATAAGCTTTATCTATATGTTTTCTGCTAATTGTGATATTTTGGAATGAATTAAATTAAGTGTAAAAATTATAAATGAATGTTGGTTAGTCCATGTCTTGATGTGAAAAAATTTAAAGGAAGTTCTTGAATGATATTTTCATTACATGCTAAGTAGAGTTAAACTAGGAAAGTTTATGGTTTTCCCTGTCTTCTAGTTCTTTCTCCAAAGGTTGTTTGAAATTTTCCCTAAGAGTATGTTAAAAGCAGACCATGATTGTAATACATCTGACCTGATCTTAAGTTGCACTTTGTTTTCTTATCTGTTTTCATCCCTTCTGAAATAGTCTAGTGAGATTACTGGATTGTTGTCTGATAAGTTAGCTTTAATACAAGCTTGTCCAAAGAAGTCTATGGTTAGCCCTGTCCTTTGGCTGGTTTCAAACAGTTTCTTAAAAAGGATTTTCTTGTATGGAGAGTTGATAAATCCTTGTTGAAATTATTGGCTTTTTCCGGTTTCTCAACACTTTTAATGTTCCACTCCATCATTTAATCTAAAATATCTTTTGATATAGATGACTTTCCCCTTGTACCACTCTTGAAATTCTTGTATAGTTAAACCCTTTTGTGACTCCATCGCTTAATGGATTAAAGATGCTTCACACTAATCCTGTATGCTGAAAATTTCTCATTATACTTGCATCTTCACCCTTTGGAGACTCTTTCATTTTGTTATATTCCATCCAATTAAAGATCATACCTGACCAACCAAACAAACAAAAACCCTTGTTCTTAATAACTAGCCTAATATCATACTAAAAGCCTTAAATATCACATCTTTAAATACACATATAGAGAGATCCCTCTCTGGATTCAAGAGGGCTAGATCCTAGAATCCCAAAGTGGTTTTTCATGTAGGCTCTGCAGCGTTTGTATTTTCCAATCTTGCAAACTACGGAGACCTAGCATTCTGGCGACCATATTGGGGACTCTTTGAGTATAATCCTTAAAACAAAACACTCATTGTTCAGTGCATTATAAGTAGCTTTCTTCAAGAACTACCAAGCATGTTGGTAATCATGATAGGATTTATTTGAATTAGTGACAAAATAAGTAACCCTTAGGATTCTCATAGAGTCTTATCAAACCTTGAAGGAATCAGCTAGCTAAGCCATAAGAGTAAACTCTATTTGTCTCATCACCATAGCTAAGTGTTGAAACAGATTTAGGACACTCTCATAACCTATAGGACTAAAAAAACTCAGAAAACCCAAAAATATTTCAGATTGGTATTTAAACCTTTAAATGGTGGTGGACCATAAAGCATTTTACCTTCTAAAGCTAAAAATTTCCACCTGGTGACTCCACAATCCTGAATAGACCTAAAGAATCCACTGGGAAACCCTTTATTGTCATAAAATCATATAAAATCAGTTAAGAAAATTTTAATGATTGAGTTTTCATGTTAAAAGATCAGTTAGCCTAACAAAGATTGTCATATTTGGTTAAACTTTTCTTATTATTGGGTCAGAAAACATAACATAGTGGCTTCTAGAAGACTTCATACTAGAGCCTATCCTGACCCAAACCCTCCTGAGATAGTTGATAATCTTGAAAGCATACTTAGGAACTCTCCTAAGGCTGAAGCTTCAACTGTTGTCAGACTAGTCCAAAGAGCTAATTCTGTTCCTGAAAACCTTGCAGCTCTACAAGATTCACAAGTTGACTTAAGAAACCCATTTAGAACTAGGTCACTTGATGATATAGATCAGATAGATTTTGAGTCTCCACCTTCATCCCAAGATAGAGGTGAACATCCTAGTAGTAGAGAAAATACTCCACCTGATTTACATTTCCTACATAATTTTGGTTTCTCTCATCCTATATTTGCTCAACAATCTCTTGTTGGTCCATCCATTTCTGTTATCCATACACCCACTGTTCAAACCACACCATTCCATCAACCCCCTCCTATCCTACATCCCCCACCTGTAAACCCCCCACTTTTTCCACAACCTCCTATCATGGAAACATGGTACGCCCCTCTAGTCCTTCCTTTACCTTTAGTCAATCTGCCACAGGACTATCAGTCCAAGATACCATTATATGATCCTAGTGGTGCTACTACTTCTTCACATCATGTGGACAAGATGAATGACTATTTTTATAGAAATGAGATAGATGATGAAACTGTTAAACTCAGATTGTTTTCTCAAAGTCTTGGGGGAGAAGCAAGAAAATGGTTCAAAGGCTTAACCCCTAACAGTATTAATGAACTTCAAGCTCTCCATCAGTTATTCCTAAACAAATGGTAATTCAGAAAAAATCCTCTCCAAATAATTTCAGACTACAACAACCTCAAGAGAAACACTGGAGAAAGTGTTCAAAATTATTGCACTAGGTTCAATAGTGTGTATAATGCACTACCCCCAGACTTGAAACCTCCACAAGGTTAAGCCTTGGCCAAATTTCCTGAAGGGTTTGATCCTGAAATGGCCTATCAACTAAGAGAAAGAAACCCCTTGACTTTGGAAGATATGCAGAAGGAAGCTCTAGCTGTGGAAGTAAATCTGATGAGAAAAGAGCCAGGATGAGGAATGAGAAGAAAGTAGAATTTAGGGAGGAGAGTGCACCTTCCACATCTAGTTAAAAAATGGAGAGAATGATGGAGGAAATGATGAAAAATATGAGCATACTTGAGAGAGCACAAGCTAGAGAAAACCAATCAGCTCCCCAAAACAGAAATCGAAATCAAAACTTTAGGATAAATCAACCTCAAAACAGACCAAGAGACTCTGATCAGGAGATTATACCTCCTTTTCATCAAAAATATGTAAGTGAGGTTGAAGAAACAATTGAAAAAATAGAGGAAGATGACATAAACATGCTGGGGGTAGACAATGATAATTTTGATGTTCCTCACAATAGGAAACAAGGTCTATATACACCCTATGATGATGGAAGAACAGAAGATGAAAATTACTATCAAGAGTTGGAAAATGTCATCATAGAAACTCCAAAAGAATATGACCTTAGGAGTAAAAAGAATTAGGAAGCTCCCAAGACTAAAACCTCTAAAAATTCTGCAAAAAACATCCCTGTGAACAAACCCAAAGTTACAAAACAAAAAGATAAAACAATGGCTATAAAGTCTGAGCAAAACAAAGAGAAAGGCACTCAAATTAATGAAAAACAGAGTGCAGACTTTAGCAGCATTAGCACTTTAGCTAATGCTCCTATTAAAGCAATTTTTACCAATGAAAATAGAGGAAATCATCAAACTGATTTTGCTGATAAAGTGGTGATTAACAAGGCTGAAACAAATATTGTAAAAAATCAGCTGCCTTTTAGTTTGAAACAGGAAATTGCTAAGATTAAAATCTCTGTCCCCCTCACTAAATTAATCACTCAAGATGTCTATATATCACAAATTTTGAAAGCTTTAAACTTAGCGGAAAATAATGACACTGTCAACCTCAATGATGACCAACCAGAGCTCTTATTTGGTCCTAAGATTGAAGGAAGATACCAAGAAGGGCCAGTTCCTCCATTTTATGTTAGTTTGAAAAGTCATGACAAAATTTTAAACAACTCGATGCATGACTCAGGGGCCTCTCACAACTTAATGCCCAAAGAAGTAATGGAGAGTCTAGGCCTTGAAATAACCAGACCATATAAATATCTATATTCCTTCGACTCCAGTAGAGTGAAATGTTTAGGTTTGATCAAAGACCTCTGTGTAAACTTAGTACAAATTCCAGCCAAGTGTTTAGTGATGGATATTGTAGTGGCTGATGTACCCCCCAAGTATGGTATGCTTTTATCAAGATCATAGGGAGCTAAGTTACAAAGAATGATGCAAATGGATATTACATATGCTACTATCCCTGTTTTTAATCAAACTAGAAGACTTTATAGGGAATCTCACATGCAATACATGGTTAGTAGCCAAGAGAGACCTGAAAACTCTCCTCTTTATTATGTGCGTACAGGCCTTGACTCATTTATTCTTTTCAATCATGAAACATTTAATGAGCAAGAGACCTTAACTGACTTAGTGGCCACCCCGCACTGTAACATAGTGGCAGACACAGAAAAGGAGGAAGACAAGACAAAAGCATCAAGAAAGTTTTCCAAATCAGAAAATTACAGCAAACTAATCACAGGTCTAGGGCTACAAAACAATAATCCATTGGTTGTCAACTTTGAGAGTCAAGAGAAGAATCCTCAACATCTTGAAGAACATGAGGAACTAAATCAATTTCAACATACTGCTGACTTGCAAAAGCAATCTAAAAGCACACAAGATAAAGAGGAGGGTAGCCAAACTAGTAATTCTGAAAACAATCCTCTCTGGAAAATGAATTTTGATGGGCCTTGCACTAAGAATAATGTCGGAGCAGGCATATGGATACACAACACTAAAAACAATCATGCTGAAGGGCATTCCTACAGGTTAAGTTTTCAATGTTCAAATAACATAGCTGAGTACAAAGTTCTCCTTTTAGGCCTACACTTATTGAAGAAATTAGGGGCCAAAAGGATAAAAGTTCATGGGAATTCAGAGTTGATTGTTAGGCAAGTGAATGGGGAATATAGTTCCAAACACCCCAGACTTAGAGCCTATAGAAATGATGTCATGGAATTATTAAAAACATTTTATGAATCCCAACTTATCTTTGTCCCAAGAAACCAAGATTTCCTTGCCAATGGTTTAGCCTTTTCTGCTAGAACTTGTCTAACACCTTATGAAACCAAACAATGCACCACCCAAGTCAAATTTGGACTAGCTTTCCCAGGCAATGAAAAATATTGGCAAGTGTTTGATGGATATAAACAAATAGAAGACTTCCTGTAGTCCAAAAATGAATTTGAGCCACCAAGTTCAGATTCAAAGTATGACCAAGACTGTCTTCTTGAAGAAAACCCACTTGATCAAGAAGTAAAGTCTCCTGAGATTGCTGATATAAATCTGTTATCCAATGAAATTGAACATACCACAGAGGTTAGTACAAATTTAGAAAAAGAAAATTTAGAAATGTTGCAAGCTAACACTCAAATCTTGCCAAATGGACTGGTCCCATTAGAAGAATTGTTTGATTTCAATGATGTTGCCAAAAAACCAAAACTGGAGCCTGTTGAAACTAAAGTAGAAGAATGTAACATAGGCAGTAAAAGAAAACAAAAAATTATCAAATTGTCTAAAGCGTTGCCAACTCACATCAAACTGAAATATATTGAGTTGTTTAGAGAATTTTCTGATGTATTTGCATGGAGTTATGAAGATCTAAAATCATATGACATAGAGATAATTCAGCATAAGATACCCCTCAAAGAAAACCAAAAGCCCTATAGACAAAAATTGCGCAGAATAAACCCTATTCAATTACCCCTGGTTGAGAAAGAAATTAAGAAAATGTATGATGCTGGAATTATAGTCCCTATTAGATATTCAGATTGGGTATCTAATCTTCTGTCAGTTAGGAAGAAAATAGGAGAAATATGGCTTTGTATTGATTTTAGGAACTTAAACAAGGCCTCATTAAAGGAAAACTACCATTTACCCAAGATGGATCACATTTTACAAAAGGTAGTTGGTTCTAGAAGAATTTCTTTGCTAGATGGCTTCTCAGGTTACAATAAGATATTAGTACACCCTGATGATCAAATTAAAACAACATTTACCACACCTTGGGGTACTTTTATGTATGTGAAAATGCCCTTTGGTTTAATGAATGCTGGTGCTACATTTCAGAGAGCCATGGATATTTCATTTTTAGAAGAATAAGGCCTCTTCATCATTATTTACCTTGATGACATCATTGTTTTTTCCAAAACAGATGAAGAACACCTAGAACACTTGAGAAAAGTCTTTGAGAAATGCATAAAATTTGGGTTATCTTTAAATCCAAAGAAAACAATGTTTGGTCTCTAAGAAGGCGAACTACTTGGACACATCATATCAGAAGAGGGGATAAAGATAGACCCAAAGAGGATTGATGGTATATTGCAAATCAACCATCCCAGAAACATCAAGGAACTTCAATATTTTATTGGGAAGATTAATTTCTTGAGAAGGTTCACACCCAATCTAGCTGAACTCCTTAGAAACATAACAAACATGTTGAAAAAGGAAGAAGGATTTAAATGGACCTTAGAAGCAAAGAAATCATTTGAACTGGTAAAACAAGCATTAACCAAAACACCAGTTCTCATTAGTCCTGATTTTACAAAGGATTTCTTCATTTTTTCATTTGCATCAGAACACACAGTGGCTGTTGTCCTATTACAGAAAAACTTGAAGGGACAAGAGTAGCCAATTGCATTCTTTAGTAAGGCATTGAGAGATGCACCTCTGAAGTACAATATTATGGAAAAACAAGCCTTTTCCCTAGTCAAAGCCTTAAAAGACTTCAAATTTTACATTTTACATTCCCACATAATTGCATTTGTGCCAAATTCAGTTTTAAAAAATATTTTAGCCCAAGATCCAGATGGCAAAAGAGGAAAGTGGATTGTTGTGATACTTGAATATGATTTAGAAATTAAGCCCACTAAGCTCATAAAAGGCCAAGGACTAGCAAGATTAATGGCCAAGTCTAATTTTGAAGCTTTTGATATAAACATGATAGATGCATTAGATGAACAGGAGGAGTTGTCAACTCCCATTATTGAAGATCATTTTCTGTTTTCATCTTGGTATGCTGATATTTTATATGTTTTTCTCAATTTAAATACACCTCCTGGTTTGTCTAAAATGAAGGCAAGAATTTTAAAGTTGAAGGCTATTAATTATTGCATTTTGGATAAATGTTTATATTAGAAAAATGCTAGTGGATTATTGCTTAAATTTTTTCCTGAGAATGATGTAGATAAGATCAAGCATGAATTAAATGAAGGAGAATGTGGAGGCCACCTCTATTAGAAGACAACTGCCAATAAAATCCTTAGAGCTGGTTACTATTGGCCCACCCTCTTTCAATATGTTCACAAAATGATTATTTCCTGTCACAAATGCCAGCTCTTTGAAGGTATAAGAAAGTTGCTTCCCTTACCCTTGCATCTAATCACTGTTGAAGCTCCTTTTCAGCAGTGGGGTCTAGACTTCGTTGGGGAAATCCATCCAGCCTCAACTGCCCAACATAGATAGATCCTCACTGCAATAGACTACTTTACCAAATGAATAGAAGCCATCCCTTCTAGGCAAGCCAATGACTCTGTCATCATAAAATTCCTTGAAAATCATATCCTATCTAAATTTGGCTATCCTAGGAAGATTATCATTGACAGTGCTACTACATTTGGATCCAAAAAGATGGTTGAGTTTTGTCATAAATATCAGATTACATTGGGCCATTCTACTGCTTATTACCCACAAGGTAATGGGTTAGCAAAATCCTCAAACAAGAGTTTGGTAAACATAATCAAGAATCTGCTGGAAGATAATAAGAAGTCATGGCACACAAAGCTAGTACATGCATTATGGGCTGACATATTAACATTTAAGAAATCAATTGGGATGTCTCCCTACCATCTAGTTTATCGAGCAGATGCAATTTTTCCAACCATTCTAGGAGTGCCAGTCATGAAGCTAATCCAAGAAGTACAGTCTGAAGAAAATGATATGACAAGAAGAATCAATCAGACTATACATATTCAACAAACCAGGGAGGAATTCTATAATAGAGCACTACATAAGCAAGAAAACATCAAGAAGATGTTTGATAAAAGAACCAAGGCCAGTGATTTCCGCATTGGTGACAAAGTTTTGAAGTGGGATTCCAAGAGAGAAGATAAGGGAAAACATGGAAAATTTGATAACTTATGGCTAGGCCCTTATCTCATTCATTATACTGCTGGTAACAATGCTTATTTCTTGCCGGAAGTGAATGGAACTGAACTTCTTGGAGGTCCTGTCAATGGTAGGATGCTCAAGCATTACTTCTGTCAAGAGTCATGAGTTTCAAAGATTTTTACTTTCCATTGTAAATAAATTGTCTAAACATTACATTCAAAGTTAGAAAAATAAAAATACAAAAACAATAGAAAATAAAAGAGGGCAGAAATAAAACAAGAAAGGTACAACCCCATACCAAAAAAGAGAGACAAAGTCTGAAAGTGTGCAAGCTCAAAAGCCACTCCTAAAAACACACTTCTAGTTAGTCATACAGCCTAATCATGACTAATTAGCTTTTCAATTTACTACTGATAGGTTAGTGAATTAGATCAGCCAAATAGTACAATCTTGGCTTATCAGTAGAAGTAGATTAGGATAGGAAAAACAAAGGTTCAAACAAATTCAAAATCTGAACCTGTGAATTTCAAAAGAAGAATGGCTCTAAACAGAATAAATCTTGAGCCAAATATAGAAAGCAAACTGCTTCAGATATGCTCAAAACTTGAACCAGAAAAGAAGGAGGAAACAACTCAAACAAGACTAAAACCAGAGCTAAAGAATAATGAAGGATGTTTTTAATTTTCAGATCTTAAGCCTTCACAATTTTGTTTTACTTTTTTGCAAATAACAGTCTATGTGCAGCGTTTTTTTATACCATAGATCTGCAGCAAGTCAGACTGCTTAATCCTGGCTTGGCTACTTTTAAATTTCCTATTTTAGAATTTAGAGAATAAATGTTTGTCAGACAATCTAATCCTGATAGATAGTAGTTAGGTAGAGAAACTTATGAGTTCAACTGCTTAATCTGAACTCATGGAGAAATAAGAGTAGACTTAGATTAGTTTTTTTTTTTCAAAAAGAATAAAAAGTTTATGAAAAGAGTTTTCCAATCCAAATGCACCCTGAAAAAATGTTAGAATCATTAGGAATGGGTAGGTAGAGATGTTGTTTTGATAGAATTCCATTGTTTCAGAATGTTTCAAAGATTTTCAGATCAAAGAAAGGTTAGCTAAAGGAAAAGAAAGTTGATGCCCAATGGATGAAGGCACTGGTTTATTGAAAAGCCAGAGAAAATTGTCTGAAATTTCTTGACATATTCAAGAAGATGCCATCCCCATGTGGAGCCACTGTTAGCCACCTATAAAAATTTGTCATACCAAATGGTGACTAAATCTTTTTTAGCCTTCAAGAAACAATTTATTTCCAAATTTCACATATGGGTGACCATATGAGTCCAGGGTGACGATTCTGTGTCTTATATCCATGAAGAAAAGAACTAGCAGGGTTTTAAGCTCTCAATTGCATCAATAGATCATGATTATCGATCCATTTAACAGAAACCCTCCAATTGCATAAAACCACCTGTTCCAGTGAAACAAACAAAGTGTATCAGCAGTGAATAAATAAAAGATAAAGGGATTAATGCCTAAACCTAAAGATCATGTTTTTTAATCCACTTGTTAAAGAGATCAAGACAGTGTTAAAGGATGAAGACCTGAAGACGAAGATCAAGGCTAATTAAGCCTAAACATAGACCAAAAGAAAATTAAAAGTGTTTAAAGGTAAACAGAGAAAAATATCAGTAAAAGAGGCCTCCACTGCCACATCAGAGGCTATTTATCTTCCTCATCTACCAAAGTGCCACCTACAGCCTCAAATAAATCAAAGGAAAGCATAGTAATTGCCTTAATTACTGATATTTTTTCAGAGTTATTTCTAGCCTGCCTGAAAGAGTTTAAAGTCAACAAAATCTGCCAAGTAGCTAAAAACTAAATGAAAACCAATTAATATAGGGAAAACATTAGAGATCTCCTCTATTGAGCCCCTCAAAGGCAAAGAAGCATTAACTTGTATTAATTGAACCTAGAGACCCTTCCTTCTATAAATACTTCAGAAGAAGATGAGGTGTTGTTGGTTATTGGACTCTGATATACTAGTTTCTGTATCGAATCATTGTTGAATGTAAATAAGTTCTGAAGTTCTGAAGATCTGTTAAGTTATTGAAGAAGATAGGCTAAGAAGAGATGTTTGAAGCTGTGATGAAACATTGGACATGTAGTTTGTAACTGGATTGACAATCAATATACAAGCTGATTCTTGGGATCCTGGTCTATATCATTGGTGAAGTACCTCTTACTGTTATTTTTTTCCTTTCATGTATTCCATTTTGTTCACTTTTCTCTGATAAAGAACAGCAATCATAGAGCTAGGATTTACTGTTAAAAGTACCTTCCTCTCACCGATAAGCTTTATCTATATGTTTTCTGCTAATTGTGATATTTGGGAATGACTTAAATTAAGTGTAAACATTATCAAGGAATGTTAGTTAGTCCATGTATTGATGTGCAAAACGTGAAAGGAAGTTCTTGAATGATATTTTCATTACATGCTAAGTAGAGTTAAACTAGGAAAGTTTATGGTTTTCCCTGTCTTCTAGTTCTTTCTCCAAAGGTTGTTTGAAAGTTTCCCTAAGAGTATGCTAAAAGTAGACCATGATTGTAATACATTTAACCTGATCTTAAGCTGCACTTTGTTTTCTTATTTGTTTTCATCCCTTATGAAAGTAGTCTGGTGATATTACTGGATTGTTGTCTGATAAGTTAGCTTTAATACAAGCTTGTCCAAAGAAGTCTATGGTTAGCCCTGTCCTTTGGCTGGTTTCAAACAGTTGCTTAAAAAGGCTTTTCTTGTATGGAAAGTTGATAAATCCTTGTTGAAATTATTGGCTTTTTCCATTTTCTCAACACTTTTAATGTTCCACTCCATCATTTAATCTAAAAGGTCTTTTGATATAGATGACTTTCCCCTTGGACCACTCTTGAAATTGTAGTACAATTAAACCCTTTTGTGACTCCATCACCTAATGGATTAAAGCTGCTTCACACTAATCCTGTCTGTTGAACACTTCTCAATATACTTTCATCTTCATCCTTTGGAGACTCTTTCATTTTGTGATTTTCCATCCAATTAAAGATCATACCTGACCAACCAAACAAACAAAAACCCTTGTTCTTAATAACTATCCTAATATCATACTAAAAGCCTTAAAGATCACATCTTTAAATACACATATAGAGAGATCCCTCTTTGGATTCAGGAGGGCTAGATCCTAGAATCCCAAAGTGGTTTTTCATGTAGGCTCTATAGCATTTGTATTTGCCAATATTGCAAACTATGGAGACCTAACAGATCCCTCGGTGACCATCTCATTGCATGATATGACCTTCACACTTTGGTCTATGTTCCTTAGCTCGGCTTTAACTTTTTTCACATTCTGCGTGGGTGTGGGCTACTTTTCCTGCATTTTGGCTATTAAAATTGGGCAATATTCAACCACATGGTCCAGCTGTCTACAATATTTACAAGATTTCCTTGTAGGATTTGGGCAGTCCCTTGAAAAGTGTCCTACTTCCCCGCAATTATAACAAATTAGGTTCCCACATCCTCATCTTGCGCTTCCTTCCCGACCTCCCCTGCCCCTTGCTGGAGAGCCACCAAAGCTCACGAGAGATCTAGGCGATGCAGGGTCTGACTGTACCCTATACAAGTTCCCTTGATCTATCATTAGGTCGTAATTTCGACACTTCTGCTCATTGTGTCCTACCGACCGACAGAACCTGCACCAATGTTGCTTCAGTTTTGGGACATACGCACCTAGCCGAGGGCAATGGTTTATATCATGTAGCCCTGCTACAAGACAGTCATCGCACCACAGCGCAGGTCCGCTCAAGCCTGGTCGAGATAGGATGGGTTCCCCACTCGATCCTCAACGGATCGGACTAGGTCCCCCTGCCTGCATGTAATCTGCCAATAAAGGGCACTGATCCTTCCTATGGCCAGATACCCGACATCATATGCACCATAGATTTGTGCTGGTTCCTTTGCCTTGTTCCTTTTGTAGGTTCTAAATTTCCATATGCATAGCTCCGAGCTACTCCTGAATTTTCTGTACTCCTATCGAAGTATCTTCTCTGGGCGCAACTTCTAGTTTAATAGCAACTTCCACAACTTTTTCCTGCAACTCAAAGGTTTGGTGACTCATTGGCATATGTAGGTGGGGAAACAACATAGCAATGAACCATTCCGTATGCTGTCTATCATCATACTCAAATCCTCCTTCCCTGATTTCTTTCTTTAGTCGTTGATCAACCTCCCATATAGACTCAGACACACCTTGCTTGAAGTCCTTCACTTCTGCTACCAACTGAGAATAAGACATTGGCTTTCTGAATTGTTGCTTTAGAGCATCCTTAATATCTTGAATAGATGCACTCCCTTTCTGAGAGATGTATCATATATACCAGTCCAATGCTCTTTCTTTGAACGTCAGGGACAGTTGTGCCCTCTTCACTGTATCATTTGTCACATTTTGCGCAGTCCATACGAAATATGCAACAAACCAAAATCTGTAGGTAGTTTCAAGTGCGTAGCGATATCACAGTCCAGCGGAGACGGTGGTATGGGTGAGTTCTTACCTTGGTGTGGCCTGGACAGTGATGTAGCCAGGGGGATTTTCATAGCCGTCTCTGACAGAGGGTTATAGAAAGATCTTCTTCCCCCATCAAGGATGGTCCAATAGTATTTACCATTGCGCGTCGCGCTCTCATCTAGATCTGAGGTCATTCAGTTGGTATCAATACACAGAATACTCTTCTTGCACAGTAATATCTTAATCAATAAAGGTAATGTCTTCAAAAACTTTCCCTGGAACCCTTTAAAGAATCTTCGCTAGGCCTCAGAGTAGGAGACAAACTGATCAATGGAAAATTCTATCACAAACCCTCCTAGCACACTGTCCACCTAGTGATCCACCATGTGAGTGATGGTATTATCAGTTCTTTCCAACTGCTGGATCAGATCTAGAGTCCACTGTGTGACTCGTTCGTCCTTCCAACACTTTTGGAATTCTATGAGCCTAGCCAGCCACTCCTAAAGCTTGATTGTAAATGTCACAAAGAAAATTTCATAGCTTTTTATAAGAATGTACCTATTTTTCCACTTTTCTACCATTAAATTTGTGCTGCGATTTTCTTTTATCGCAAATTCCCGAATCTGCTTTTTGAACCACTCTTCAATTTCCTTCCTTTCAGGCTTCCAGTACTCTCTTTTCATTACCTGATCCCTTTCTCAAAATGCTTTGTGTCTTGGAAACAGAACCATTTGTTGGCTCGAGGGGTCCTGACCTAGGTTCGGAGTTTAAGGTTTGCCAACAAACCCCTATACAACTGGCCCTTTCGGCAGTGACCTGCTTGCACAGGTCAAAGTCTCACCCGAAGTAGTATGGGTGGGTGCTAGAACCAGGTTTCCACACCCTAAGAAATGATAGGTAAGGCAAGCAGAGCTGCATCTGGCCTCGTGATGTCCAGATCGCCTCTTTTCGAGCAGGATCTATAGGTCTCTTTTCGCATCCACGTGCGCAAGGTCAACTATACTACGGTCCTCGATAATTATATACTTCTAAGAAAGTAGCACCGTATTGCATAAAACAGAACAAAACAGATCCAGATGCAGTAAAAACACTTACACAGAAATTTCGTAGCTAAATATAGAATACGCATAATACAACAATTACCAACGATTCACATAAACGGTGCACATAGATTTAGTTCTCAAATAGCATTTCTTATTCATCAATCCATCAATTCCTTCTTACAATACCCATCCCGACCTACGCACACAGCAGCAGGGTCCGCACATAGTAGAACTCTAGATCTCCACGCACACAACTAGTAGGAGTCCTTCCCCAAAATCCCAAAAAAAATTACTAAACCACAATTCACATCAAGAGCTCGTCCTCCTCTTCTACCTACAATCCAAAATGTCCCTCTATTTATAACAATCTTTCCTACGATTTCCTATGGTCTACAAACCATGGTTTTCGGACCCCAGGTCTACCCTTTAACCCATTATAATGCTTTCGGGGCTTTGTCCCACCCCAAAAACCTTGCACTAGACTAATTATAATAAAAATATACAAAATCGAACCAATTTCGTAGCTTTTGGGAGACCCTATTCCAACAAGAAACGACTAGCCCTAATGGAGGATCTCTGTCCACTGCGTATGAAAAAATTGGGTGAAAGTCACCCTCCAAATTACTCCTACTCCTTCTTGAAGAAGGCTCGGCACTCGTGGGAGGCAACCCACAGAGCCTCCTCGATCGACAAAGCGATTGGTCTTCCACTTTAAGAGATTTATTAGACTCAAAAAAATATATGAAGCTAAGCAATCTAGGAGCAAAGTGCACACTCTAAAAAGTCCCTAAGATACAGCTAGACAAGCATCTCTTAGGTATTTCCGCTCCAGGTGATGAGGACCAGACACCAAAATACAAGGAAGCAAAAAATAGGACCTCCCGAAAGTAGTCTAGGGTAATTACGACCCAGGCCTACTAGCGAAGGTAACAGAAAAATTTACGCTGACCTCCTAACAACAGCCTTTACTGGTGCAAGTTCCCAAGCTTCGTAAGGGCACTCTCCAAAAGAACTGATGGATGTGATGCAATATCTGTCTCAGGTACCACGGTTATTCCTCCCCGCAATCACCTGTGTGGTCCCTAGGATAGGAAACTATGGGTACCAATCCGTATCGGCAGCCGGGCGGAACGGTCTTAGGTCAAGATTCAACAAATAGGAGAGGGGGTATTTCTCTTCTCTGACTTCACTTTCCCTCGAGCTTGACTCTCTCGAGGATAACTTTCCCAGTCCACTTAACGGTGTTGGATTTCGCTCATTAATAAAATTCTATGTTTCAAAATTTGAGCGGCCTTTGAGAGTTAACTCTCCACACACCTAATCCAAGGCCCTATAACCTAGCTAGTTGGTGTATGACAATAATACAAAAAATTTCTAGTTGTTTTTATTTATAGCGCTTATTTTAATTGGCTGTTATTTATGTTAAGAGTGTGTGGAATTGAAACTGATGGTGTTTGTATGACATAGAAGAAACCAATGAAAACCAAACTACATGCAAATGCACTAATTTCCTTTCGATGAAGAGTGATTTCTACATAGGTTCTATGAGACTACACTTTATTTTCTTTTTGGATGCTCACACTTCACACAACTCAAAAGTTACGAAAAGGACTAAAAATGCTTATGTGCACCTAATGAAAACTACGAATGACATGCAAATCCTAAGATGCTAAATCTGAAAAAGCAAAGAGAAGTCTCTAAAAACACCAATGTTCAATCACTTTTTGGCAGTCAACAGAGCCAGTTCCAAATTAGAACTCCTGTGTATAAAAACGCCAAAAACATACTTTACATAAGAGAAAGAAATCAAAAGAAGACTCTCCTCCTAATCAAGTCAAGAACCGAAGACTAGACACTCAACAAAGCTTCAAAAGATGAAAAGAAACTGTCAAACAAAATGAAAACAAAAGCAACAGAAAAAAAAAATGTTTTTTGGGCTTTTGAGTTTATAGGAAAAAGAGATTTCAAGAAGACTAATGGAACTATCCAGTAATTCAGTCAAGCAGACTTGAATTTCGAGCGAAAGCCTCAACAAGATTCCCAAAGCCAACCATGCTACTCTCACAGTGGGACTTATATGCGAAAAAGGAAGACAAGAAACTCAACAAGTCAACTCAGCACAATAACATAAACTTGCAACGAACAAAAACTCCAAAGAATCAATAAGAGACCCTTCGAAAATTTCAACAAAACCAGTGTATGAAATCAAGAAAAACAAACACACCAAATAGGCGAAAATCAAAATGTGAAGCAACACATAAGGTTAGGAAAGAGTAAATGAGCAGAAACTCTCTGTCCTGAATACTCAGAACAGCTAAGAATCTTCTAGAAAAGACCTTGGTGCTCAAGCTAGAATTGAAAACATAACAAACAAAGATTTCACCAAATGAGTGGGTATTCACACAAATAAGAGAGAAATAGACATACAACCACTTTAGACATAGTCCAGAGACCTCAAAGACACTGCAGGAATAGGTCACCACAGGCAGACAAGACCATAAAGGCTTAAAAACAAAAATTTCAAATTTTACCAAGGAATACACGCTTTTGCAGTTTAGCAACAAGCATGTATACACAACTGTGACAAAGGAAACCTGGGTATACATGGGTCCCTTTGCAAAAAATAGTGTGTATACGCAATTGTGCAGAAGAAAAATTGCGTATGGAAAGGTAAATAAAGAAAAAAAAGGGTCAAGCCTGATCAAGAGACCAGGTCTTCAGTATGACTGGAAAAATATTTACTGAACTGGAAAAAGTGATAGAAATTGTTGGGAACCTACAAGATAGATTAAACAACCCAAATGGGAAATCACAAAAATGTGATCCCCAGTGGAGTCGCCATTTCTGTTTCGGGATATAACACCCTAAAGGTTTTTGGGTCGGCAACCTTCACAGATCAGAGGCATACCATTCAAGAAGGAATCACCTAACCTATCTTTTATACTGAAAACTAGATATAACAAGTTGCGGAACTTACCAAAAAATCCCATGTTTGATTTAGATCCTACGGGGTGAAAACCCCCAACAACCCTTTGTGCTTTGTAACCTAAAAAATCAAGAAAGGACGAACACGAAAATCTGGTTGTACAGCATATATAGTTCCTATATGTTAGTGTAACTCATGCATAATATCATAAAAACAATATTAAATATTCAATTAATGATCATTACACATATATAAAGAGATATAAACACTTGAATCTCGGGAACAAGATGGTTCTTCTTATTATAAATGGCACATACAGTAATAGAAACGTGGAGAGATCACCTGAATCCTTCCATGGCCTTCAAGCATACCATCCTCTGGATCCGTCTAGTCCTAGCCTCGTAAGAATTCTTCCAAGTTGTGTGCACACTAGATGTCATATAGGATGATGAGCATATCAAGGAAACAAGGGTTTCCTGAATATACCTGGGAAGTGCAAGAGGCACGGGAATATCAGACTTGAAATAGAGCTCCAACAGAGTACAATATCTATATTTTTCTCTCTCCCTTAGGCCATGCAAATGAGGGGCTTTTATACTCCCTCAAATTAGTTTTGCAGTTGAAAATAGTTAGGCTACGGGATGGGGTGGTTGAATTACGGGAATAACCATCAACCTTGCCTAAAAAATAGGGAATAATATATATTTTTTAATGATTAAAAAGGTATATGTGGATATCTATGAATGGAATTGCGTATATATGCGGAAAATTCTGGGCAGAGTCGCGTATGGGTTTTAAGATACTATTTTTTGTGAAGATGGTCAAGTCTGAGGGGAAAGGGTGCCCAAGGCCAAAGTCTCAATAATCAAGCACATGAAGGTGGAAAATGATGCTATAACAACTGTTACATGCTACTTTGGAATTGTGCTTTGGTTCCCAAATGTTAGATCATTTGGAACTCCTTGCAAAGACACAAGGGCTCTTCTAATGGAAGCAATGGCTCCCTCCCCATCTGCATGTGGTGATGGATCTCCTCCTGATGGTACAACACTATTAGCTCTTCTCTTCTTATCCTCTTCATCAATATTTGAGAATTCCTCATCATCAATGAGAGACCCTTGATCTTGGTCTTCCCTTGAAGGAGGAATCTCCATGTCCCCATCTATAGAAGAGGGCTCTTCAAGAAGTAGGGATCTTGCCCCTGGCAAGGTTTTATGCATGTTTTTATCCCTTTCAATAGAAATGTGGAGTGGAGTTGGTAAAATAGATATCTCCAACTCATGCAAAGTTTTTGAGGCTTTGGGTTCAACAAAAGATGTTTCAAAATGTTTAATATCAAATCTTCTCACTAATATCTTAGTGAACCCTGCATAAGTGTTTAAATTTGCATGATAACAGGAAGTAGAACTACAAAACCACCAATCATGGGCCACACCTTAAAGCTGCAGCGCTGCTACTCTAATGGCCTCCTTTTCTGAAAGTTGGTGAAGCTGGAAATAGGAGTCTAGCTCCTTCACCCAAGCTTTGGCTATGCACTTTTATGATCCATAAAAGTTAGATAGCAAGATTCTAACTCTCTTGCTTCTATTATGGTTGTTGGATCTTTTGTATTCCTTGAGTTGGAAAAACCCTTGGAAGTCCAAGTGCCTTTTTAATCTCCATGATTGAGACTCATACTCTTGAATATAGTCACTCAAGGTCTCCTCCCTTGGTGCATCTTCTTCCTCCATCCTTCTTGTAGTGAATATGGGCAATAAAATGTGTTGCGGATCTGCATGTGGGGTTGAATGTCCACACCTATCATGTGAATGTATAGGGCTTGATTCACTTTCAAACCCTCTTGGAGTTTTTCTACACCTCTCCCCTTTCATCTCCCTGAGATCTTCCTTAATATTTTTCACAATTTGGAAAAGAAGTTGGGAGATACTATCTTCCTTCATTTCTCCAAATAATGGAGTCATACCTTTGTTTCCTCTTTATAGCTTCTCCTTTCTGTGAGAATTTTCTCCTCCTAATGGCATAATGTCTTGAATGCACAGGCTGAGCCAAGATTATGCTCTGATACCACTGTAATATCCAAAAATGGAAATAACAGTAATACAAGACATAATAATGTAAAGCACAACAAATATGATCATAACATAAGAGGGATCAATATGCAGCCATCATTTCATTAAGATATAAGCAATAATCTACAAAAATATCCTGAGGGACAAGCCACCCAAGCAATAAGAACAAGCCTCCAAAGAGTAGAACAATCAGCATATGAGTTACTGCAACTGTATAGAATGCCAGCGAGTAGTGAAAGCACTGTCTATATTAGTGTAGCTGCTGCTGTAAACATACATAAATGAAATATGGCTGGTAGAAACAAAATAAATGCCCATAAAAGAAGATGTGGGCTCTAGTACATGATTTCTAGCCAATCCAAAAAATATTGCTAGAAATACCAAGAAATATACAATGTGACAAATAACCCTGGGGTTAATATGCCACTGCAAACTGGATCTGATATGGGATGAGGCTATTATATATCTGAAATGATCATGTCTTCCTCCAATGGTATTTCTAAATAGAATTTTGATCCCTCTACTCAGAAATAGACCCTCCTGACGAGCTCAATGAACCCTCTCAGCAACTGCCTCTAAAAATAACGCAGATCTGTTCTAAAACTGCGTTATGAGGGATAGTAGATGGTTGGCTTGATGCCAAAGATGTGAAAATATGCCTATGATCCTTTATTGCTAATCCTCCAATGGATAGGCTACCTATCCAATGAAAAACAAGCCCAAAAATGGCTCTATGTGATCCTCCTTGGCTGCACCCTGCAACACAACCCAACTCTAAACAGAAACTGTGTTGTAGTTGAAGGAGGTAGCTTGGCCCGAATGCCAGAAATAGGAAATTCAGCCCAAAGAACCTATCCTTCTGTAATATTCTAAAATTTGCATGCAGCAAATTGGAATATTAAATTTTGTTGATTTCACTTAGGAGATGAATAAATGGGTAAGGAGGCCCATGCATAATAAAAATCTAAATAAAATCCTGATATTGTGAAAAGGGATCAACATAAAGGCATCAACATAAAGGTTCGATTTGACACCTTCATGTGTGAACAATAACTTTTTCATGTGGACAAGGTCTATTTTGACCAATTCAACAGCATTGGGATAGGAGGTGGAAAGCATCTTGTGAGACAGCACAGAGATAGTGGGAGGAAGATTCCTTGGTGGAGGAAACCCTAATTGAGTGGGGGCCCAAGGCAAAAAATCTCACACATGGATAAAATGAGGGCAAGGTAGCCATAGAAATACATCTTTGGAATGATATTTTATTTGTCTGCTTAGAATTTTCTTCATCCTCTTGTTGTTTAGCAGAGTTGTTGTGCTGCTTAGCACAAGGATTTCCTATTTCGGAATCATTCTCCTTTCTTGAGAGCCCTCTTGAAGGAGATTGTACTAATTTTCCTCACATCTAGGCCTGAGGCCAAGCATCCTCCTTCAGCTACAACATTATTTCTGCAGCAGTATAACGTTGTGTTGCAAGGTGTTGCAGTGAGGGTTCACGACACCACTTACTGCACTCATTTTTCAAAGGAGGGGGTCTCCATTCCTTTGGGAGATCAGCAAGGAAGATATTGGAGCATATTCTCATATCTTGGCACTTGGCCAAGGCACTTCCATCAGCTATAGTTTAGTCCCTTGCAGGAACTGTGACCTTTCTTGCAAAGTTGCAGTGTGAGGGTCAATCCCCTCAATCTTGAGTTGCTTTCTCAGGGAAAAGGCCAACCTTCCTCCCGGAAAGTTTGTAAGAAGGATCCTCCTTCATTTCTTGTATCATTCAGTTGTATGTATACAAAGCTTTAGTTAGACTACATTTTTTAGATCCAGATCTGCAGATCTAACATTTTGTACATTGTGCTTTCTTGAAACCCTTGCCGAGTTGTCTTTCTGATGTGTAAAAGGAGCTAGATCTCCATTTTTCTCCATGCTTGGAGTAAATAAAATCCAAATATTATGTTTATACCATATTGCATCTAAAACCCTCATAAAATCATGAAGTTCATGCTTCAAAAAATTCTGCATAAGTCAAGTCATGGGATTTGGGCCTTTTTAAGCCATACCGAGACCAGGAGATCTGTTTAAATAAGAAAAAGTGATTTTTTTTGGAATATTTTATGGGTGTGAGTCCCAAATTACATAAGCTAAGGGATCCCAGCATTATTTTCCCTTATTAAAATGCTATTTTCTGAAAATAATTTTTTTAGGGCATAAATTGCCGCTTTTCCCCACTTTTGGATGATATAATGGATATTATTTCTTGTTGCTCTACTTGTAATTGATGGCTATGTGTTTAAAAAATATTTTATGATTTATTTCTCATTGCTATTCCAGATTTGTGATCATTTATTTCTGCATTCCCATTTTGGGATATTATAGTGGTATCAAAGCATGATCTTTGGCTTAGCCTGCCAGTTCCAGCTATCAAAAGGACTAAGATCAGAATTATGGAGAGGATGAATTTTCTCTCATTACTTTTCAGATCTAGGAAGAACCTCTCTTAGGAGGTTAAGCAGATGGAGCAGAAGAAATACAAGGAAACTCCTAGAGGGTTTCAAGAAGAGGAAGAGCAATGCACTTCCTATTCTCAAAGAGGAGAAGACATCAAGCATGAAGAAAACTTGGAATCTAAAGTTCTAAGTGAATACCTTTCTGAATACCAAGCTAAACCTAGAGCTTTCAAGAAGACTCTAGCTTTACCACAGTTTATTCAGCTGGAGGAAGAAAGAAGACCCTACAACTATGGGATGATGAGAGGTAATAAATTTCTATTGTCCACCTTTGATGGATCACTCACATGTGCAGAAAAGGCTTGGGTGTTGAAACTATAGGCTTTCTTCCTATTACATCTAGTAGTAGAGAGAGAGGTTGTAGAAATTGCAGCGCTGAACCTTGAAGGTGAAGCTAATACTTGGTGGTTCAACTATTTGAGCCATGCAAGAGTGTCTACTCTTGCTAAGTTTTCTCAAAAGCTAATAAGGAAATTTGACAGAGAAATATCAGAGGAGGAGAAGCCCTCACCACCATTGGAAGAGGCATGTACCAACGTCGTTATAACCATAGAGGCGAAACCTTCTTCTTCAGTATTTTGGGAAGCCAACACATATGAGGAGGAAACTCTTGTAGCCCTGCAAGAAGCTTCCAAATTTCACCAAGGTATGATTAAGTTTCCATCTCCTGTCATTTCAGAAAATATTATGAAGGAATCTACATCATTGTATACAACTAATCTAAAGCAACAGATTGGCACTGCGCTATACAAGAGCAGTGAGGAAGAAAAGAGGACCCATTCCTCATGGGGGCATTCAAATGGCAGCTTCATTCATGAAGCAATAGAGGAAGAAGACATAGATGTTAGAAATCTTGAAGTGAGAAACCCTTTCTCCTTTCTAGATGACCCTTTCTCAATGAGAATTCCCCAGCTCAAAGAGAAAATTCTACCTGCAGAAGATCTAGAACCTTATTGGTTTTGGAAAACCATGGATGAAGAGAAGGTCTCATGGAGAGATCTCATTGGAGGTGCACTTCAAAATATCATGGAGTGAAAAGTTCTTCAATAGTTTGAGGAGGTTTTTCCCTCATCACACATGGATCTTTGTGGATTCAAGGGGGACATTGATGAGAGGTCTTCTCTAGAAGATCTCAAAGGAGTTGCATTTCAACATCCCATAAAATGCAAGGGGAGAAATCTGATTTGGGAGGATGGTAGTCTTCCTTGGGAGAGTTCTAAGAAAGAACATGGTGGGAGGCATTCATCGGTGGATGAATGGAGGTGGATGATGAGCAAGAAGCTGGAAAGCTACTTGTAAATCTATGATAATGGGTAGTAGGAGGCCTAGCTGCGTTGGCTAATCTTGAAAGAGTTTGGCCATCATCCTATTTCTAAGGGTATGTGGCAGGATACTTGCATCATTGGGCAGCAAGGAGTATGGACACATTGTATTGATATGATATTCTTCATATAAATCACCATGTTTTCACTACATGATTTGTATGATGGAGGTATGAGGAGGCAACAAAAACTTTTGTTGCTTTGGTTGTTCTTGGGAGAGTAAGGGTAGATTTGTTCTCACACTTTGGATGATGTTGTAGGAATAGGAGATGGCACTATCATGGTGCAAAGGGGCTACTCCTTGGCCTTAGATGATCAAGAGGTACTTCCACTTTGGGAGGAACTTCTTATGTGTAGCAGCATTATAGGAGATGTCTTTTACAAGGAGCATGTCAAATAATAGAGCTATGAGTTGGCAGGACCTTATTTGCATGGGCCAACAATGATGTCACTTGGGAGCTTGGGGTTATTGATGGAGTGTCCCCAGGATCACTTCACCATTGATGCACTTTGTGAGCAAGGAGGAAGTGAGATTGATGGAGTAGTGGATGGAAACATCTATTACAGAAATATGATCTTCTTAACTTGGATTTCCAAGTATAATAAGGGTGATCTTCATACAGCATATGGTGCATTCCTCTTCATAGGAGTGTGTCATACCACTATGGAGGAATTATTCATATACATATGCATCATCTTACTCTCAACACATTTTAAGAATATTTTTTTTGCATCTATTGATTGTTTAACACAGTATTTTCATATTCTTACCATCCCTATTCAGTGCATTGCTCCACAAGAGGGAAAGCTTTTCATTGAGCTCCATGGTCAACACTCGGCCAAATTGTATGATGTAGATATCCATATCTTATATGGCCGTGGGAGAGTGTTTTCTTACATGTATTTTAAGTTGATGTACCCAGCCATTTTCTATTTATCAGTAGATGTCTTGACATACATAATTATCCTTGTAACAAAAAACAACTTGCCAAGTAATTTTCTGAAGCAGTAGTTTGGAAAACTGCGCTGTCACTATTGGGAAAATTGTTGGTACCTTCTTGCACCACATGAAAACTTCAGAATTTTCCTCATTTTGATGCTGGTCATGATTTCATTTGTTGATATTGATTTTATTTTTATTGGAAGCATGATTGGGAGAGAGACATGTGAGTTGGATGTGTCCTTTGGGGAAGAGGATTCCCACACTTTTTGCATTGCATGTTCTAATGGGAGCATGAGAGGAGATATGGCCACCAAAGCCAAAAACTTGTTTCTTTTTGTTAAGGTGGGCTAGTTGATTGATGGGATTCCATATGGTGATGATTTCCTATCCATCACATATGGGATGATTTGGGCCAGCTTGATTCAAAGCGTTGGAGAGGAGATCTTTGGAGATCTAGTCTTCATATTTTGACTTGAGGGAAATTATTTTGCAGCCCAAGATTAGCATATGCTCTACACTTATCGTAAGTGGAGAGGAGGATAGTGTGGGGTAGGCTCCTGTGTCTACCATGTTTATATTTTCATCCAACCTACATTGCATGAGCTCAAGGTGGAGGAGCATTTTCAGGATTTGCCATGTTGGGAGGTGACTCATTTTGTATGGATGATTGCTTGGGGATGGAGGATCCACATGGGAAGGATGTTTCCCAATGTATTTCAGACTCCATGCCTTGAGAGGACCTCTAGACAGAACCTTATTGCCTCCTTGAGTACTTTACTCATTCATGATGATAGCCCTTTGGCTAGCTTACATGCTTGGGAGGGGCAATTTGGAGATTCATTGATGAGACAACATCTCATTCCTTGGAGGAATAAATCATATGTGGATGCTACAGTAGGAGGAAGGCAGAATCTTCAGTTCTATCCTTGCAGTTTCTTGAGGACAAGCAAACTTTGGGAGGGGAGGACTGTAATATTCCAAAATTTGCATGCAGCAAATTAGAATATTAAATTTTGCTGATTTCACTTAGGAGATGAATAAATGGGTAAGGAGGCCCATGCATAATAAAAATCTAATTAAAATCCCTCATATTGTGAAAAGGGATAAACATAAAGGCATCAACATAAAGGTTGGATTTCACACCTTCATGTGTGAACAGGAACTTTTGCATGTGGATAAGGTCTAGTTTGACCAAGTCAACAATTCCGGGATAAGAGGTGGAAAGCATCTTGTGAGACAGCGCAGAGATAGTGGGAGGAAGATTCCTTGATGGAGGGAACCCTAATTGAGTGGGGGCCCAAGGAAAGAAGTCTCACACATGGATAAAAGGAGGGCAAGGTATCCATAGCAAGACATCTTTGGAATGATATTTGATTTGTCTGCTTAGACTTTTCTGCATCCTCTTTTTGTTTAGCAGAGTTGCTATGCTGCTTAGCACAAGAATTTCCTGTTTAGGAATCCTTCTCCTTTATTGAGAGGCCTCTTGAAAGAGATTGTACTAATTTTCCTCACATCCAGGCTTGAGGCCAAGCATCCTCCTTTATATACAACATTATTTTTATAGCAGTACAACGTTGTGTTGGAGGGTGTTGCAATGAGGGTTCACAACACCACTTTCTGCACTCATTTTTCAAAGGAGGGAGTCTCCACTCCTTGGGGAGATCAGTAAGGAAGATATTGGAGCATATTCTCATATATTGGAACTTTCCCAAGGCACTTTCATCAGCTATAGTGTAGTCCCTTGTAGGAACTGCATCCTTTCTTGCAGAGTTGCAGTGTGAGGGTCAATCCCCTCAATCTTGAGTTTCTTTCTCAGGGAAAAGGCCAACCTTCCTCTCGGAAAGTTTGTAAGAAGGATCCTCCTTAATTTCTTGTATCATTCAGCTTTATGTATACAAAGCTTCAGTTATACTACGTTTTTCAGATCCAGATCTATAGATCTAACATTTTGTACATTGTGCTTTCTTGAAACCCTTGCCAGGTTGTCTTTCTGATGTGTAAAAGGAGCTAGATCTCCATTTTTCTCCATGATTTGAGTAAATAAATTCCATATATGATTTTTATACCATATTTCATCTAAAACCCTCATAAAATAATGTAGTTCGTGCTTCAGAAAATTCTGCATAAGTCAAGTCATGGGATTTGGGCCTTTTTAAGCCATACCGAGACCGGGAGATCTGTTTAAATAAGAAAAAGTGATTTTTTTTGGAATATTTTCTGGGTGTGAGTCACAAATTGAAAAATATAAGGGATCCCAACATTATTTTTCCCTATTAAAATGCTATTTTCTGAAAATAACATTTTTAGGGCATAAATTGCCCCTTTTCCCCACTTTTGGCTGATATAATGGATCATATTTCTTGTTGCTGTACATGTAATTGATGGCTATGTGTTTCAAACACATTTTATGATTTATTTCTCATTACTATTCCAGATTTGTGTTCATTTATTGCTGCATTCCCATTTTGGGATATTATAGTGGTATCAAAGCATGATCTTTGGCTTAGCCTGTGAGTTCCAGCTATCAAAAGGAGAAAGATCAAAATGATGTACAGGATGAGTTTTCTCTCATCAATTTTTAGATCCAGGAAGAACCTCTCCTAGGAGGTTAAGCAGATGGAGCAGAAGAAATGCAAGGAAACTCCTAGAGGGTTTCAAGAAGAGGAAGAGCAATGCACTTCCTATTCTTAAAGAGGAGAAGACATGAAGCATGAAGAACACTTGGAATTTGAAATTTTAAGTGAATAGCTTGCTGAATACCAAGCTAAACCTAGAGCCTTAAAGAAGACTCTAGCTTTACCACAATTTATTCAGCTGGAGGAAGAAAGAAGACCCTACAGCTATGGGATGATGAAAGGCAATAGATTTCTATTGTCCACCTTTGATGGTTCACTCACATGTGCAGAAAAGGCTTGGGTGTTGAAACTATAGGCTTTCTTCCTACTGCATCTAGTAGTAGAGAGAAAGGTTGTAGAAATTGCAGCACTGAACCTTGAAAGTGAAGCTAATACTTGGTGGTTCAGCCATTTGAGCCATGCAAGAGTGTCTACTCTTGCTAAGTTTTCTCAAAATATGATCAGGAAATTTGACAAAGAAAGATCAGAGGAGGAGAAGCCCTCACCACCATTGGAAGAGGCATGTACCAGCATCATTATAACCATAGAGGAGCAGCCTTCATCTTCAGCAGTTTGGGAAGCCAACACATATGAGGGAGAATCTCTTGTAGCCCTGCAAGAAGCTTCCAAATTTCACCAAGGTATGATTAAGTTTCCATCTCATGTCATTTCAGAAAATCTTATGAAGGAATCTACATCATTGTATACAACTGATCTAAAGCAACAGAGTTCCACTGTGTTGTACAAGAGCAGTGAGGAAGAAAAGAGGACCCATTCCTCATGGGGGCATTCAAATGGCAGCTTCATTCATGAGGCAATGGAGGAAGAAGAGATAGATGGTAGAAATCTTGAAGTGAGAAACCCTTTCTCCTTTCTAGATGACCCTTTCTCAACGAGCATTCCCCAGCTCAAAGAGAAAATTCTACCTGCAGAAGATCCAGAACCTTATTGGTTTTGGAAAACCATGGATGAAGAGAAGGTCTCATGAAGAGATCTCATTGGAAGTGCACTTCAACACATCATGGGGTGCAAAATTCTTCAATAGTTTGAGGAGGTTTTTCCCTCATCACACTTGTATCTTTGTGGATTCAAGGGGGACATTGATGAGAGGTCTTCTCTAGAAGATCTCCAAGGAGTTTCTTTTCAACATCCCATGAAATGGAAGGGGAGAAATCTGATTTGGGAGGATGGTAGTCTTCCTTGGGAGAGTTCTAAGGAAGAACATGATGGGAGGTATTCATCGGTGGATGAATGGAGGTGGATGATGAGCAAGAATCTAGAAAGCTACTTGCAAATCTATGATACTGGGCAGCAGGAGGCCGCGTTGCATTGGCTACTCTTGAAAGAGTTTGGCCATCATCCTCTTTCTAAGGGTATGTGGCAGGATACTTGCATCATTGGGCAGCAAGGAGTATGGACACATTGTGTTGATATGACATTATTCATATAAATCACCATGTTTTCACTACATTATTTGTATGATGGAGGTATGAGGAGGCAACAAAAACTTTTGTTTCTTTGGTTGTTCTTGGGAGAGTAAGGGCAGATTTGTTCTCACACTTTGGATGATGTTGCAGGAATAGGAGATGGCACTATCATGGTGCAAAGGGGCTACTGCTTGGCCTTAGATGATCAAGAGGTACTTCCACTTTGGGAGGAACTTCTTATGTGTAGCAGCATTATGGGAGATGTATTTGACAAGGAGCATGTCAAAGAATGGAGCTATGAGTTGGCAGGAGCTTATTTGCATGGGCCAACAATGTTGCCACTTGGGAGCTTGGGGTTATTGATGGAGTGTCCCCAGGATCACTTCAACATTGATGCACTTGGTGAGTAAGGAGGAAGTGAGATTGATGAAGTAGTGGATGGAAACATCTATTACATAAATATGATCTTCTTAACTTGGATTTCCAAGTATAAGAAGGGTGATCTTCATACAGCATATGGTTCATTCCTCTTCATGGGAGTGTGTCATACCACTATGGAGGAATTATTCATATAAATATGCATCATATTACTCTCAACACATGTTAAGAATATTGTTTTTGCATCCATTGATTGTCTAATACAGTATTTGAATATTCTTACCATCCCTATTTAGTGCATTGCTCCACAAGAGGGCAAGCTTTTCATTGAGCTCCATGGTCAACACTGGGCCAAATTGTATGATGGAGACATCAATATCTTATATGGCCTTGGGCAAGTGTTTTATTACATGTATGTTCAGTTGATGTACCCAGCCATTTGCTATTTATCAATAGATTTCATGACATACATAATTATCCATTTAACAAAAAACAACTTGCCAAGTAATTTTCTGAAGTAGTAGTTTGGAAAACTGCGCTGTCACTATTGGGAAAACTGTTGGTACCTTCTTGCACCACATGAAACCTTCAACATTTTCCTCATTTTGATGCTGGTCATGATTTCATTTTCTGATATTGATCTTATTTGTATTGGAAGCATGATTGGGAGAGAGATACATGAGTTGGATGTGTCCTTTGGGGAAGAGGATTCCCACACTCTTTGCATTGCATGTTGTAATGGGAGCATGAGAGGAGATATGGCCACCACAGCCAAAAAATTGTTTCCTTTTACTGAGGTGGGCCATGTGATTGATGGGATGCCATATGGTGATGATTTCCTATCCATCACATATGGGATGATTTGGGCCAGCTTGATTCAAAGCATTGGAGAGGAGATATTTGGAGATCTAGTCTTCATCTTTCCACTTGAGGGAAATTATTTTGTAGCCCGAGATCAACATATGCTCTACACTTATCATAAGTGGAGAGAAGGATAGTGTTGGTTAGGCTCCTATGTCTACCATGTTCAGATTTTCAGCCCACCTACATTGCATGAGCTCAAGGTGGAGGAGAATTTTTAGGAGTTGCCATGTTGGGAGGTGACTCATTTTGTATGGATGATTGCTAGGGGATGGAGGATCCAATTGGGAAGGATGTTTCCCAATGTATTTCAGACTCCATGCCTTGAGAGGACCTCTATACAGCACCTTATTTCCTCCTTGAGTACTTTACTCATTCATGATGATAGCCCTTTGGCTAGCTTACATGCTTGGGAGGGTCAATTTGGAGATTCATTGATGAGAAAGCATCTCATTCCTTGGAGGAATACATCATATGTGAATGCTATAGTAGGAGGAAGGGAGAATCTTCAGTTCTATCCTTGCAGTTGCTTGAGGACAAGCAACCTTTGGGAGGGGAAGACTGTAATATTCCAAAATTTGCATGCAGCAAATTGGAATATTAAATTTTTCTGATTTCACTTAGGAGATGAATAAATGGGTAAGGAGACCCATGCATAATAAAAATATAAATAAAATCCCTCATAATGTGAAAATGGATCAACATAAAGGCTGGATTTCACACCTTCATGTGTGAACAAGAACTTTTGCATGTGGATAAGGTCTAGTTTGACCAAGTCAACAGCGCTAGGATAGGAGGTGGAAAGCATCTTGTGAGATAGCGTAGGGATAGTGGGAGTAAGATTCCTTGGTGGAGGAAATCCTGATTGAGTGGGATCCCGAGGCAAGAAGGATCACACATGGATAAAAGGAGGGAAATGTAGCCATATCAAGACATCTTTGGAATGATATTTGATTTGTCTGCTTAGACTTTTCTACATCCTCTTGTTGTTTAGCAGAGTTGCTGTGCTGCTTAGCACAAGGATTTCCTGTTTAGGAATCATTCTCCTTTCTTGAGAGGCCTCTTGAAGGAGATTGTAATGATTTTCCTCAAGTATAGGCTTGAGGCCAAGCATCCTCTTTCAGCTACAACGTTAATTCTACAGCAGTATAACGTTGTGTTGCAGGGTGTTGTAGTGAGGGTTCAGAACACCACTTCCTGCACTCATTTTTCAAAGGAGGGAGTCTCCATTCCTTCGAGAGATCGGTAAGGAAGATCTTGGAGCATATTCTCATATCTTGGCACTTGGGCAAGGCACTTCCATCAGCTAAAACACAGAACCTTGCAGGAACTGCATCCTTTCGTGCAGAGTTGTAGTGTGAGGGTCAATCCCCTCAACCTTGAGTTGCTTTCTCAGGGAAAAGGCAAACCTTCATCCCAGAAATTTTGTAATAAGGATCCTCCTTCATTTATTGTATAATTTAGCTATATGTATACAAAGCTTCAGTTATACTACGTTTTTCATATCCATATCTGCAGATCTAACATTTTGTACATTGTGATTTCATGAAACCTTTGTCGGGTTATCTTTCTGAGGTGTAAAAGGAGCTAGATCTCCATTTTTATCCATGCTTTGAGTAAATAAAATATAGATCTGATGTTTATACCATATTACATCTAAAACCCTAATAAAATCATGTTGTGCATACTTCAGAAAATTATGCGTAAGTCAAGTCATGGGATTTGGGCCTTTTTAAGCCATACCGGGACCGGGAGATCTATTTAAATAAGAAAAAGTGATTTGTTTTGGAATATTTTCTGGGTGTGAGTCCCAGATTGCATAAGCTAAGGGACCCCAATGTTATTTTCCCCTATAAAAACACTATTTTTTGAACATAACGTTTTTAGGGCATAAATTGCTGCTTTTCGCCACTTTTGGCTGATATAATGGATTAGATTTCTTGTTGTTGTACATGTAATTGATTGCTATGTGTTTAAAACACATTTTATGATTTATTTCTCATTACTATTCTAGATTTGTGTTCATGTATTTACACATTCCCATTTTGGGATATTATAGTGGTATCAGAGCATGATATTTGGCTTAGCCTATGAGTTCCAGCTATCATAAGGAGCAAGATCAGAATGATGGAGAGGATGATTTTTCTCTCATCACTTTTTAGATCTAGGAAGAACCTCTCCCAGGAGGTTAAGCAGATGGAGCAGAATAAATGCAAGGAAACTCCTAGAGGGTTTCAAGAATAGGAAGTGCATGGCTCTTCCTCTTCTTGAAACCCTCTAGGAGTTTCCTTGAATTTATTCTTCTCCATATACTTAACCTCCTAGGGGAGGTTCTTCCTGGATCTAAAAAGTGGCTGGGTTGTCTTTCTGATGTGTAAAAGGAGCTATATCTCCATTTTTCTCCACGCTTTGAGTAAATAAAATCTAGATCTGATGTTTATACCATATTGCATCTAAAACCCTCATAAAATCACGCTATGCATGCTTCAGAAAATTGTGCGTAATTCAAGTCATGGGATTTGGGCCTTTTTAAGCCATACCGGGACCGGGAGATCTGTTTAAATGAGAAAAAGTGATTTGTCTTGGAATATTTTCTGGGTGTGAGTCCCAAATTGCATAAGCTAAGGGATCCCAATGTTATTTTCCCCTATTAAAATTCTATTTTCTAAAAATAACATTTTTAGGGCATAAATTGCCACTTTTCCCCACTTTTGGCTGATATAATGGATCAGATGTCTTGTTTTTGTACATGTAATTTATGGCTATGTGTTTCAAAGACATTTCATGAGTTATTTCTCATTACTATTCCAGATTTGTGTTCATGTATTGCTGCATTCCTATTTTGGGATATTACACGTTCCCTGAGGATGAGGTAGGAATTCCCGATCAGGAACACCCTGTGCTAAACAACATAGCAACCCTGCTAAACAACAAAAGGAAGCAAAGTATAAACATAGAAATATCAATAATAATCTAAAACATGAATAATAATGGCTTCCATCCCCTCCATATATAGTATGTGAGCATTATCACATTGGGTCCCATCCATACTTTCCACTAAGGTCATGCAAGTTTTTCTCCACTAAAACTGCATTGTCTCATCATGAATGCCACTCCTCCATGACAACGTTGTTGACTTGGTCGAAGTTGACTGAATCAACATGATCCAACCCCTGTTCAAACTTGGAGGTGCTTAATCCAGCTTCTTATTCTTCCTCCTTTCACTTTAGGAGTGTTATTATTCCTCCTAAAGAGCTTTATGGGCCTCCCCACCCACTTATTTACCTACCTAGTGACAAAACAAACTATAATATTCCATTTACATGAAGGCTAAATTTTTGGAATATTACACACAATGCTCAAAGATAATGCACCTCCAGCAGTTTCAGAGGAAACTCATTAGCCATCAACCTATAATACAAAAATCATTCAGGAGAAACACAATGTAGAGGTATCTTCATCAAGAAAGCCAGTAGAAAAAGAATAGGATATAATGGAAAAATATAAAGAAATCAAATTGTAGAATGAGGCATTGAAATTTGTCACCTATGCATAATATTGGAAACAGACACCTAGTGACCATAATAGGTTTCTTTCTGCCTTTGATTATAAAACTAGGACGATGCATATGACCTTTTTGTAGCCCACCGTGCAGGCTCCAAATTCATTAGAAGACTACAGGAAAACAACATTTGAAGTCATGGCTAAAGATGTCCATCCTATAGATCAAATTTAATTTCATAAACAAGCTAGAGAAATTTTATATTCTGCCATGACCAATAAAGCTATGAGTGTTCAAAAAATTTAGAATTCTCTAGAGAACATCAGAGTATAGTTAAAGCTAGAGAAGGCTCTCTTACAAGCCAAGGATAACAGAATCAAATCACTTGAAGAATTTTTATGGAGGTTGGATATGATCCAAAGAACATCAAAGTAGCTGAAGAAATCATCAAGAAAAAGAATGCAGAGATTGCTGCATTGAAGAAGCAGCTGAAATTACCTCCCACGGAGCATCCACGGACTAAGGAAGTTTTGGATAATTAAGGTGAGAAAGATGAAATGATGAATCTCATCATTTAGTTGAAAAATAAACTGAAAGAGATGGAGAATGAAATGGATAAATTAGTACAGGAAAAGAAGGCCAGCATGGAAGCAATCCCTGTTACTACTATTCCTATAGTTACAACAATAGTTCCAATAGCTACAACAGTTCCAATTACATCAGCTACTACATCAGCAATAGATTCAACAACATCGGTAGCTCATCCCAATGATGAAGCAGGTAAATTGATCAAAGCCATGCAGTACATGTCAATATAGACTACTCAAATAAATAGACTTAAAGAAAAAATAAAAAGTCTAGAGAATGAAAAGAAGTTGATACAAATAATGCATAAGAATGAAACACAAAAATCAAATAGATTGACTGACAGAGTACAGAAGTTAGAGAAATAATTGACACTAAAAGAACCACTTTTCTAAGCAAAACAACAACTGTGGGTTAATATCATTAACTCTGTTAATGATATTTGGCCATGTATCCAAGTTATCTTTGAGCAAAAGGATTTGATCAAGGAAGCAAGTGAAGCTATTCAGAAAGTCAAAGAGGAACTTGGGAAGAAGCCAGGAGAGGCCACTGAGATCATAAATTTTCTTAATTCCAAGAACAAACAGGAATTAGAAGAAACTAGCATAAGTGACAGAACTGAAATAATCTTAGAGGTAAGAAAGGTAATTACCAAGAGGAACCTAATGACACAACTTGAAGATAAATGTTAGACTATGGAGTTCGCAATAACCAAATTCATGGTCAAATTTGATGTTTTTAGGCATAAAGGTTTGCCTAATCCTTTGGTGATCAATGAAAAATTAATGAAGCATGAAGACTATGACAAGAAAATCATAAAAGTGGCTAAAGAACAGTCCAACAATTCCTCCATGAAAGGAATTCCTACAGGAAAAGTACTCTATCAAACATTTGAAATTCCCTTTTACCTCCAGCATGAGGTAAATCATCTCTTTATAAACAAGACAAATTTTTCAAAATACACATAGACTTACAAAAGAATGGTAAAAATCAAATTACCAGATCAAGAGACTTGGGAGAAATTATATGATTTACTATGAAAGTGAAAATTAAAGCAGGTAACAGATCAGTCAGGATAAAGGTGAAAACAGAGAAGTCAAAGTTAAAGTGAAAGGAAGAGTTTAAAGAGCAGTAATAGAGTTTAAAAATGAAATCAGATGACAAGGCAGAATAAATGATACTCAGCAAAGAAAATGCAGCCAGCGTAAAGCAACAGTCAGAGAGATAAAGTACCAAAAGATAAAAAAGAAAACAACAAAATCAAATAAGCAAGGATAGCTTGCATTAGTTACATAAGTGTCTCTATCTTCTTTCATGAAGATATTTTGTATTCCTTGAATAATTCCTAATCAGTTTTAGGATATTTTGTATTAGTTTTTGTATAAATACTTCAAAATTCGAAGTATTGAGGGTGGATTTCTCAACATTTCTATAGTTGTAATTTATCTAAATACTTGAGGGTTTATTGTACCATTTTTCATGTTAGCAGATAAGAAAAATAATAAGGCATTGCATTATAGGATTCATGTGTTGAGCCACTTCAATGAAGTATCTTTCAATTGTTCATGTTTTTCCTTAAGTATTCCATAAACTTGCATGTTTTCCAATTTAAATGTTATAATAGGTAAATTATTACATAAATTGTTTAAGTACACTTTGTTCTAAACTCTTATTCATTTTAATGTTTTCTTTTGATATCTGGATATGAGAATCCTTAATTTCTCTCCCATCCCAATAGACCTCTGTCACCTTCCTTCATTATCCAGTTTAAGGAATCCTTAACTGCTCCTTGATCCCGATTGAAAACCACTTCACCATCTAGCTTAAATGATCCGATTTCGCTCAGCTACCTTTCCCTGTGAACATTTCCTTTAGAACTTGATTCTTCCATATTTTCTTGACACATTGACTCCATAGCCCAATGGAAAACAGAACTACACCTATCCATCTAAATCAGTAATTCCACCACCAAACAAAAATCAAAACCAATCAATCTTACATAACTAGCCTAAAATCAACTAAAAACAACAAAGTTAAATCATAAAGAGAGAGCCCTCTCTGAGCATTAGGAAGGCTAGATCCTGATCTCAAAAGTAGATTGATAGTTACCTCTAATATTTCTTTAAACAAAAATCATAACAACCGTAGGAATTATTGGAGTGATAATATACTGGTGACCATACTGGGGAAATCAATCCTCGGTTTAAAATAAACCTTAAAGGAAACACTTTTCCTCATCTTTTCACCTTAAGGTTGTTTTAGGGTTGTTACGAAATTTTCATTAAAAATTAAATCCTGGATTCTAAAAGACAATAGTATACCAGGGCTCATCCTGATCCACAACTTTCTATAATTGTTGATGATCCTGACATAATTTTAAGAAAAACCAAAAAAGTAGAAAGTCTAGGAAGTACTACTCAATTAATCAAATAAAATTAACTCCCTAAAGGATTATCAAGCTTACAAGATATAGAATTCGATTTATCATTTGAGCACTCTTTGTTTAGAACTAAATATGAAAATTCAATCTATAATAGTGTAATAGATCCTGATTTCATTCAATTTATTGAAACAAAGAATGAGACTGTTTCACTTGATTCAGATCAACAAGCTCTATAACCTTTCGATAAACTTGATGCTTTGACTGTAACTTTGATTAAGGATATTTATGAAGACTACTTTCAACATTATGTTGAATTAGCTACTTTCTCTACTTTTAACCCTAAGCCTTCTCCCATTCCTTCAGAGTCTGTAAAATTATCTTTATTTAGTACCACATCATCTATTATTTCCATTACACCTCATTCCACTGAATAATTTGTTCCCAAGCTTCCTCTTCAGCCTAAAGTTTTATTCTCATATTCAAATACTTCAAGTTCATCTTCTAGCACTTTTGATACATTTTTTAGTACTTCAACCTCATTTCCATGTACATTTTCTAGTGTCCCAAGATCATCTGCAAGTAATTCAACCTCATCACCAAGCACCACAAATTTACCTCCCAGTCAAGCTAGAATCTTAGCCATGGAAGCTAGATATGCCCCATTGGTCTTACCAGCCCAATGACATGCCATGCCCCAGGATTACCAAAGTAAAATATTTCAATTTGATGGTAATAGTCAATACAATGCCCAACAACACGTAAACATGATGACTGATTAATTTGAATTACATGAAATTGATGAAGCTGATGTTCAAATGATATTGTTTGCACAAAAATTAGCAGGAGATGTAAAGAAATGGTTTACAGCTTTACCTGCCAATCATATAATTTATTTAGCTATTTTTCATCAATTATTTATCAATAGATGGGAAAGAAAGAAAAAACCTTTACAAATATTATCTGAATATGAAAACATTAGAAGAGCTCCTAATGAATTTGTTCATCACTATTTTATTAGGTTTAATAGCATCTATAATGCAATTCCAACTAATATCAAACCTCCACCAGATCTAGTTTTAATCAATTTTCCAGATGGTTTTGACACTGATATGTCATACCAATTGAGAGAAAGAAATCCAAAAACATTAGAACAAATTCAAAGTAATGCAGTTAGTGTAGAAGCTAACTTGTTAGCTAAAAGAACTAGGATGAGAAATGAAAGAATAGTTACAATTATGGATGAACCATCCACATCATATAGTAAGATATATTGTTTAGGAAAGAGTATGGAAAGAATAATGGATATATTAGAAAAAAAGGAAAGGAAACCATAGTGTGATAATCAACAACAAGGTCCTCAAATCAGAAATCCAAACTTTAGAAAGAATCCAAATACTTGTAAATCAAGAGAAACAACACCTGATCAATTGATAGACCACCTTTATAAGAAAACTATGCAGAGAGTTCCAAACAAAATGAAGAAGACCAGGACACCCAGATAAAATTAATGGGAATAAATGATGATAATACTATTTTTCTTACCAAAGAAGAACAAGAATTATACATGCTACAACAATTACATTAGAATTTGGGGAGTCTTTTGACTATAAAAAAGGTTATGAATTTGCTATTAACGAAGTTCACAAACAATATAACCTTAGAAGTAAGAAGAATATAGAAGACCCTACTAAGAAAATAGTCCAAACTCAGACCAAGAAAACAATAGAAGCTACTGTGTCCAAGGTGTTGCAAATTCTCCCTAGAGAAACTAAAAAAAAATCCAGTCCAACTTAGAAAATTTCCAGTCCAAAGATTGCACCTAATCCAAAAATTGTATTGATGCTGAAACTTCAGTTGCTACTAAAACTACAGCTGCCACTAAAACTATTCTAGATAAGAAAATTGAAACTAAAACAGTGGAAACTCAAAACAAAATACCAATTTTTGATAAAAAGATAAAAACACTAAAACTACAATTGGCAAAGAGGAAATCATTCATTTAGGCAAAACACAAGTACCATTTAACATCCAAACTAAAACAACCAAATTGAAAATACTAGTTCCTTTAACAGAGCTGGTGAAAAATGATTTATAAAAAGCCCAAATCACTGAAACACTGAACATAAGTGAAGGAGAAGATTATGTTAACCTGAATGATGACCAACCAGAATTACTATTTCGTCCTGAGGTAAATGGAAAACATCAAGAAGGTGGTTTTCCTCCATTTTACATTATCTTGAGTATTCATGATAATATTTTACACAATGCTATGTTAGATTTAGGAGCATCTCACAAATTAATGCCAAAAGCTATCATGGAAACATTGAATCTAGATATCACCATACCATAGAAAGATATTTTTTCTTTTGATTCCAGTAAATTTAAATGTCTTGGCTTGATAAAAGACTTGTGTGTCACTCTAGTCCAATACTCAGCTAAAAGTATTGTCATGGATATTGTAGTTGATGATATCCCTCCAAAGTATGGATTGTTACTATCTCGCTGATGAGGAGAAAAATTGCAGGGATCGCTACAATTAGACATATTATATGCTACAATTTCAATTTTTGGTAAGCCCAAAATGCTTTACGGAGAAAATTTAATGAAATACATGGTCAGTAATGTAGAACAACTACAAAATTATCCTATTTATTCTATACACTCTGATATGGATTCTTTCATCTTATTTAATTCAGACACTGGCACAGATAAAAACACAACATTACAACAGAAACATAAAAAAATTGATAGTGACAATATATTTTGTGAATCTATGTGGCACTTAGATTTTGATGGTTCCGTGAACAGATTAGGAGCACGTGCTGGATTTTTGATTCATAACATGGAAAATAATCATTCTGAAGGTCATGTCTTTAGGTTAAACTTTAAATGCATTAATAACATGGCAGAGTATGAAGCTTTAATCTTAGGACTGTAGATTGTTAGAATACTTAGAGCCAAGAGAGTTTCTATCATGGGAGACTCAGAATTGATCATAAAACAAATCAAAGGAGAGTATTTTGTGAATAATTCTAGATTGAGCCAATACAGAGAAACCATTCTAGATCTGATAAAATATTTGCTTGAAACTGACTTTGTTGTTATTCCAAGAAAGCAGAACATGCAAGCACACAATTTGGCTACTTTTTCCAATACATGTAGATTGCCTTTTCAGCCAAATCATCAATACACTGCAGAGTTAAGACACAGGCCAACTATACCAGAAAATTTTAAATATTGGCAGATTTTTTCACAAGATTCTCAAATCTATAATTTTTTGAATGTTGAGGGAGAATTCCAAAACTATAATATAGATACTGATTTTACAATAGATTATGCAATAAATAGTGAATTAGATATAAATTATGTAGATAAAAATGAACCAACTAGATTTACTAAAGTAGAAATAGATAAATTAGACACTGTAGAAATATAGGAAATAACTAATGATGAATCAGAGATTTTAAACCTTAAAGATAGCTTTTTTCCTAAGGGATTAGCCCCATTAGAAGGTATTTTTGATTCCAATGATGTAGATGGAAAAACCAATGATGTAACATAGGAACAGAACAAAAACCAAAGCTTATCAAATTATCCAAAGCATTACCCCCAGAAGAAAAGTTGAAATACATAAGTTGGTTTAAATAATTTCAAGATGTGTTTGCCTGGAGTTATGAAGATCTCAAGTCTTATGACACCAGCATCATACAACATAAAATACCCATCAAAGAAAATCAAAATCCCTTTAAACAAAAGCTTAGGAGGATTAATCTTGCTCTTATTCCATTGATTGAAAAAGAAGTAAAAAGGATGTATGAAGCACAAATCATAGCAACTATTAGATATTTTGGTTAGGTCTCAAACTTATTTCCCACTAGGAAGAAAACATGGGAAATCAGACTTTGTGTTGATTTCTGGAAATTAAACAAAGTGTCACTAAAAGATAACTATCCTCTCCCAAAAATGGACCATATTTTACAGAGGGTAGTAGGGTCATCCAGAAGTTCATTACTTGATGGATTCTATAGATACAATCAAATCTTAGTTCAACCAAAAGATAAAGCAAAGACAACATTTACCACTCCATGGGGAACTTTCATGTATTTCAAAATGCCCTTTGGGTTGATGAATGTTGGAGCTACATTCCAGAGAGCTATGGACATAGCTTTTGCCAAGGAAATTCATGACTTTCTGCCATTTATCTAGATGATATAATAGTATTCTCCAAAACAGACAATGAACATCTAGATCATTTGAGAAGAGTTTTTATTAAATGTAGAAAATTTGGTATTTCCTTGAATCCCAAAAATACACTCTTTGGACTAGAAGAAGGTAAAATCTTAGGACACATAATTTCAAAAGAGGGAATTAGGATAAATCTAGCTAGAATAGAAGCCATTTTAAACGCCAGTCATCCTAGAAAAATCAAGGAATTACAAGCATTCTTAGGTAAAATTAACTTTCTTAGAAGATTCATTTATAATTTAGCAGAATTAATCAGATAATTAAATAATATGTTAAAGAAAGATTCAACACTTATATGGACAGAAGAGGCTAAATAGTATTTTGAAGCAATCAAGCAAGCCCTTACAAAAGCAGCAGTCCTAATAAGTCCTGATTTCAAATAATATTTTATATTTTTTTCTTTTACTTCAGAACACACCATTGCAGTAGTCTTGTTGCAAAAGAATGATCAGGGTTATGAAAAATCCATTACTTTTTTCAGTAAATCCTTAAGAGATGCAACACTATAGTACAATATAATGGAAAAACAAGCACTTTCCTTACTGAATGTTATTAAATATTTTAGAGTGTATACTTTATACCCACAAATAATTTCACATGTCCCAAATTCAGTAGTAAAGGACATTCTGACTCAGAATGGGCTTGATGGAAAGAGAGACAAATGGATTGCCACTATATTGGAATATGATATTGAAATAAATCCCACAAAATTGATTAAAGGAAAAGGTTTAGCCAAACTCATTGTTGAATCAAACTATCGAGCCTTAGATATAAATTTTATTGCAGCAATAGATGATCAGGAAGAGATGATGACTCCACAGATCAGTGAATATTTTTTAGATTCACCTTGATATTCAGAGATCATATTTGTTTTACTTAACCTACAAGCTCCTCCTGGTTTGTCTAGAACTAAAGGTAGATTCTTGAAATTAAAAGAAATGAAATATTGTATCATAGATAATTCTTTATTTTGGAAAGATCATGCTGGCATTATATTAAACTATTTATTGAAAAATGAAGCTGATAAAGTTATGCAATAACTTCAAGTAGGTGACTATGGAGGACACCTTTACTGGAAATAAACTGTTGATAAAATCTTGGGGGCGGGTTTTTACTGGCCCACTCTTTTTTCAGATGTTATAAAGTATGTGAAATCCTGCCACAAATGCTAGATATTTGAAGGGAAGAAAAAAATATTACCTTTACCCCTCAAACCCATATCCATAGAAATTCCATTTCAACAATGGGGTCTAGACTTCATTGGTGAAATTCATCCACCCTCCTCTTCCCAGCATAAATGAATTTTGAGAGCCGTTTATTACTTTACCAAGTGGATAGAATCCATCCCTTCTAGACAAGCCATTGACTTTGTCATTATCTCATTCCTTGAAAACAACATCCTTTCTATATTTGGATGCCCACAAAATCTCATTACTGATAATGCAATTGCCTTCAAATCCAAGAAAATGATTGACTTTTGTAACAAATACCACATCAATCTTGGCCATTACACTACCTATTACCCTCAAGGTAATGGACTTGTAGAATCCTCAAACAAAAGCTAGATTAATATCATCAAGAAACTGTTAGAAGATAACAGGAAGACTTGGAACAAAAGGTTGGTTAATTTCTTATGGACAGATAGACTAACTACCAAAAAATCCATTGGTACATCTCCCTATCAATTAGTATATGGGATGTATGTTTTTTTTCCATCCTCATTGGGAGTACCAGTGATGAAAATCATTTAAGAGCTACAAGTAGAACAAAATGATATCCAAAGGAGGATAAATCAGACAATACATTTGCAGAAAACTAGGGAAGAAGTCTATGTTAAATCTCAAGTTATCCAAGATAAAATAAAAAATATTTTTGACAAGAAAAAAAAGAATATGATCTTTATATAGGTGATAAAGCACTCAAATTGGATTCTAGAAGAGAATACAAAGGGAAACATGGTAAATTTGATTTTCTTTGGAAAGGCCCATATATCATTTATGGTTACAAAAGTAATAATGCATTTTTCTTGGAGTTAGATGGAGCAGATCTACCAAGTGGACCAGTCAATGGTAGAATGTTGAAGCATTAATTTTCTCCAGATTAACATTAGTTCACTTGTTTACTTTTCCCATTGTAAATACCATTTCAAATCATAGACTGGATTTGATGATTATCTTTTTAAGTTGAAACCTGAAGAGAAGGCCCTAAGCTTTAACAGGTATAACATCATATAATTGAATAAAGGAGAGATCAAAAAAATGTTTCAAGGAAAAGAAAGTCAAATTTCCAAGGCCACTGATCTTAAATTTCTTGACATTTCACCAAGAAATTCCATCCCCAAGTGGAGCCACTACTAGGGTCCTATAATAAAAGACACCATAATTTTGAATTGACTATGATTAGTCTTGTAATATTGAACATACTTTTCTTTCTAAAAATGTTTTCCCATATTAAAAAATGTAAAGAGGGTAATTCCTAAAAGAAAAATCAAAGGAATAAATGAAAAAGATCAAAAAATATGATGAATTATGAACCCCACGAAAAGAGATAAAAAAAAAAAAAACATGAAAGTGTGCACATTCAAATTCCACTACTTTAGTTACTTTTGAGAAATAAAAATATGTGTAGCTTGTCCAAAATGCCACAATCTATGATGATCAAATAGTTTAATCTTTATTCATTCATGCTGTAAATTTCATGTAATAATAGTTAGAAAACAAAGATCTAGCCAAAACATTTAATATTGGCATATCAGTAGTTAGGTAGAGAATAAAAATGAGCTCACCAGTTTAATCTGAGCCATTGGAAGTCATAAGGTTAGAATTAGATAGTTTTCTTATAAAAAATAAATAAAAGGGTCTACAAGCTCAAATGAACCCAATAAATGAAGAAAAATTTTTAGGGTAAATGATGGGTAGGTAGATTACTTTCACAAGTAATGGAGAGCATCAATTAGTCATTTCATATCACTAATATCCCCCAAAATCCCCTTCCCCTTGCTTAAAACCCAACTTCCACTCTTAGAAGGCATTTTCCCTTGTAAAATACCCCTTTCCCTAGTTAAAAAACACATTTTTCCTTGGAAAATAACTCCCCCTTTACTAATTCCCTTTTTCATTTTGAAAACATTAAAAATCCACTTATCCTAAGTTATAAAGGTTAAGAATATCGGGCCCCACTGAAAAATGCCTCCCTGATACTATTTTACTCATTTTTACTATATTATTAACATCCTGTTTATATATATAAATCCCCCAATTTATATATTTCAATTATCACTCCCACTATGTTAATATCCCGATCCCATATATTATTTAACTTTAGCATATAGTTATATGTAAATTCCCCACTTTATATTATAACCCAACCCCACATATATACCATGCTAACCTCACTTTCATATTAATTTAAACCTATGGTTTATTTAAATCCCAAGTCCCACTTCTATTTTAATACCCATCGCATGACTTATCCTCGGGCCCCGCCTATAAAATCCCTGACTCATCCCTCAACACCTATCAACCATCCAATTGGCGTGATCCCGATCTGACCATTCCCAAGCCATTTCACATTCTCAAATATATGATGTTTAAATCCATTCGAGCGTTGTGAAATGAATGGTTTCGAACTGTCGCCTCCCTGCCACACGTCAATCACTCATTCTATTGCATCCTCCATTCCGAAACAACCTAACCACTTTTTGCGATGTGATAAACCACCCTGTTGTTTGAAAGGTAAGCCTCTGCACCAATGTTTAACCACTTCCGGTTAGAAGCCATAAAACCCACCCGAAACAAGTTTTTTCTATTATTTTCTTTGTATTTGCCAAAAACTATTTATTTGCGGAGAAGAATCCAAGAAGAATGGTGCTGACCTATTTTCAAACCTATTTTACACCAGAATTAAAGACTTTTGCTACCAAAATATTTTCAGACTCAGATTTGAACATTTATAAGACCAAGAAAGCCTCTGCTGCAACCAAAACCCTTTTTTCCTACCGAAATCATCTTTTCACAGGTATTCCTAAGTGTCTGAGACCATTTCTTAAACCATAAAATAATTAGTTGATTAAAATAAACAAATCTATGGCTTCCCAGGGCATTGTGATAGTTAATCCCCTGCAACCTCTTGTTGTTGATGTTGAACATACCCCCCTTGCAGAAAAAGATTTCAAAATTAGTGACATAGCCACTGATTTCAACCTCTTAGACATCCACTATTGGAGCCATGATAAATCCATTGACCAAGCTGATGATATCCACCTTTGGGAATCAAATTTTCCCAAGTACATCTTCCCCCATACCTTCCAATTTCCAGAAATCATCAGGCTCTGTAAAATCAATTATCTTCCCAAAGAAAGAGCCCTATTAACCCCCAACAAAGATATTTTTTTCACCATTACTGCAGAATAAATAAACCATATGTTACGAATCCAACCCAAGCCTGATGAATCCCCTTGGTCAATTGAAATCCTCACTGAATTATATCTGAAACTTGACTTTCCAAAGAGGTTTCAAATATTCCAAACCTTCTTACCTCCATCAGTTGAAACCCCAAAGAGTAACCCCCCTTACTCAGCCTCAATTATCTCAGAAAGAACTAGACACATTTTCACAATGTTGTCTTGCGTTCTAGGGTATTTCACAGATGAGTATGTAGATGCTTTAGTCTTAGGTTTTCTGTCCATATTTTTCCCAAGACAACATCCATCTTTTACATTTAATTTTTCTCAATACTTATCAGATGCCATCCATGAGAAATTAGTTAAATTACCTGAGGAAGGAGTGTTTAAGTATTCATAAATGTTGTTTCATTTATTCCTATACCTCCAGTCTAAAAGGTTTGCAGATAGCCTTCAAAAATTGAACAGAGAGGGTAATCCCCAATATTTAGTCTTGTGGACTTCCTTAATCAAGAAAGATTCCATAGAGTTCACCTACAAGGACTTCATTGATTCATTTATTCATCCAATTTTCAATATGATAAGTAGTAGCTGTGAATCTAGGAATAGTGAAGAAATAAAGAAAGTATTGTAGTTGTCTGAACACAATAGAACATGAGACTGGTATTTATATTAGAACCACACTAAAATTAGGGTATATGGATGTCAACTCACTCCACAAAAGTTGCCCAAATACCTCCCAATGAGGTTAGTTGCACAAGAATACATCAGGCAGATCCTAAACTCAGATGAGGTTAATTTTCTGTCAGAAAGGAAGAAAACTCAGTATAAAATCAAGAACCATCTTGGTCCTTTCATTTTCAATAATAGAAATGCTGGTCAAAAAGCAAAAAAGTGTTTATAGGATTTCAATTTCAATGAGAGTTTAAAATGGAAGTATGATCCTTTGGGAATTATCAACAAGTTAAGAGTAAAATTTAAATTGACTCCTTTTGTCCATGAGTCTAAACCAGATATTAAAAACTATTCCAACCACTCAGAGTGGTTGGAAAATACTTTCAAAGAGGTGGAGAAAACAATTGAGACTAGCTCTATCCTGCAAACTCCAGCCCTAAAAGATAGGAACTCCAAGAGAGCAAGAGAAGAAGGTTCATATTCAGCTCAAACCACTACTGAGACTAAATTCAAACTAATGTATAGGAATAAGCCCAAGTTGAATCCAGTAATTGAAAAATAAGAAACAGTTGAGACAATTGAAATTATTGATACAGACACAACGGTCAAAGATAATGTGCCTCCAGTAGTTTCAGAGGAAATTCATCACCCATCAACCTCTAATAAACACACCATTTAGAAGAAACACAGTGTAAAGGAATCTTCATCAAGCAAACTAGTAGAAAAGTAACAGGATATAATGGAAAAATATAAAGAAATAAAATTGAAACTTGTCACCTATGCCCAATATTGGAAACAGACACCTAGTGACCAGAACAGGTTGCTTTCTGCTTTTGATTATAAAACCATGAAGATGTAGATGACCTTTTTGCAGCCCACTGTGCAGGCTCCAAAGTAATTAGCAGAATACAGGAAAACAACATTTGAAGTCATGGCTAATGATGTTCATCCTATAGATCAAATTGAATTTCATAAGCAAGTTGGAGAAATGCTATATTCTACCATGACCAACAAAGCTATGAGTGTTCAAAAACTTCAGAATTCTCTAGACAACATTAGAGGATAGTTAAATCTAGAGTAGGCTTCCTCAAAAGGCAAGGATATGATCCAAAGAACATCAAAGTAGTTGAAGAACTCATCAAGAATTGGTCATGGAGGTTGGATATGATCCAAAGAACATCAAAGCAGTTGAAGAACTCATCAAGAAAAAGAATGTAGACATTGCTGCATTGAAGAAGAAGCTAAAATTACCTCCCACAGAGCATCCACAGACTAAGGAAGTTTTGGAGAATGAAGGTTAGAAATATGAAATGATTAATCTCATCATTTAGTTGGCAACTAAAATGAAAGAGATGGAGAATCAAATGGATAAATTGGTGGAGGAAAAGAAGGCCAGCATGGAAGCAATCCTTGTTACTATTATTCCTACAGTGACAACAGCAGTTCCAGTAGCTACAACAGTTCCAACTACATTAGCTACTACATCATCAATAGATTCAACAACATTAGTAGCTCATCCCAATGATGAAGCATGTAAATTGATCAAAGCCATGCATGACATGTCAATACAGACTACTGAAATAAATAGACTTAAAGAACAAATAAAAAGTCTAGAGGATGAAAAGAAGTTGATACAAATAATGCATAAGAATGAAACACATAAATCAAACAGATTGGCTGACAGAGTACAGAAGTTAGAGAAATAATTGACACTAAAAGAACCACTTTCCCAAGAAAAGCAACAAGTGTGGTCCAATATCATTAACTCTCTTAATGATATTTGGCCATCTATCTAAGTTACCCTTGAGCAGAAGGAATTGATCAAGGAAGCAAGTGAAGCTATTCAGAAAGTCAAAGAGGAACTTGGGAAGAAGCCAGAAGAGGCCACTGAGATCATAAAGTTTCTTAATTCCAAGAATAAATAGGAATTAGAAGAAATTGGCATAAGTGACAAAACTGAAACAATATTAGAGGTAAGAAAGGTAATTGCCAAGAGGAACCTGATGACACAACTTGAAGATAAGTGTTAGACTATAGAGTTAGAAATAGCCAGATTCATGGTCAAATTTGTTGTTTTGAGAAAAAAAGGTCTGCCTAATCCTTTGGTGATCAATGACAGATTAATGAAGCGTGAAGACTATGACAAGAAAATCAGAGAAGTGGCTAAAGAACAGTCCAACAGTTCCTCCATGAAAGGAATTCCTACAATCAAAGTACTTTATCAAACATTTGAAAATATCTTTTATCTCCAGCATGAAGTAAATCGTCTCTTTATAAACAAGCATACTTTTAGAAAATACATAAAGGCTGATGAAATTTACAGAAGAATAGCAAAAATCAAATTACCAGATCAAGAGGCTTGGAAGAAATTATATGATTTACTGTGAAAGTGAAAAGTAAAATAGACAACATATCAGTCAGGATAAAGGTGAAAACAAAGTAGTCAAAGTTAAAGTGAAAAGAAGATTTTAAAGAGTCGTAACAGAATTTAAAAATGAAATCAGATGAAAATTCAGCGTAAAGGATACTCAACAGAAAAAAGGCAGCCATCTTAAAGCAACAGTCAGAGAGATAAAGTAGCAAAAGATCAAAAAACAAACAACAAAACCAAATAAGCAGGGACAACTTGCATTAGTTACATAAGTGTCTCTATCTTCTTGCATGAAGATATTTTGTATTCCTTGAATAATTCCTAAATCAGTTTTAGGGTATTTTGCATTTGTTTTTGTATAAATAATTCATAATTCGAAGTGTCGAGGGTGGATTTCTGAACATTTCTATAGTTGTAATTGATCTAAATACCCGAGGGTTTATTGTACCATTTTTCAAGTCAGCAGACAGGACATGTAATAAAGGCATTGCATTATAGGATTCATGTGTTGAGCCACTTCAGTGAAGTATCTTTCAATTATTCATGTTCTTCCTTAAATATTCCATAAGCTTGCATGTTTTCCAATTTAAATGTTATAACAGGAATATTATTGTAGAAATTGTTTAAGTACACTCTGTTCTAAACTGTTATTCATTTTAATGTTTTCTTCTGATGTCCAGATCTGAGAATCCTTAATTTCTCTCCCATCCTGATTGACCTCTGTCACCTTCCTTCATTATCTGGTTTAAGGAATCCTTAACTACTCCTTGATCCTGATTGAAAACCACTTCACCATACAACTTAAAAGATCTAATTTCACTCAGCTACCTTTCCCTACAAACACTTCCTTTAGAACTTAATTCTATCCTGTTCACTTGATACATTAACTCCATAGCCCAATGGACACAAAACCTGCACCTATCCATCTAAATCAGTAATTCCACCACCAAACAAAAATCAAAACTAATCAATCTTACATAACTAGCCTAAAATCAACTAAAAACAACAATGTTAAATCATAAAGAGAGAGCCCTCTCTGAGCATTAGGAAGGGTAGATCCTGATCTCAAAAGTAGGTTGATATTTACCTCTAATATTTCTTTAAACAAAAATAATAACAACCCTAGGAATTATTGGAGTTATAATAGCCACAAAAATAAAAAGGTGGGCTTCTATGGGGCACAATAATAACAATATGGGGACTACATGGGTACAACAATAACAATAAGGGGATACACTAGTATTATAGGGACCTAGCATACCCCTCTCCTTCGAAAAAGTGTTGTCCTCAGTGCTTGAGTAGTTCTAGATGCTTCTGTATAAAATTCTCATCTTCCCATGTCGAATATTCAACATGTAAGTTCTTGTACTTGATGAGATACTCTGAAATTGATCGATTTCGTAGCTATCAAGTTCTTGTTTCTATTACTTCTTCAGGTTCCAATATGATTTTTCCTTCTTCCTTAGGTTCTAGAAATATTGTTTGAACTAGGAGCTTGTCACCTATAACCTTCTTTAAGCCTGAAACATGAAAAACTGGGTGCACTCGGGAAGATGCAGGAAGCTCCAATTTGTATGCCATAGTACCAATTTTCTGCAACACCTTGTAAGGACCATAATACTTTGGTGATAATTTATTATCCTTCTTATCTTGCTTGAGGGTCATCTTTTTGTATGGTTTTATCTGTAAAAATACCCAGTCACTTACATCAAAACTTCTTTCGTTGTGATGTTTATTTTCCTGTTGTTTCATTCGATTCTGCACCAAAGTGACGTTACCCTTTAAGAGTTCGAGAACTTGTTGTTGATGCTCGATGTGATCTTCCACTGCTTGAACCTTAGAATTTTCTCTTAAATATGATGTGATATATGGTGGATGATATCCATAAAGTGCCATAAATGGGGTCATTTTTACTGCAGTATGGAAGGAAGTGTTATACCACCATTTAGCGAGAGGTAACAACTTGAACCATCATGTATGTTTATCAGATACAAAGCAATGGAAATATTTATCCAAAAATTTATTCACTATCTCAGTTTTCCCATCAGATTGAGGATGAAAGGATGAGCTATGAGCTAATTTAGTATCCAAACATGAAAATAATTTCATCCAAAAATTTCTTGTAAAACTAGTATCTTTGTTGCTTACATTGATCTTTGGGTTTCCATGTATATTTTTAATTTTTTCCATAAATGTAGTAGCAATTGTACTAGCTTTAAATGGATGAGATAATGCACAAAAGTTTGAATACTTGGTAAGTATGCCAACTACCACCATTATGACGTTCTTTCCTTCAGATTTGGGTAAACCTGTGATAAAATCCATTGAAACCTCCTCCCAATGTTTACTTGGAATGGATAAAGGCTGTAACAGACCTTGGGTCTTAATTGTCTCAACTTTATTTTGTTGGCCAAACAAACATTTTGCCACAAACTTTTGAATATCATATTTAAGGTCGTCCCAAAAAAAATCCTTGTTGACCCTCTGGTAAGCTTTTAAAAATCCTGAGTGCCCTCCTAAGGGAGAGGTGTGAAATTCCAAAAGAATGTTTTGTTTTAGTTCAGAATTCTTAGAAAGATATCCTCGATATTTTTACCATAATGAATAATTTTTCCAGCTAAATGTTTCATATGTACTAGGATCTTTCTGTGAATTTGAATGAGTGTCCACACCGATTCATCATTCTTCCATTCATCCCTTTCTTCGCTTATCCACTTAGGTTGGATAATAGAAATGGAATAAAACATTGCTTCCACATCCTCATCCTTTCCTTACAGTGCATCTACAGCGACATTTTGCTTCCCTTTTTTGTAGATGTTTTCCAAGTCATAACCCAACATCTTTGTGACCCATTTTTGTTGCTCTTCTAAAGATAATTTTTTTTCCAAAAAGTACTTAAGAATATCATGATTTTTTTTTACCTTGAAGTGTATTCCCATTAGATAAGGTCGTCATTTATTTAGTGAATGTAGTATTGCAACATTTCCTTCTCATAAATAGGTTTCTTTAAATACTTTCCTTTTATAGGATGACTTTAAAAAGCAATGGGTCTTCCTTCTTGCATTAAAACCACACCAATTCCATTTCCTAAGGCATCACATTTCACAATATTTTTTTCTGTGAAGTATGGCATAATTAAGACCGGTGCTTGGCGCATTGCCTCTTTAAGATGTTCAAAGGCTTTAGTTGCATCTGGATTCCAAGAAAGTGCATATTTCTTCAGTAATGATGTTAGAGGTGCTGATATTCTCCCATAATTATTAACAAACTTGCGATAATACCCTGTTAACCTTTATGGTTGTGCAAATTCTCCATTCCTTCATTGATTTAATTTTTTTAGGTTCTACCTTAACACCTTCATGAGATACAATGTGACCACAATATTCCACCTCTTGTAATCCTAAGAAACATTTCGAGGTTTTTGCATATTATTTTTTCTCCTCCAAAATTTTGAGCACCTTGTCAACATGTTGAATATGATCCTTCCATGACTTGTTGTAGATTAGTATAGCATCAAAAAATACTAACACAAATTTTCTAAGGAAGGGTTTCAAATTGGAATTCGTCAAACATTGAAATGTGGAAGCTGCATTAGTAAGGTCAATAGGCATGACCAAAAAATAATAATGACCCTTATGAGTTCTCAATGTTTTTTTCCAAATGTCTTCATCCTTCCTTCTAATTTGATGATATCTAGAATGAAGATCCATCTTGGTGAAGTAAATTTCTCCTTGTAATTCATCCAATAATTTATCAATGCCAGGTATGGGAAATTTATCTTTAACAGTGAGCTTTTTGAGCTCCCTATAATATAGACACATACACCATGATCGATCCTTATTGTGCACCAATACTATTGGAGCAAAGAAAGCACTTTGACTAGGTTGAATTATACCAGCTTCTAGCATTTCTACAACCATACATTCAATCTCACTCTTTTGAGCATAAGGATACCTGTAAGGCTTGATGTTTAGAGGAAGACTTCCTGGAATCAAATGAATAGCATGATCATGATCATAAATAGGTGGAAGTATTTTGGGAGTCTCAAACACCTTGGAATGATAGTGTAATAATTTTTGGAGATTTGGAGAAATAGATTATTTTAATGTTTGAACCTCTAGTGAGAATAATTTTGCATATTTTCATGTAATTATAGCATATTATCTTTCCTGAATTCCTTGCGATACCCCATAATTCAACTTCGTTTCCTTCCAAAAATAATTTCAAGAAAATTTCTTGAAAATTAAAAGCTACCGTCCCCAAATATTGTAACCATTGTACACCTAGTACAACATCAACACCACCCATTGGAATGGAGAGAATTGGACTATTCAATACATATTCCCCCATGGTTAGGTTGATATTATGGCACTTTCCAGAGAAATTTTTAGTTCCTCCATTTGCAACCATCACTTGACACTCTGGTGCTGGTTATAGGAAGAAATTCAATTCCTTGGCTACCTTACAATGAATAAAATTATGGGCACTACCCGAATCAATCAGCACTATTACATTTTTCTTCTTCATATGTACTTCTATCTTGAGAGTTTGAGGAGTAGTAATTCCTGCCAATGCATTATAGGATATGGTCGAGTTCATTTCTTCTTCCTCTAGGGTTGGTTCTTGGTGTATATCCTCTTGTTTTGAAGTTTCTTGTTCGTTTTCTTCCTCCTCTTCACAATATGTAAAATAATTTCTTCTCAGCACACTTATGACCTTTAGTTTATTTTCTATCACAACTATAGCAAAGCAATTTTTCTCTTTTTTGTTCCAATTGTTGTGGTGTCAACCTTGTAGGTTGTGGAAGTCTAGGAATAGAAATAGTTACATCTTTATAAATGTGAGTGGTAGGCTTCCTTTTTGCTATAATTTCTCTTTCAATTCTTCTTGCCGACCTAACTGCCTTCTGCAATGAATCAGGTTCCCAAAGGCGAACCTCATGTTGGATGCTATCCTTTCAAGTCCCTATGAAGACATCAATCCTGTGCTCCTCTGGAATATAATTTACCCTTATATTCAATTTTTGGAAGTCCTCAATGTGCTCCACCATTGAACCCTTTTGTTTGAGATTTATCAATTCGCTAAAGAAGGTGTTGCTCTTTGTATCCTCATAATTTGCTATCATTTCCTCCATAAAAATTGACCAACTGACAATTTTTTTACGACAGAAAATCCATCGATACCATACAAATGTATATTTTTCAAAATATAAATTTGCAATATGTACCTATTGTGTGTTTTTCACATTATGGAGATCAATATATTGATCCATATGTAGTATCCATGTTACGGGATCCTGGCCATCAAAATTTCTCATATCGATCTTTGGAATATGGTGGATTTTCAATCCAACATTAGAGTTTATGAAATCAGGATTACCATTTATTTTTTTCTCATCATGAGTTTCCTCTACTACCTTTTCGTCATTAGAAATATTTTCTTGAAGCAACTTTGTCAAACCTTCCGTGTCTGCTTTTAGATTTTATTTTATAACATCGATCTTAGCTTCCATGCAATTCTTCAAACCATCCATCTTAGATCCCATTCCTTTCATGTATTTCTTCAAACCATCCATCTTAGCTTCCATTTCCTTCTTTTTTACTCTTTGCGAGAGCGAAATGTTTTGCACTTGGTCTCGTAATTTTGATATATCATGTTGCACTTATTCCTCTTCATGAGTCATAGTAGAGCCCGCTAAGGGATTAATGGGTGTGGAATTATTTTTGGGGGGAATTTTAGAACCCAATACTGATATCTATGCTTCAATATTCCCTTGGAATCACTTCAAAATGATTTTTCAAACAAGACTTATACAATTTTTAAAAATAAATACACACCTTTTTTTTTCTTTTGAGGAGCTCAATATTAAAATTGATGTATCTCTGTAATTTTGGATTTGCAAGATTTGAAATTCACTCCTGTCGTAGCCCTCTGCATCTTATTTCTAATGCCATAGGTTAGACCTAATTTGGATTCTTCAAGGAAAATTTATGTCTGATCTCCCACAATGACCTAATTGTGGGTTGGTTTAGTAGAGCGAACTTGTACGACGTAACACGTGTCACTGTTTCAACCTTAACCTTTGAAATCGATACACACGAAACTACAGTCTGTGCAATTTCAGGCAATTTTTACAAAATTCCACTCCAATGCCTAAAACAAAAGTTATGATGATTTTCCCTCAGTCATCTTTCCGAGGTGAAATTTCAGAGCCTGCAAAAACCCTAACTTCCATAGATCATATCTCTGAAGATATTATGTACCAAGGTCTGAAATGTTTACGTGACATTCCTCAAGATTTCAGCTCAAATGGGTTTTTTTATTAGCTTTTGAACTGATCCAGATTTATTTAGGAATGAAATAATATACAGAAATAAACATAAACACAAAGATGTAGTGGAAATAAAACTTCATCTCATTAATATCAAATAACATAAATATGCTTACAAACATACTGGAAATAAAATGGCTAGGGCGCTGGTAACTTATCTCTAAGAAGAGATGTGGTAGCTATAGGCCTCTAAACTTTGTTACAATGAGGCTAGAAGGTGTATTTATTTTTGAGAAAGAATGGAAAACCCTAAACATCCATAAACCTAACCCTAGGAGATGAAGCACCAAAACTGTGGGCCTCGTTTCGGTAAATTGGTACATCAATCTTCTCGGGGACGTAACTTTGGCATACGATATTTGTTTGGCGCGTTGAATACCTCGTTAGAAATATCTCTTCGAGGATTACAAATTTTGATGTGAGAAAAATTTAAGTAACTTCCATGTTTCTCCCATTTTTCCTAGAAATTTTCATTTAGGGCCTCAAAACAGCTCTGGAAGTTCAAGACTCGAAAAACTACTAAAAATAGTAAACTATGCTGAAGCTGAAAAACTAAAAGAACCAATGGTGGGGGTCAAAATGGAATAGGTGGGTGGCCACCAATATCCACCTAGATCATGAACCCTCGCAGAAAAAAAAAATTATAGCAAAAATGCCAAGAATACTTGTTTACAACAGCAAAACCCTAGAATCCAAAGCTTTGATACCAAATGTTATGAAATCGGCTCACAAAATAGAAGAAAATATAGATAAAAGACTTATAAATAAAACTCTTCAAGGGGAAAACCTACTTTACATTACATAAATTAACAATTCTTGTATTACACAAATAGTAAAACCTCCTTTCTTTATATAGGAGTCCAATGGGTCACCATATAATCCTAGCCGACATAACAATAACAATGTAAGTGTACACCAATAAAAATAGTGGGCTTCTATGGGGAACAATAATAAAAATATGGGGACTAAATGGGTACAGAAACAATAATAAGGGGGTTATAATAGAAATAAAAATAAGTTGATACACTAGTATTATAGGGACCTATAACTTCGATAGTCACACAAATTCATAGGAAGTGATATTTCATAGATCCATAGGGAACGTCACCTTAAATGATCCTTGTTAGGTTTAAATACAAGGTAAAGAGATTTGGTCTCAAGTATCTACACCATAAAGGATGAATTATGAAGCCCTTAAATGACTCCTCTTGTCTCTCAACAAGATGAGAGGCTCCTTCAAAGATCAAATCTCACTAGTGAACTAAACTGGGACAAGTCATTGACATTAGCCTATAAATACCACTACATTGCATACCATTTAAAAAATATAAGTCATTGCAAGTTTGTTTAACACAAATTTCCTCCCAATTGGCATTTATTTTTAATATTAGAGATAATCATTCAAGAGTGTTCAAGAAAATTATTCAAGATATATTACACCTACAAGAGAGGGAAAGGAGGAACCTCCTTTAATACATCTAAGGGTCCATTTCTCCCAAATATCCCTTTAATGTCTATGGGAGATATTATACCCTTTATATATCAATAAATATATTTCTTATTTCCTATTTCCTAAATTTTGTATTGTAGTTTGAATATGTCATGTTAGATTTCAATACTTGTTATTTTGTTTTTATTGTGTACTAATCACTTGCTACTTAGTCTATGTTGGAAACAAAAAATTACATAGGAGTAACTTATCGAAAAAATTTGTTCCAAAAATATATTTTTAAATTGGAAACACATTTTCAAGTTCTCCAAGTAAGTTCTAGCCACTCGTTCATCAATAAAGCACCAAAATTCTAGAAATTTTTTCATTTTCCGGCTCTCTATAAGCATGGGTACTTGGAGCATTTTCAATCTCTCTACATGGATAGAAACACATCCCTCTTTCCTTTTCAACATGTTCATTGGTGAAACTAACATTATTTGGAATAAATGCATCATGATTATCACTTCTCTAATACCACATGCAACACTCCTCTGAGCATTAACTTATTAAAGTATATAACTATATGAGTTGTGAAAATTGCATCAAAGAAAGTGTGCAAATTACTTCAAATTATGTGTGAAAAAGTATTATTATTATTATTATTATTATTATTATTTATAATGTTATTTTGATAGTCACACACATTAAACCTTGTCAGTAATATATTGAACTATTTTTTTGTATCACAAAGGAACCCAACACCCCGCTGACACGTTGATGGGCATCAAAATTAGACACAAATTAAGGCCCATCTAACCTTTCTTAGGCACATCAACGCTATATTAAATATCTTCTTCTACAATTAATAATTTTTTTTTTAACTTTAATATGTTCTTAGGAAGGTTTACAGATAACTTCATACTTGTGCCTAATATTATATATTTTTGAAGAATATTGTGAGAATATTGGGCATATTTTGAAGATTTGGAGGAGGATATAATCTAGGTAATTTCTCGATACTAAAAGAGGATAAATATTGGATGATAAATGAAAAAAATATCATGAAATTATTGAGAAATTTTGGAGCTCCAATAGTTGAGAAAATCTAGGAATGTGTTCCCTGTCATTGAATGCATATTCCTAGTGTCGGGAACCAGATCCAATATTTGAGGGATTTTGGAGGGGAAAGCTTCTTCCTTTCAAAGAAAATGACAACTCGTCATTTTTTATAATTAAAAATTCGAATTGGCCTCTAGGGGCATGTATTTATTAGTCTTACTATGGAGGAAACTTGTTTTTTACAACTCCACTTTCATTTCTAGCAAGGATGTACTTGGATTGATTCAAATAATGAAGTTTGGTGTAATTTTTAGCTTCTAAATCTTAGTTTCTTCCATAGGAATATGAGTATCCTTAGGATTGGCCATACCAGGAGCCTCGGATCCCTCTTTCCCAATTTATTTATTTCCTTTGAATGTATTTTTCACTTGCATCTCTTGTTTATGAATTTATTGTTCATGCTTCTTTTGTTGTAGGTTATATTGGTTAAATGGTTGAAGTGAGTTTTTTTCCAAGTTATTTATAGATTCACATGCATTATGCATCCTTATAAAAAAATTTAAAAATCCTCTTCATCATTGAGCTACTTGGATTGGGTTATTAGTTCACGAATCTAGGATTTTTGGAAGTCACTTTTAGAAAAATAGTAGTAATGTTATGTTATTTTTTAGAACATGTTAATAAGATTCATTTGAGTTGATTCCACTTGTATTAGGCCATAAAATCATTAAAGTTAATAAAAAAAAATTCCCCATTTAATTTTTACTTGATTAGGTTAGGCATTTTATGGGATAACTAGCTCACTAGTTCTTGAATTTCTAGTTTTTAGACTAGTAATTTTCTACTATTTTTTAACACATGATAACAGGGGTATTTTAGAGTCATTACACTGGTAATGGAGTCCTAAGAAATCCTAATTAATAAAAAAATGTGTGCTTATTAGTTCCCTATATTAATATTTTAGTCCCTTATTGTCGTTAGTGTATCCCCATTATTATTATTGGTGTACCCCTGTATTCCCCATATTGTTATTATTGGGCCCCATAAAAGCCCACTATTGTTATTGTTGTGCCCTTAAATTATTATTGTTAGGTAGGCTAGGATTATATTATGACCCCTTGGAATCTTGTATATAAAAAAGAGGTTTTTTCAAATGTGTAATCCAAGAATTGTTCATTTTTGTAATGTAAATAAAGGTTTCCCCCTCAAAGAGGTTGATTTATAAGGTGTTGAGCTATCTTTTCTTCTATTTTTTGAGCTAATTTCATAACATTTGGTATCGGAGCTTTGGATTCTAGGATTTCACTGCTTCAAATAGCCCATTGTGGCATTTTCACTATAAAAATTTTTCTACAAAGGTTTTGAAGCTAAAAAAAAACCATTTGCGAAGAAACCTTGAGATACTTCATGTAAAAATTTCAGACCTTGGTTTGCAATTTTTTAGAAGATATGATCTATGGAAGTTAGGGTTTTTGCAGGCTCCTGAATTTCATCTCAAAGTGGTGACCTTGGGAACATTTTCATAACTCTGTCTCTGAGCATTAGATTAGAATTCTGTAAAAAGTGGTCAAAATTACATGGATTATAGTTTCTTGTGTATCGATTTCAAAGCCGAAGGAGGAAACAATGACACGTGGCATGCCGTATAATTTTTCTCTACTAAACCACTCCATAATTATGTCATTATGGGCGATTGGGCATAACTTTGACTTGAAGAATCCAAATCAAGTCAGACCTATGGCATTGGAAAGAAGATTCAGAGGGCTACTAAAGGACTAAGGATAAAATCCCGGGGATCCGAAATTACAAAGATACATCAGTTTCAATATCGAGCTCCTCAAAATAAAGAAAAGGGTGTGTATTTTTTTTTCAAATTCCATAAGTCTTGTTTGAAAAATCAGTTTGAAGTGATTCCAAGGGCATATTGAAACATATATATTAGTATTGAGTTCTAAAATTCCCGCTAAAAAGAATTCAACACACATTAAGCCCTCATAAGGCTCTACTATGACTCATGACAAGGAAGAAGTGGAACATGATATATCAAAATTAAAGGACCAAGTGCAACAAATTTCACTCTTACAAAGATTAACAAAAAATGAAATGGATGTTTTGAAGAAAGTAGTGGAAGCTAAGATGGATGGTTTGAAGAAAGGTGTGGAAGCTAAGATGGATGGTTTGAAGCAAGGCACGGAAGCTAAGATGGATGGCATGGAAGCTAAGATGGATGACATGGAAGCTAAGATCGATGAAAAAATGAAAGACAACATGGAAGACATGAGAATGATCTAAAAGAAGACATGGAAGGTTTGAAGGATTTTTTGACAAAGTTGATACAAGAAATGATTCTGAATGGTGAAAAGGTAGTAGTGGAAACTCATGATGAAAAAAAATAAATGTTAATCGTGATTTCATAAACTATAATGTGGATTGAAGACCCACCATATTCCAAATATCGATATGAGTAATTTTGATAGCAAGGATCTCATAACATCGATACTACAGATGGAGCAATATTTTGATATCCATAATGTGAAAAGCACACAAAAGGTACACATTGCAACTTTATATTTAGAACAAAATACATTTGTATGGTATCGATGGCTTTTATCTCCTAAAAAAATTGTCACTTGGTCAATTTTTACGAAGGAAATGATAGCACATTATGAGGATACAAAGAGAAACACATTCTTTAGCCAATTGATAAATCTCAAACAAAAGGGTTCAACGGTGGAGCATATTTATGACTTCCAAAAATTGAATATAAGGGTAACTGATATTTTATAGGAACACATGATTGATGCCTTCATAAGGACTTTAAAGGATAACATCCAACATGATGTTCACCTTAGGGAACCTGATTCATTAGAGAATGCATTCAGGTTGGCAATAAAAAAATGTTAGAAAATTAAATATTACAGAGCAATGAAACACATAAAATATGCGGAAAACAAAAGCACACAAAACAAATAAAACCAGAGAGACACAGATATATGTGGTTCACCCAGTTTGGGCTACGTCCACCCCGAACAGCCAGTCCTTCCTTTCTATTATCCAACAAAATGAAGAGACAAAACTTACAACAGATCCACTGTAATATCTTCTATTCTCTCTCACAGTCTCCCTATCTATTTCTCGCTTTGAGAATACATACAATACACAGCCGCAATACAATACCCTCAGACAAGCAAGGGGGTCGCTCAGAAAAAAAAAACCCCAAACTAAACATAACTTTCTACCATCATATGATCTCGCCTAATGAACGGCCCATTGGACTATAAATTACCATACTTTTAAGGGCCACCTTATATACAGCCATTTTACGTTGCCCCCGAAACCTTCTGGCCGGGGGGCTCCACAAAGCTTGCCCCCCCCCGGACCCCCTGTGCAACATTTAATTTGGGTCGTGTTTCCGCTCCATTAAGGTGGCTAAGTTCCAAACGCTATGATACAAAATAAACAAGTTAATCAGGCTCCACACCAAACAATCTCCCACTTGGAGACTGATTGTAGCAATTGCATCGTTGCTTCATTTGTTGGACAATGAATCCTCTTTGGACCTAGTTGTTTCTCATCTTCATCGTCATCCTTGAAGACCAATTGAAACTGAGCATACTCTCAATTTCTCCCTGGTTACAATTTTTGTTAGCATATCTGCAGGATTCTGGCTAGTGTGTAACTTTTCCAGCTTTAACTATCCATCTTCCAATACTAACCATATGAAATGGTACTTGAGCTGTATGTGTTTAGTCCTGGATTGAAATGATGAGTTTTTTGCAAGATGAATGGCACTTTGGCTATCACTATATAATGTGCCCATATCATGCTTCATACCCAATTTATCCATAAAACTTTGTAACCAAATCATTTCTTTACTAGCCTCTATAGCAGCAACATACTCTGCTTCTATTGTTGAAAGTGCAACAACACTTTGGATTTTTTAAACCCAACTGACAGTTGTTCCACCTACAGTAAATACATATCATGTAGTGCTCCTCCTATTATCTCTGTCACCTGCCATATCTACATCAACATATCCCTGTAGAGGAATGTTTGAACCACCAAAGCATAATTCTTGATTTGTGGTACCTCTCAAATATCTGAGAATCCATTTTACTGCCATCCAATGTTCTTTTCCTGGATTGTTCATGTACCTTCTTACAACTCCCACTACATGTCCAATATCAGGCCTTGTGCAGACCATTGCATACATTAAGCTTCCAACTGTTTATGCATATGGAACTTTAGACATAAAGTCCATTTCTTCTTGGGTCTTGGGGCACATCTCCTTACTAAGTTTGAAATGGCTAGCAAAAGGTGTACCACCTAGTTTTTCATTCTACATATTAAATCTTTTCAACACCTTTTGTATGTACTCATTTTGAGACAGTGTTAATTTGCGATTTTTCTTGTCTCTTGTTATTCTCGTACCAAGGATTTGTTTTCCAGCTCCCAAATCCTTCATTGCAAATGAATTTGCCAATTTTCTTTTGAGCACATTTATTTCCTGCATGTTATACCTTGCAACAAGCATGCCATCTACATACAATAACAATATAATATATCTTCCATCATTTTCCTTTTCAGATAAACACAATGATCAGAGTGACATCTAGTATAACCTTGTTCAGACATAAACTTGTCAAATTTTAGATACCACTGCCTTGGAGCCTGTTTTAAGCCATACAAGCTCTTCTTTAACCTTCACACCAATTTTTCTTTCCCTTTGACCTCATATCCTTCTGGTTGCGCATATAGCACTCTTCCTCCAAATCTCCATGGAGAAATGTTGTTTTTTGCATCTAAATGTTCAAGATGTAAATCTTCCTCTGTCTGAGACTTAAAAATAGTTTTGATTGAAGTCATCTTAACAACAAGAGAAAATATTTCATCAAAATCAATACCTTTCTTACGTGCAAACTCCTTCACCACAAGTCTACCTTTGTACCTCTGTTTTACTCCATCTTCTTCCTTCAGCCTATAAACCCATTTATTCTACAATGCAGTTTTACCTGCAGGCAACTTGACTAAGTCCTCAGTCTATTTATGCATTAAGGAGTCCATCTCTTCTTCCATGGATAGCTCCCACTTCTTCCTTCTTTCAACCTGCATTTCTTCTTCATAACATTCGGTTTCACTATAATCGATCAACAATAAATAATATAATGAAGGAGAGTATCGTTCAAGGGGTCTACTTATCCTGGTAGATATTCTAACACCACTTTCATGTGTTTGAGGTGCCTGTTGCTGTTGTGGTGGTTGTTGTTGTTGTGGCTCTTGATTATTATTATTTTCGGGCACCTTTACCTTTTCTGTGATCTCATCAAGAACTGTGTATTCTTTGTTTTCTTTTTCCTGTTTATTTTTCCTGCAACTAATTCTTATACAATACCTTTTCATTGAATATTACATCTCTGCTCCTAATGATTTTTTGATTTTCATAATCATAGAAGCGATAACCAAAATCATTAACACCATATCCAATAAAGGTACATTTATTTGATTTTTCCTCAAGATTTGTTCTATTTTCTTTATTGATATGAACAAAGGCCTCATAGCCAAAAGGCTTTAAAAAAGAGTACTTTACCTTTTTACCTGTCCATGCTTCCTCTGGAATACCACCATCCAAGGAACTTGAAGGCCCTTTGTTTATTAGATAAACAACAGTATCTACAACATCTGCCCAAAATTGTAAAGGAAATCCCGCATGCAATCTCATGCACCTTGCACACTCCATGATTGTTCTGTTCATCCTTTCTGACACACCATTTTCTTGTGGTGTTCATGGAACTGTCTTCTCTCTGCGAATTCCATGCTCTCAATAGTACCTATCAAACTCTTTGCTGCAATATTCATCTCCATTGTCTAATCTGAGACACTTCAACTTATTTCCTGTCTCAATCTCAACCAAAGCTTTCCATTTCTTGAAAGTATCAAATACATCAGATTTATTCTGAATACAATAAATCCAAGTTTTTCTAGTTGCATCATCAATAAAAGTAACATAATAATGAGAACCACCGAGAGATGATACCTGAGCAGGTCCCCATACATCTGTATGCACAAGCTCTAATTTTTCTCTCTTGTTTTCTTTCCCAACTCTGAGAAATCTGACTCTCTTCTGTTTTCCATAAATGCAATTCTCACAGAAATCCAAATCAACATTCTTCAAACCCGACAACAAATTTCTTGAGTGAAGAATCTTCATCCCCTTCTCACCCATGTGTCGGAGCCTATGATGCCATAATGATGCATCTGCTCCTTTGGAAGTTAAAGCATTAACAGAGTTAGAAATACCATTGCATAAATACAATGTACCAACCTTTTCACCTTTTGCTATTACTAGCGCTCCTTTGGTGACCTTCCAAGTTTTATCTGTGAAAGTTGTCACACAACCCTCACTGCCTAACTGCCCTGTTGAAAGATGATTTTTCTTCATATCTAGAACATGCCTTACCTCCTTTAATAGCCATTGGTTTCCATTCTGTTGTTTTACATGAACCTTACCCATTCCAACAATTTTACAGGGTTTATCATCACCCAAACAGACTTGTCCAAAATCTCCTTGAACATAGTCATGAAAATATTTCTTATCAGGTGTGGCATCGAATGAGGCCCCTAAATCTACAACCCAAGAATCAGTAACATTTTCGAAAGAAATAATCAAAGCATCTTGTAACACATCACCTGTCACATTTGCTTCATGATTGTTTTCTTGTTGAGTGTCTCCTTATTTTTCCTTCTGAGATCTACAGTATTTCTTTAGATGTCCTTTCTTTCCACATTTCTAGCACACTATCCCCGATCTGGACTTGGATCTGCGTTTCCTTGATTTACTGCGATGTCTCGAGCTCTTTCCTCTTTCCATTTTTCTTCCCCTAGACTCTGCACTCAAAGCATTACTCAATGTCTCACCAGAGCTTTTCCGTCGCATTTCCTTGCTAAGGATAGCATCGACAACATCATCAAACTTTAAAGTACTACATCCAGAGACATTGTTACTAATGGCCATAACTAAACCATTCCAGCTTTCTGGCAATGAGCACAAAAATAAAAGAGCCCTAACTTCATCATCAATGTTTACCCCTATAGAACTTAACTGACTGGCAACTGTATTAAAATCATTTAAATGGTCTGTAATAGATCCACCTTCCAACATCTTGATGTATTAAATAAACGTTTCATAAGAAATACCTTGTTTGAGGCCAAGGGTTTTTCATATAATTTCGACAATGCCTTAATCAAACCCTCTATTGTTGTTTCCTTCAACATATTGAAGGCTACCGATGCCGCGAGGCACAACCGTACTGTTTCGAGTGCCTTTCTATTAATAATATCCCATTCTGCATCTGTCATAGTTGTTGGCTTCTTTTCTTTTCCCTTCAATGGTAGGTACATATCTTTCTGATACAGATAATCTTCCATCTGCATCTTCCACAGCGGGAAGTTTTGGCCGTTAAATTTCTTGATCCTAAACTTACCATCTTCTTCCATTGCTCCCACTCAAACCCGAAACCCTTCCTTCCTGCAAGTTTATCAACCAAATAGACCTTCGGCTCTAATACTAGTTGTTAGAAAATTAAATATTACAGAGCAATGAAAAACATAAAATATGCGGAAAACACAAGCACACAAAACACATAAAACCAGAGAGACACAGATATACGTGGTTCACCTAGTTTGGGCTATGTCCACACCGAACAACCAGTGCTTCCTTTCTATTATCTAGCAAAATGAAGAGAGAAAACCTACAGTAGATCCGCTGTAATATCCTATGTTCTCTCTCACAGTCTCCCTATCTATTTCTCACTCTGATAATACATAAAATACACAGCTGCAATACAATACCCTCATACAAGTGAGGGGTTGCCTTGTAGGGGAGAAAACCCTAAACTAAACATAACTTCTACCATCAGATCATCTGCCTAATGAACGACCCAAATTGACTAGAAATTACTATACTTTTACAAGGCAATTTTACATCTGTTTTTAGCTTCAGGGGCACTGCCCCTTAAACCCCCAACTAGGGGGGGGACTCCATAAAGTCACAGCGGCCCCCCTTGGACCCCCCAGGTAGGTTTTAATTTCGGGAAGCATTTCTGCCCCATTAAGGTACAGGGGTCCAATGTTGTGATACAAAATAAACAAGATAATCAGGCTCCACACCCAACAATCTCCCACTTTGAGACTAATTGTAGCAATTGCACCGTTGCTTCACTTGCTGGATAATGACTCCTCTTTGGACCTAGTTATTTCTCATATTCATCGTCATCCTTGAAGACCAATTGAAACTGAGCATACTCTCAGTTTCTCCCTGGTTACAAATTTTGTTAGCATATCTGTAGGATTCTGGCTAGTGTGTATCTTTTCTAGGTTCAAATGTCCATCCTCCAATACTGACCATATGAAATGGTACTTGACCTGTATGTGTTTAGTCCTGGAGTGAAATTATGAGTTCTTTGCAAGATGAATGGTACTTTTGCTATCATTGTATAACATTCCCATATCATGCTTCTTACCCAATTCATCCATAAACCTTTGTAACAAAATCATTTCTTTACTAGCCTCTATAGCAGCAACATACTCTGCTTCTGTTGTTGAAAGTGCAACAACATTTTGGATTTTTGAAACCAAACTGAAAGTTGTTCCACCTACAGTAAATACTTATCCTATAGTGCTCCTCCTGTTATCTCTGTCACTTGCCATATCTACATCAACATATCCTTGTAGAGCAATGTTTGAACCACCAAAGAATAATGCTTGATTTTTGGTACCTCTCAAATATCTGAGAATCCATTTTACTGCCATCCAATGTTCTTTTCCTATATTTTTCATGTACCTACTTACAACTCCCACTTCATGTGCAATATCAGGCCTTGTGCAGACCATTGCATACATTAAGCTTCCAACTGATGCATATGGAACTTTAGACATATAGTCCATTTCTTCTTGGGTCTTGGGGCACATCTCCTTACTAAGTTTGAAATGGCTAGCAAAAGGTGTACTAACTGGTTTTGCATTCTGCATATTAAATCTTTTCAACACCTTTTTTATGTACTCATTCTGAGACAATGTTAATTTGCGATTTTTCCTATCTCTAGTTATTCTCATACCAAGGATTTGTTTTTTAGCTCCCAAATCCTTCATTGCAAATGAATTTGCCAATTTTATTTTGAGCACATTTATTTCTTGCATGTTAGACCCTGCAACAAGCATGTCATCTACATACAATAACAATATAATATAGCTGCCATCATTTTTCCTTTTCAGATAAACACAATGATCAGAGTGACATCTTGTATAACCTTGTTCAGACATAAACTTGTCAAATTTTAGATACCACTACCTTGGAGCCTGTTTTAAGCCATACAAGCTCTTCTTTAACCTGCACACTAATTTTTATTTCCCTTTGACCTCATATCCTTCGGGGTGCTGCATATATATCTCTTCCTCCAAATCTGCATGGAGAAATGTTGTCTTCACATCTAACTGTTCAAGATGTAAATCTTCCGCTGCTACAAGACTTAAAATAGTTCTGATTGAAGTCATCTTAACAACAGGAGAAAATATTTCATCAAAATCAATACCTTTCTTCTGTGCAAACCCCTTGACCACAAGTCTAGCTTTATACGTTTGTTTTCCTCCATCTTCTTCCTTCAGCCTGTAAACCCATTTATTCTGCAATGTAATTTGACCTACAGGCAACCTGACTAAGTCCTAAGTCTGCTTATGCATTAAGGAGTCCATCTCTTCTTCCAGGGCCAGCTCCCACTTCTTCCTTCTTTCAACCTGCATCGCTTCTTCATAACATTCAGGTTCACCAGAATCAATCAACAATAAATAATATAATGAAGGAGAGTATCGTTCAGGGGGTCTACTTATCTTGGTAGATCTTCTAACACTATTTTCAAGTGTTTGAGGTGCCTGTTGTTGTTGTAGTGGTTGTTTTTGTTGTGGCTGTTGATTATTATTATTTTCAAGCACCTTTACTTTTTTCTGTGATCTCATCAAGAACTGTGTATTCTTTGTTTTCTTTTCCTATTTCTTTTCCTGCAACTGATTCTTATACAATAACTTTTCATTGAATATTACATCTTTGCTTCTAATGATTTTGTGATTTTCATAATCATATAAGCGATAACCAAAATCATTAACACCATATCCAATAAAGGTACATTTCTTTGATTTTTCCTCAAGCTTTGTTCTATTTTCTTTATTAATATGGACAAAGGCCTCATAGCCAAAAGGCTTTAAAAAAGAGTAGTTTACCTTTTTACCTGTCCATGCTTCCTCTAGAATACCACCATCTAAGGAACTTGAAGGCCCTCTCTTTATTAGATAAATAGTAGTATCTACAACATATGCCCAAAATTGTAAAGGCAATCCTGCATGCAATCTCATGCACCTTCCACACTCCATGATTGTTCTGTTCATCCTTTCTGACACACCATTTTCTTGTGGTGTTCTTGGAATTGTCTTCTCTTTGCGAATTCCATGCTCTGAACAATACCTGTCAAACTCTTTGCTACAATATTCACCTCCATTGTCTGATCTGAGACACTTCAACTTCTTTCTTGTCTCAATCTCAACCAAAGCTTTCCATTTCTTGAAAATATCAAATACATCAGATTTATTCTGAATACAATAAATCCAAGTTTTTCTAGTTGCATCATAAATAAATGTAACATAATAATGAGAGCTGCCGAGAGATGATACCTGAGCAGGTCCCCATACATCTGTATGCACAAGCTCTAATTTTTTTCTCTTCTTTTCTTTCCCAACTCTGAGAAATCTAACTCTCTTCTGTTTTCCATAAATGTAATTCTCACACAAATCCAAATCAACATTCTTCAAACCCCGCAAAAGATTTCTTGATTGAAGAATCTTCATCCCCTTCTCACTCATGTGTCCGAGCATATGATGCCATAATGTTGAATCTTCTCCTTTGGAAGTTAAAGCATTAACAGAGTTAGAAATACCATTGCATAAATACAATGTACCAACCTTTTTGCCTTTTGCTATTACCAGCGCTCCTTTGGTGACCTTCCAAGTTTTATCTGTGAAAGTTGTCACACAACCTTCACTTCCTAACTGCCCTATTGAAATAAAAATTTTCCTCAGATCTGGAACATGCCTTACCTCCTTTAATAGCCATTGGTTTCCATTCTATTTTTTTACAAGAACCATACCCATTCCAATAAGTTTACAGGGTTTATCATCACCCAAACAGACTTGTCCAAAATCTCCTTGAACATAGTCATGAAAATATTTCTTATTAGGTGTGACATGGAATGAGGCCCCTGAATCTACAACCCAAGAATCAGTAACATTTTCGAAAGAAAGAATCAAAGCATCTTGTAACACATCACCTTTCACATTTGCTTCATGATTGTTTTCTTGTTGTGTGTCTCCTTCTTTTCCCTTCCAAGATCTACAGTGTTTCTTTAGATGTCCTTTCTTTCTGCATTTCTAGCACACTATCCCCGATATGGACTTGGATCTGCCTTTCCTTGATTTACTGCGATATCCCGAGCTCTTTCCTCTTTCCAGTTTTCTTCCCCTAGACTGTGCACTCAAAGCATTACCCGATGTCTCACCAGAGCTTTTCCATCGCATTTCTTCACTAAGGATAGCACCGAAAACATCATCAAACTTTAAAGTACAAGATCCAAAGACAAAGTTACTAATGGCCATAACTAAACCATTCCAGCTTTCTGGCAATGAGCACAAAAATAAAAGAGCCCTAGATTCATCATCAAATTTTAACCCTACAGAACTTAACTGACTGGTAATTGTATTAAAATCATTTAAATGGTCTGCAACAGATCCACCTTCCGACATCTTCATATTAAATAAATGTTTCATAAGAAATACCTTGTTTGAGGCCGAGGGTTTTTTATATAATTTTTCCAACGCCTTAATCAAACCCTCTGTTGTTGTTTCCTTCGAAATATTGAAGGATACCGATGCCGCGAGGCAAAATCGTACTATTCCGAGTGCCTTTCTATCAAGAATATCCCATTATGCGTTTTTCATAGTCATCGACTTCTTTGTTTTTCTGCTCAATGGTAGGTACAAATCTTTCTGATACAAATAATCTTCCATCTGCATCTTCCACAATAGGAATTTTTGGCCGTTAAACTTCTCGACCCTAAATTTACCATCTTCTACCATTGCTCCTACTCGAACTAGGAACCCTTCTTTCCTACGAGTTTATCAGCCAAATAGACCTTCGGCTTGTTAGAAATTTATATATTATGGAGCAATGCAACACATAAAATATGCGAAAATACAAGCACACAAAACAAATAAAACCAGAGAGACACAGATATACGTGTTTCACCCAGTTTGGGCTATGTCCACCTCGAACAGCTAGTCCTTCCTTTCTATTATCCAGCAAAAAATTGAAGAGACAAAACGTATAGCAGATCTGCTGTAATATCCTCTGTTCTCTCTCACAGTCTCCCTATCTATTTCTTGATTTGAGAATACACATGTAATACACAGCCGCAATACAATACCCTCATATATACAAGGGGGTTTCCTTCTAGGGCAAAAAAACCTAAACTAAACATAACTTCTACCATCAGATCATCCGCCTATGAATGGCCTAGATTGACTAGAAATTACTGTACTTTTACAAGGCAATTTTACATCTATTTTTAGCTTCGGGGGCACTGCCCCTGAAACCCCCCGCTAGGGGGGGCTCCAAAAAGCGCTGCCACCCCCCCTAGACCCCCCACAGTAGTGATTAATTACGGGTGGTGTTGCTGCCCCTTTTAAGGTACAGGGGTCCAATGCTGTGATACAAAGTAAACAAGATAATCAGGCTCCACACCCAACAATCTCCCACTTGGAGACTGATTGTAGCAACTCCACCACTGCTTCATTTGCTGGATAATGACTCCTCTTTGGACCTGGCTATTCCTCATCTTCATCATCATCCTTGAAGACCAATTGAAACTGAGCACATTCTTAGTTTCTCCCTGGTTATAACTTTTGTTAGCATATCTACAGGATTCTGGCTATCTTTTCCAGCTTTAACTATGCATCTTCCAATACTGACCGTATGAAATGGTACTTGAGATGTATGTGTTTAGTCCTAGAATCAAATGCTGAGTACTTTGCAAGATGAATGGCACTTTGGCTATCGCTTTATAGCATGCCCATATCATGCTTCTTACCCAATTCATCCATAAACCTTTGCAACCAAATCATTTCTTTACTAGCCTCTGTAATAGCAACATACTCTGCTTCTATTGTTGAAAGTGCAACAACACTTTGGATTTTTGAAACCCAACTGACAGTTGTTCATCCTACATTAAATACATATCCTATAGTTCTCCTCCTGTTATCTCTGTCACCTACCATATCTAAATCAACATATCCCTGTAGAGCAATGTTTGAACCACCAAAGCATAATGCTTGATTTGTGGTACCTCTCAAATATCTAAGAATCCATTTTACTTCCTTCCAATGTTTTTTCTTGGATTATTCATGTACCTGCTTACAACTCCCACTTCATGTGCAATATCAGGCCTTGTGCAGACCATTGTATACATTAAGCTTCCAACTGCTGATGCATATGGAACTTTAGACATATAGTCCATTTCTTCGTGGGTCTTGGGGCACATCTCCTTACTAAGTTTGAAATGGATAGAAAAAGGTGTATTAACTGGTTTTTCATTCTGCATATTAAATCTTTTCAACACCGTTTCTATGTACTCATTCTGAGACAGTGTTAATTTGCGATTTTTCCTGTCTCTAGTTATGCTCATACCAAGGATTTGTTTTGCAGCTCCCAAATCCTTCATTGCAAATGAATTTTCCAATTTTCTTTTGAGCACATTTATTTCCTGCATGTTAGACCCTACAACAAGCATGTCATCTACATACAGTAACAACATAATATAGCTTCCATCATTTTTCCTTTTTAGATAAACGCAATAATTAGACTGACATCTAGTATAACCTTGTTCAGACATAAACTTGTCAAATTTTAGATACCACTGCCTTGGAGCCTATTTTAAGCCATACAAGCTCTTCTTTAACCTACACACCAATATTTCTTTCCCTTTTACCTCATATCCTTATGGTTGCTGCATGTATATCTCTTCCTCCAAATCTCCATGGAGAAATGTTGTCTTTACATCTAACTGTTCAAGATGTAAATCTTCCGCTGCTACAAGACTTAAAATAGTTCTGATTGAATTCATCTTAACAATAGGAGAAAATATTTCATCAAAATCAATACCTTTCTTCTGTGCAAACCCCTTCACCACAAGTCTAGCTTTGTACCTCTGTTTTCCTCCATCTTCTTCTTTCAGCCTGTAAACCCATTTATTCTGCAATGTAATTTTACCTACAGGCAACCTGACTAAGTTCCAAGTTTGGTTATGCATTAAGGAGTCCTCTCTTCTTCCATGGCTAGCTCCGACTTCTTCCTGCTTTCAACCTGCATTGCTTCTTCATAACATTCGAGTTCACCAAAATCAGTCAGAAATAAATAATATAATGAAGGAGAGTATCGTTCAGGGGGTCTACTTATCCTGGTAGATCTTCTAACACCACTTTCAGGTGTTTGAGGTGCCTATTTCTGTTGTGGTGGTTGTTTCTACTATGGTTGTTGATTATTATTATTTTCAGGGACCTTTACTTTTTCAGTGATCTCGTCAAGAACTGTGTATTCCTTACTTTCTTTTTCCTGTTTCTTTTCCTGCAACTGATTCTTATACAAGACCTTTTCATTGAATATTACATCTCTGCTCCTAATGATTTTATGATTTTCATAATCATATAAGCGATAACAAAAATCATTAACACCATATCCAATAAAGGTACATTTCTTTGATTTTGCCTCAAGATTTGTTCTATTTTCTTTATTAATATGGACAAAGGCCTCACAACCAAAAGGCTTTAAAAAATAGTAGTTTACCTTTTTACCTGTCCATGCTTCCTCTAGAATACCACCATCCAAGGAACTTGAAGGCCCTCTGTTTATCAGATAAACATCAGTATCTACAGCATCTGCCCAAAATTGTAAAGGCAATCCTGCATGCAATCTCATGCACCTTTCACACTCCATGATTGTTCTGTTCATTCTTTCTGACACACCATTTTCTTGTGGTGTTCTTGGAAATGTATTCTCTCTACGAATTCCATGCTCTGAACAGTACCTATCAAACTTTTTGCTGCAATATTCACCTCCATTATTTGATCTGAGACACTTCAACTTCTTTCCTGTCTCAATCTCAACCAAAGCTTTCCATTTCTTGAAAGTATCAAATACATCAAATTTATTTTGAATACAATAAATCGAAGTTTTTCTAGTTGCATCATCAATAAACGTAACATAATAGCGAGAGCCACCGAGAGATGATACCTGAGTAGGTCCCCATACATCTGTATGCACAAGCTTCGATTTTTCACTCTTCTTTTATTTCCCAACTCTGAGAAATCTGACTCTCTTTTGTTTTCCATAAATGTAATTTTCACAGAAATCCAAATCAATATTCTTTAAACCTGGCAACAAATTTCTTGAGTGAAGAATCTTCATCCCCTTCTCACTCATGTGTCCGAGCCTATGATGCCATAATGCTACATCTGCTCCTTTGGAAGTTAAAGCATTAACAGAGTTAGAAATACCATTGCATAAATACAATGTACCAACCTTTTCACCTTTTTCTATTACTAGGGCTCCTTTGGTGACCTTCCAAGTTTTATCCATGAAAGTTGTCACACAACCTTCACTGCCTAACTGCCTTGTTGAAATCAGATTTTTTTTCAGATCTGGAACATGCCTTACCTCTTTTAGTAGCCATTGGTTTCCATTCTATTGTTTTACAAGAACTTTACCCATTCCAACAATTTTACAGGGTTTATCATCACCAAAATGAGCTTGTCCAAAATCTCCTTGAACATAGTCATGACAATATTTCTTATCAGGTGTGGCATGGAATGAAGCCCCTGAATCTACAACCCAAGAATCAGTAACATTTTTGAAAGAAAGAATCAAAGCATCTTGTAACACATCACCTGTCACATTTGCTTCATGATTGTTTTCTTGTTGTGTGTCTCCTTCTTTTCCCTTCCAAGATCTACAATCTTTCTTTAGGTGTCCTCTCTTTCCGCATTTCCAGCACACTATCCCCGATCTGGACTTGGATCTACCTTTCCTTGATTTACTGCGATAACCCGAGCTCTTTCCTCTTTCCATTCTCGTTCCCCTAGACTCTGCACTCAAAGCATTACCCGATGTCTCACCAAAGATTTTCCGTTGCATTTCCTCGCTACGAATAGCACCGACAACATCATCAAACTTTAAAGTACTAGATCCAGAGACAGAGTTACTAATGGCCATTACTAAACCATTCCAACTCTCTGGCAATGAGCACAAGAATAACAAAGCTCTAACTTCATCATCAAATTTTACCCCTACAGAACGTAACTGAGTGGTAACTATATTAAAATCATTTAAATGGTCTGCAACAGATCCACCTTCCGACATCTTCATATTAAATAATCGTTTCATAAGAAATACCTTGTTTGAGGTTGAGGTTTTTTCATATAGTTTCGCCAACGTCTGCATCAAACCGTCTGTTGTTGTTTCCTTCAAAATATTGAAGGTGACTGATGCTGCAAGGCACAACCGTACTGTTCTGAGTGCCTTTCTATCGAGAATGTTCCATTCTACGTTTGTCATGGCCGTCGACTTCTTTGTTTTTCCACTCAATGGTAGGTACAGATCTTTCTGATACAGATAATCTTCCATCTGCATATTCCATAGTAGGAAGCTTTGGCCATTAAGTTTCTCGACCCTAAACTTACCATCTTCTGCCATTTCTCCCACTCGAACCAGGAACCCTTCTTTCCTACAAGTTTATCAGCCAAATATACCTTCGACTCTGATACCAGTTGTTAGAAAATTATATATAATGGAGCAATGCAACACATAAAATATGCAAAAATACAAGCACACAAAACACATAAAACTAGAGAGACACAAATATACATGGTTCACCCAGTTTGGGATACATCCACCCCAAACAGCTAGTCCTTCCTTTCTATTATCCAGCAAAAAATTGAAGAGACAAAACCTACAACAGATCTGCTATAATATCCTCTGTTCTCTCTCACATTCTCCCTATCTGTTTCTCGCTCTGAGAATACACACGTAATACACATCCACAATACAATACCCTCATATATACAAGGGGGTTGCCTTCTAGGGCAAAAAACCATAAACTAAACATAACTTCTACCGTCAGATCATCCGCCTATGAACGACCTAGATTGACTAGAAATTACTATACTTTTACAAAGCAATTCTACATATTTTTTTAGCTTCGGGGGCGCTGCCCCCGAAACCCCCTGCCATGGGGGGCTTCGAAAAGCGCTGCCACCCCCCTAGACCCCCCACGGCAACAATTAATTACGGGTAGTGTTGCTGCCCCTTTTAAGGTACAGGGGTCCAATGCTGTGATACAAAGTAAACAAGATAATCAGGCTCCACACCCAACATGGCTTGGATACTAGTTGTTAGAAAATTAAATATTACAGAGCAATGAAACACATAAAATATGCGGAAAATACAAGCACACAAAACACATAAAACTAGAGAGACACAGATATATGTGGTTCACCTAGTTTGGGCTACATCCACCCCGAACAGCCAGTCCTTCCTTTCTATTATCTAGAAAAATGAAGATACGAAACCTACAACAGATCCGCTGTAATATCCTCTGTTCTCTCTCACAGTCTCCCTATCTGTTTCTCACTCCGAGAATACATACAATACACATCCGCAATACAATACCCTCATACAAGCGAGGGGTTTCCTTCTAGGGAAAAAAACCCTAAACTAAACATAACTTCTACCATTAGATCATCTGCCTAATGAACAACCCAGATTGACTAGAAATTACTATACATTTACAAGGCAATTTTACATATGTTTTTAGCTTCGGGGGCGCTGTCCCCGAAACCCCCTGTCAAGGGGGGTGCTCCATAAAGTCACAGTTGCCTCGCTAGACCACCCAGACAACGTTTAATTTTGAGCAGCGTTTTCGCCCCATTAAGGTACAGGGGTCCAACCCTGTGATACAAAATAAACAAGATAAGTAGGCTCCACACGCAACAAAAGATGAAAGTAAAATTATGGTGAAAATTAAGCCTACCACTCACATATATAAAGATGGAAGTGTTGCTACTCCTATACTTCCACAACCTACAAGGTTGACACCACAAGAATTGGAAGAAAAAAGAGAAAAAGGGCTTTGTTACAGTTGTAATAGAAAATACACTATAGGTCACAAGTGTGCTAAGAAGAAATTATTTTACATAGATTGTGACGAGGAGGAACAAAATGAACAAGAAACTTCAAAAGAAGAGGATATACACCAGGAACCAACCCTAGAGAAAGAAGAAATAAATATGTCCATATCCTGTAATGCATTGGTAGGAATTACCACTCCTCAAAATCTCAAGATAGACGGACATATCAAGAAAAATAATGTAATAATGTTGATTCATTTGGGTAGTACCCATAATTTTATTCATTGTAAGGTAGCCAAGGAATTGAATTTCTTCATATACGCAGCACCAAAGTGTCAAGTGATGGTTGCAAATGAAGGAACTATAAATTTCTCTAGAAAATTCCATAATATCAAGATAACAATGGGGGAATATTTATTGAATATTATAATGCTTTCCATTCCAATGGAAGGTGTTGATGTTGTACTAGGAGTACAATGGTTACAATCTTTAGGGACAATAGCTTTTAATTTTCAAGAAATTTTCTTGAATTTGTTTTTCGAAGGAAAGGAAGTTGAATTACAGGGTATCACAGGGAAGCCGGGAAAGATAATAACCTCTAATGTCATGACAAATATTTTGAAGAAATAACAAAGAGGCATAGTTGCAAAATTATGCTCACTAGAAATTCTGACATCAAAATCATCTCTTTCTCGATTACAATCATTCCAAGGTGTTTGAAACTCCCAAAGGACTCCCACCTATTCATGATCATGATCATGCTATTCATTTCATTCCAGAAAGTGCTCGTCCAAACATTAGGCCTTAAAAATATCCTTATGTAAAAAAGAGTAAAATGAACGTATGATTGCAGAAATGTTAGAGGCTGGTATAATTCAACCTATTCAAAGTTCTTTCTCTGCTCTAGTAGTATTGGTGCACAAGAAGTATAGATCATGGTGCATGCGTCCGGATTATAGGGAGCTCAATAGTTTCACTATTAAAGATAAATTTCCCATTCTTGTGATTGATGAATTATTGGATGAATTACATGGAGAAATTTATTTTACCAAGTTGGATCTCTGTTCAGGATATCATCAAATTAGAATGAAGACTAAAGATATTCTGAAAAAAAACATTTCGAACTCATGAGGGTTATTATGAATTTTTGGTCATGCCTTTTGGCATTACCAATGCACCTTCTACTTTTCAAGGGTTAATGAATTCCATTTTCAATCCCTTAGAAAATTTGTGTTATTATTTTTTGGTGACATACTAATCTACATTAGGTCTTGGAAGGATCATGTTCAACATGTTGACAAGGTGCTCAAACTATTGGAGTAGAAAAAATTATACGCAAAAACCTCCAAATGTTTCTGTGGAGTACAAGAGGTGGAATATCTGGGTCATATTGTATCTGAGGAGGGTGTTAAGGTAGACCCTAACAAAATTAAAGCCATTAAGGAATGGAAAGTCCCCACAACCATAAAGAAGTTGCGAGGATTTCTCGGGTTAACAGGGTATTATTGCAAGTTTGTTAATAACTATGGGAGAATAGAAGCACCTCTAACAAAATTATTGAAGAAAGATGCATTTTCATGGAATCCTGAAGCAACTAAGGCCTTTGAGCATCTTAAAGAGGAAATGTGCCTAGCACTAGTATTAGCTACGCAAGACTTCAAAAAAACCTTTATTGTGGAATGTGATGCCTTAAGAAATGGAATTGGTGATGCTTTAATGCAATAAGGAAGACCCATTTCTTTTGAAAGTTGTCGAATCAAAGCAAAATATTTACAGAAAGCTATTTATGAGAAGGAAATGCTGGCAATACTACATGCATGAAAGAAATGGTGACCTTACCTAATGTGAAGACACTTCAAGGTAAAAACTGATCATGATAGTCTTAAACACTTTTTGGAACAAATACTATCTTCAGAAGAGCAGCAAAAATTGGTCGCAAAGATGTTGGGTTATGAATAACCAAAGCAAGGGAGGAATGGAAGAATGACGAAGAAGTGTGGACACTCATTCAAAATTTGTAGCAAGATCACAGTACATCTGATACATTTAGTTGGAAAAACGATTCCTTATGGTAAAAATATCTCTTATATCTTTGTAAGAATTCCCAACTAAAACAAAAGATTCTTTTGGAATTGCACACCTATCCCTTAGGAGGACACTAAGGATTTTTAAAAACTTACCACAGGGTGAAGACATAATTTTTTTGGGATGGCCTTAAATCTGATATTCAAAAGTTTGTGGTGGAATATTTGGTTTTCCATAAAAATAAAGTTGAGACAATTAAGACCCCCGGTTTGCTACAACCTTTATCCATTCCAAGTCAACATTGGGAGGAGGTTTCAATGGATTTTATCACAGGTTTACCTAAGTCTAAAGGAAAAAGTGTCATCATGGTGGTAGTTGATAGAATTACCAAGTATGCACACTTTTGTGCATTATCTCATCCATTTAAAGCAAGTACAATTGCTACTTCATTTATGGAAACAATTCAAAAGCTACACGGAATCCTAATGATTATTGTAAGGGACAAAGATCCCATTTTCACTGGAAAATTTTGGACGGAATTATTTTCTTGTTTAGGTACTCAACTAGCTCATAACTTATCCTATCATCCTCAACCTGATCGGAAAACTAATATAGTGAACAAATGTTTGGAAGGATATCTTCGTTGTTTTGTATTTGATAAAAAAACACAATGGGTCAAGTGGTTACCTCTGGTTGAATGGTGGTATAACACTTCCTTCCATATTGCAGCAAAAATGACCCCATTTATGGCACTTTCTGGATATCATATGTCGTCCATCACATCATCTTTAAGAGAAAATTATAAGGTTCAAGCATTGGAATATCACATCGAGCATCAACAACAAGTTCTCCAACTCTTAAAGGATAACCTAAATTTGGCACAAAATTGAATGCAACAATAGGAAGATCAACATCGCAACGAGAGAAGTTTTGATGTAGGAGATTGGGTATTTTTATGGTGACAAGTATAGAAAAAAAATTCCCTCAAGAAAGCTAAGAAGGATAATAAATTATCTCCAAAGTACTATGTTCCTTACAAAGTGTTGCAAAATTTTGGTACTATGGCATACAAATTGGAGCTTCCTGCTATTTCTCAAGTTCGCCCAGTTTTCCATCTTTCATGCTTAAATAAGGTTCTAGGTGACAAAATTATAGTTAAAATAATATTTCTAGAAATTGATGAGAAAGTAAAAATCATATTGGAGCCTGAAGCAGTCAATGAAATAAGAAATCAAAAACTAAAAAATCGATCAATCTTAGAGTATCTCATCAAGTGGAAGAACTTACCCACTGAATATTCCACATGGGAGGATGATAATTTTATATAGAATCATACAAAGCTACTCAAGCATTGAGGAAAAAATAAAATGAAAAAGAGGGGCATGTTAGGTCCCTATATTACTAGTGTAGTCCCTTATTGTTGTTAGTGTATCCCCCTTATTGTTATTGTTGTAACCGTGTAGTCCCCAGATTGTTATTATTGTGCCCCATAAAATCCCACTTTTGTTATTGTTGTGCCCTTACATTATTATTTTTAGGTCGGCTAGGATTATATTGTGACCCCATGGACTCATGTAAATAGAAAGGATGTTTTGTCATTTGTATCATCCAAGAATTGTTCATTTATGAAATGTAAAGGAGGTTTCCCCCTTCAAGAGGATGATTTCCGAGGCATTGATCTATCTTTTCTTCTATTTTGTGAGATGGTTTCATAATAGTCCCATCCGTTTTTCATTTGATTTACTTGGGCACTCAGTGAGTTATATATTCCTGGAAAGAAAAAATGAATTCCTGTAGCAACTTCTTGTGGCACTCCTATAGCATGTGTAAACTTGACCAGAGTTTCTACCAAAGCCTGTTTTTTGTCCCTTGGGCTTGAATCATGACCCCTATGATATAAATCCTTGACTGAGTAATAATAAACAACACTTAGGACATGAATTTAACAAAGTATATTATGGTTATTTATTTGAATTCACGCTCTTAGGATTTCAATTACAAATTTTTGATTAATTTATTTTCAAAGTAACATTTCCCTTTCTGCAATTAGTTTAAAAGTTAATTTCATGAAATTCATTCCATTACATCAGATAAACTAAATAAGGACACATTGTATGCTGCACATATAGTGTTGACACCTCTTAAGTGTGTACAAACCCCGGGTTGATAATTAAAGTTGGTAGCCTTGGGAGTTACTACATTCTTGTTGCAATATTGAGGCTCATCACTTTTTGGCGCCATTGTTAGGGAGGTATCAAAGCCTACATTGTTTTCTTCCCTAGTTTACTCATTTATTTTACTTTCCGCAAAACCAAAAAAAATTCATTAGGCATCTTTCATTTCAAGAATATAAAATTACATTCTATTAGAATTCTCATTCAATTTTTTTATAAAATCAAAAAAATACTTCCCCAACACCAACCCCTGCTCATTTGATCACTTGGTGTAGTAAGAGGCACATCACTGTCCCCTTTTGTAGGTATAGGAAGAAGTGGTGGCAGAGAAGATAGAAGAAATTGATGGAGATGATGAAAATGAATAATATCCTCTTGTATTTCCCATTCAATAAATTGATGTTAGTGTGCATATCAAGAGAATTCATCCATATTTCCTTCCCAACTTCCATGGTATGAGGTCAGAGGATCTGGACACATTTCTCTTTGAATTTTAAATCCTCTTTAAACCTTATGGTTACTTACTAAACACTCAAAAGTTGATATTTTTTCTAGAAACAATGAAGGATAGAGCTCTTAAAAGGTTCATGAGTTTGGTGTCTAAATCAATAATATCATGGAATAATATGTAAAATATATTTCTATAAAAATATAAAGATTGTGATCTTAAAGAAGAAATATTTAGAATGGATCAAAAAGAATATGAGAGCCTTGAGGATCTAATAGAGAGGTTCATGTATAATGTTAAGAGGGGGAAATTATATCATTTAGGATCTAAAACACTAAAAACCCTCTTACTTAGAACAATTAGGGATGAGTGGATTGATCTCCTTAATCTCGTGAGTAGAGGAGATGTATACCAATTATCATTCAAAAAAAATAAATGAAACATGCAAAAACATATAGAGAGGAAGGGCAAGAGTAAGTACATCATCATGAAGATTTGTAAGTCCAGCTAAGCTTGGAAATTTTCTTGATAAATTTAAAACAAAAATTCTTAGCAATCTAAGTAAACAAGTAGAAATGTTAAGAATGAAAAATGAGCAAAAAGAAGATGTTGATATTTGTATTTTCCATGCAGAATCACATGCCATTAAATTATGTCCATCACTACCGAGGTTGAAGGAAGTCTACCAAGAGGAAAATGGAGCAAGTAAATTACCAAAGAAGCTATGTTATGTAGCTCCAAGAAGACCATGGCAGCCTATTCAACCTAGTATGATGCCATAACCTAATTAAAAACTTCAAGGTTATACAAATCCATCTCAAAGTAATTGGAACACACCCTTTCTTTCGAAACCTTTGCCATCTCAACCCAAAAACAAATCTTAGCAACAAGGTTGGCAAGGACCTTATGAGAGAAATCCACAATATCCTCCTCAATATCCTCCATAACCAAATCCATGTTATTCCTGACATCCACCTCCACCACAACCACAACCTCGACCACATACATATAAAAGATCCACTCCCACTCAACTACCTGTACCACCATTTTGAAACCCGCACAATGAATTAGCTCACCCCATTTACAATGTTGAGGTATAATACTACCAAACATCTCCTCTTGATCTAAATGGTATTCATCTTAGCTCAGGAAGAGTAATTAAAAAAAGAGATTGTCTTGATGGTATTGAAGAACAACATTAAAAAATATATATATATTCAAATAAGAAGGCCAAACAATCATGGGATGCACTTGATGAAGAGAAGACATCAGAATCAGATATTGAGAAAGTTCCCTCATGTTTATCATCAGATCCTCCATGTGTTTATGGAAACAATCAATAAAAAGAGGAAAAATTGAATGTCATGACAAAATAAGACACAAAAAGATATCCAAATGTGCAAGTGGACAAGGGCTATCATAATTGTATTGAAATATGGTTCCAAAATATCATTAAGTTGCAACAACACACTCTTCTTCAACAATACTTGATATCATCTCAGTAAAAGAATTTGGTCTCTCATATTTAGGTACATGTTAAAGCATATCTTTCAATCCTACACATGATTTTGTTTTTTATCTTGATGTGCACATGGATCCATTGGAAGTATTAGTATACTTGAAAGAGATGTTGTTTTTTCAAGTATAGTAGGATAGAAAAAAAATGGAAAGAGAGAAAATTGAAAAGAATAAAATCTCAGGTGAAAACCTCTTTTGAGGTGCCTGGAATTGGCTCACTAATTGAAAACCTCCATGAGGCAGACAATGGGTTGGAAAAAGGAGAAAATAAGAGAAAAAGAAAATATCCTAGGTGAAAACCTCGTTTGAGGCGCCTAGGCAGACATACTAGTTGGAAACCAAATGACACAGCTAGTAGGCCTAAGAAAAAAATTTAAAAAAATGATAAGAAAAAATGTATTTTCTCCATGTATCTCTCTCTCTCATGAATTCAGGTGCTCTCCAAGCTTTGCAAGCAACAAAAACAAGTTGGCACCAAAATAAAACGTTGGTCATAAATCTAGTCAAATGAAGTCAAACTTGGACTTTCTCCTTCTTTTCTCAGATGCTCCAAAAGGACCAAGGTCATGCCAATCCATCACCCTCATCCATTTCCAACATCTAGCCATAATTTCCAATATTTTCTCATTCATTTTCCTCTTTTTCCTAAAATGTTACAGGAACTTTTGCTTTTGCTACAAGAAGTACTAAATACACAGAGCAGAAAATTTTTTCTTTTATATATTGAAATTCGTGCATCCATTGGTATATTTGTTTCATGGGGAGATGCATATGGATAATGTTAACATGCTCAAGAAATTTCAACAAATTTCAGTGCACAATTTTTGAAAAATCAAGCTCCATCACCTTCAACCATTTTTAATTTTCTCAAGATTCGTGCATCCATTAGCAAATATTTTTTATGGGGAGGTTCATAAGGATGATGGTAGCATATGAAAAAAAAAAAATTCAATCTAGTCTACTATTTGAAATATATGGATAAAAAAATTAAGCTACAAGAGGGTTGTCCTGAAATGCTACAAGAAGCAGATCTGATTGGAGAAAGAGGCCAGAAGGTCATGTATCATAAATGTTGCGAGAGGTCGACCATATCCTCATCATTCATTTTCCACACCACTTGACCTCTTCTCCACTCTCATTTTCACCTATGTCCATGAAAAGAACCCATTTTCACCCCTTCTTCTATCCCTTCCACCACAAAAAAGGCCTTTGATCCTTGTTAATAGATTACTCATGAATTATCAATATTTTTAAAGGTATCACCTATAGGAAATAATTATCATAGGAGGGTCTATGTGATTGCTACAGGAAGACACACAGTCTTGTGCGATAGTCTACAAAGGTCCTCCAAAACCACAACCAAAATCACTTGGAAGCATGATAATGAATAATTGATCATCATGAAGCATTAAAGGGTCATATCCTTGATCTTGGGTAGCCAAAACAATTCTCCAAGTCTACAACAAGGTCACTGATCATCTCCAACAATAGTAACTTGATTCAGCATCAACAAGACCTACAATGACAACTTCGACGAGTCAAGCACATTCTAAGAGAAAAATTTCAAATCAAATCCAATGCATAGAGCAACGAGCATAAGAATATGACACCTCAAGAAGCCAACAGACCATCCATTACCTTTCTTTAGAAGCAACATGCAACCATCAAAGGATTAATATATGAGAAAGAAACCGTTGACAAGAGGATCATTAGTAGTATCTTTAGAACAACCAAAGGCACCTTCAACAGTCATATCGGATACCTCCCCAACTACAGAAACATCTTGCACACAAGAAATAATGTTATGGTAAGGCACACGTATGAAACTCTCTAATCTCACCCTTTGAATCTATTCTAGCTTAAGAAAATATTAAATATTGTCAGAAGGAAAGGTTTCTTATAGACAAAATGAGTAGCATAACAACCTCGGTCTTATCTAGCAGAGAAATTCACTTGTCGAAGAACACACCCACATGTGTGGGATAGGAACAAGACAAAATTGAAGAGGATAGAGAAAGTGGGTTGGAGGACAAGGAGTGAAAAAGGGTAAGTGAGGGCGAACTGACTTAACTCAACGCACTTTGAGTTTATCTTTCATGCAATGAAAAAAGAGAGAAAATTTTGAAAAATGAAAAAATAATAGAAAAATAATAATAAAAGAATAAAAAGGTGGGCCCACCACCTCTTGGCTTGGAAGGAATCTCTACTATGGGATTCGGGTTGGTTGCATTAGGAAAAATAGAGCTGCTAAAGGAACATTAGATTTGCTACAATAAGAAACAAATTTGCTATAGAAAGAACACATTTGCTACAGGATGGTAATAGAGTGCTACAAGAAGTCAAATTTAACCCATAACAGACACTAGAGCCTTGAGAAGTAAGGAAATATTCAAAGGTAAAGTAAGAAAAAAATTCTTCTCTCCAAATTTTTGCATAAGGATTCCAAAAGCACCTCAATCATCAAGAAAAAGTACCCTGTGAATTTACAGTTTGGTTTCTAGTAAGTGAAAAATTTGAAATGGTTGAGCCTTTTCTTAAGGATATGGTGTTTTGAATAGCGAAAGGGTGCATGTTGTAATTTTTCTTTCATCAATTTTGAAACAATACTGTTAAAAACTCCTTCTGCTACAACCACTTCTGTTGCATAAGAGCCTACAGGGTCTGAAAAAGTGCTACAAGAAAGTCACATGTTTCTACAAGAAGCTTGGTAGTGGACATAATTACCCTCAAATCTTAAGAAGTATTAAATAATCATGAGGGAAAGGGTAAGTACAAATTTTCCCCACCAATAATTGGCTTAAAAGGCCATAAAACTCTCTCAATTCTCAAAAGCATACTTTGTTGCTGCCACATATCTAGATCTTAGTAAGAAATATCAGTGAATTTGTGTCATTAAGGATAAAGTGCCTTGGGTTGCATGTTGAATTATCCCTTCTCCTTGACATCATAAAAATAAAATTTATTCTACCTTTGTTTCCATAAACACTATCACTCCTTTAGTAGAAAAGATAAACTCATTGTTCTGCATTGTTAAAATTTTATTGAAGCCATTAGAGGAGGGTAATCAACATATACTTCTGAAATACTAAAACCAAGAGGAATGACAGGAAATTTAGATAAAAACAAATCTTATCCAACAGAGGAAGCTACTTCCACATCAATATGGAACATCATAAAACTCATCTAAGGAATAATAGAAGAACAACAGGGGCAAGAAGATGGATAGGGTGCTCGGAGGATGGGCAATAGTTTCAGTAGGGGGGTATGAAGAGCCTATAAATTAGACACAAATTAAGGCCCATATAACCTTTCCTAGGCACATAAAGACTATATTAAATCTTTCCTTCTACACTTAATAATTTTTTTATCTTTAATATGTTCTTAGGAAGGTTTAGAGATAATTTCATATTTGCACCTAATATTATTTATTTTTGAAGAATTTTGTGAGAATATTGGGTAGATTATGAAGATTTGGAGGAGGATACAATCTAGGGACTTTCTCCATACTACATGAGGATCAATATTGGATAATAAATGAACAAAATATTATGAAAGTATTGAGAAATTTTGGAGCTCCAATGATTGATAAAATCTAGGAATGTGTTCCCTGTCATTTAATGTAGATTCCCAGTGTTGGGAACCAGATCCACTATTTGACGGATTTTAGAGGTAAAATATTCCTCCTTTCAAGGATAATTCTTCCTCATAATTTTATATAAGTACCAATTTGATTTGGTCTCTAGGGGCATGCATTTATTAGTCTTATTATGGAGGAAACTTGTTTTTTTGCAGCTCCACTTTCATTTATAGCAAGGATGTACTTGGATTGATTAAAATAATGAAGTTTGGTGCCATTTTTAGCTTTTAAAGATTTTTTATTCCATAGGGATATGCCCCTCCTTGGGATTTTCCATCACAGGAGCCTTTGACCCCTCTTCGAAAATTCATTTATGTCCTTTCAATGCCTTTTTTCACTTGCATCTCTTGTTTATGCATTTACTGTTCATTCTTTTTTTTTAGAGGTTATATTGGTTAAATGGTTGAAGTGAGTTGTTTTGAAGGTTATTTATAGAGTCAAAATCATGATTCATCCTTACAAAATCTTTGAAAATTCATCTTCATCATTGAGCTACTCAGATTAGGTTACTAGTTCATGAATCTAGGATTTTTTGAAGTCCCTTTTAGCAAAATAGTAGTAATTTTATGTTATTTTTTAGGATGTCTTAATAAGATTCATTTTAGTTGATTCCACTTGAATTAGGTTAAAAAAAAATCTAGTTAATAAAAAAAAAATCCCCCATTGATGTTTCACTTGATTAGGTTAGGCATTTGATAGGTTAAATAGCTCACTAGTTCTTGAATTTCCAATTTTTAGACTAGTAATTTTATGCTATTTTTTAGCACATGTTAACATGGGTATTTTGGAGTGATTACACTTTTAATGGAGTCCTAATACATACTACTTGATAAATAAAAAATTCCCATCCATTTTTCATTTTATTTACTTGGTCATTCCGCAAGTTATCTCCTCCTGTAGAGAAACAGGACTTCCTGTAGCACTTCTATAGCACGTGTAAACTTGACCAGGGTTTCTCCCAAAGCTTGATTTTTGTCTCTTAGTATTGAATAATGACCCCTAGGATCTAAATCCATGACTGATGAAGAATAATAACCACCTAGGACATGCATTTTTACAAAGTATATTAGGCCTATTTATTTGAATTCATGCTCTTAGGGTTTCAATTACAAATTGTTGATTATTTTCTTTCCGAAGTAACATTTCCCTTTTTGAAATTAGTTTAGGCTTTAATTTCATGAAATTCACTCCATTACATCAGATCAACTAAATAACGACACATTTTATGCTACACATATAGTGTCGGCACCTCTTAAGTTTGTACAAACTGTAGAAATAATAAAATGGAATCAAGTGATCTTGTAATGTACTAAAACAAAATATTGAATCACTTCTACAAATTACAGAAACCAATTTCAATTGCACAATCACATAACAAGTAAGAGAAAGAAATTATCAATCACACAACACAAGATGTATCTACGGAAAGCAAATTATAAAAATCCCACTATTTGTATATTGCATAAAGTCAAGATCATGAAACAATACAATATTATTTCCCTTCCTGAGAAACCTCTACACTATTTTGACTCTCTCACTTTGATCTAGGTCAAATCGGTACAATACTTAACCAATTATCTACCTTTGTCTGACTAGCCCTGCTTATGCACTCTTGGAGGAATTTTGGCCTTCTTAAAAAGGAAACTCCCAAGAATTGATTGTGCAATTCCATCAAGGCATCTTGATGACCTCATGCATGACTTGTACAATTTTCTAAGTATACAACTCATAGTTATCTTCCCTTTAACCCCAATCTCAATTGGACCTTAATTAGAACTTACATGAAACAAATATTTAGAGTGAATTATTAGTTAACTGATTGACCACTAATTGTGAATTAAATCATGTTTAATTCACTGGACCTATCACTAGCTCATCTCTTAGTTAGAACTAGTTAAATTTATTTCAACTCAAATAATTGAGTTAACTAAGTACAACTCACAAATAATTGTAACTAGACCCCTTAAAAACTTATAGTGGATTATACATGCCTCAAGTTTGACCCTTAACTCGAAATAACTAAGATAACTAAGTCTTCCTCACTCAGTTAACACTTACAAGCTATCATGTGATGGAATTACAATTTTACCTCTAATTTAATTAATGGAAATCAAATTGGACGCCCCCTTTGGGCTGCCATTTCAACACGAACCCTGGGTTGATAATTAAAGTTGGAAGCCTTGGGATAACCACTAGTAAACCTTTGTGGGTCTACGACCTGTCTTCCTCTCCATAAACTGGGTCACATCCAGGGGCGGTTGGACCTTGGATCTCTCATTTTTCATAGATTTCACATTAATTCGATCACCAATTGAGTTGCCCCCATGTGACTTAATATATTGAAGTTTGGATTTTAAAACATAATAATAAAACATTGTGCTATATCACATCCTCCTTGTACTTCTTCTTGTGATTTTAAACAAAATTTTAATTATGTGTGACACATACTATCCAATATAAATATAATGTATTGGTTCATATAACATTCATTGGAATGAATGCATCATGGTTAAAACTTCTCTAATATGACACATAACACTCTTCTTGGTTTTAACTTATTAAATTATATAATTATTGGGTTGTGAAAATTACTTCAAGTTACATGTGCATGTTTTTTTTAATTAAAATTTTAGAATGTTATTTCATACTTACAAACCCTAACTCTTGTTATTAACATGGAAAGAGTTAGAGTGTGTAGGTATGACTGGGGTATGGTCATGGAGTATTCCCTAAAACTGCTTCTTCTTGACTAGGGTTTCATCTTCCTCTAATGTAAGGAAATAGGTTAATGACCCAAGACCCAAAGGAATATGGAAGGAGAGAAATCTTGCCCCCGTTTGGACCACCAGTGGGTCATTCCAGGTGGTGTGGTTTTCCATGAATAATTGTGATGATTCATCCTACATTTATGGATAAAAACCATAGATGGTTTTCCTCACTGCTAGTTTGAAAAATAAGTTATTATGGGGTTTTTCCGAGTCTAAGAAAAAAAAACTCTTATCATTAACATATTGAACTTTTGATTTTAAAGTATACTAATAAAACAATTCCTCTCCCTTTTTATTATTATAAACATAAATTTAATTATATATCAAACATATTATCCAATATAAATACAATTATGTTGATAGTCTCTCTACAACCCAGTACGAGGGAGATGTTGTCACATAATGTTACATTAAAATAAGATAAAATAATACTTACACTAAAAAATTAAAAAATACTAATAATGAAAAAATCAATGTCTTCCATAAATAAAATGCTTCAATTTCCACTTTAACTTTACATCAAACTTTATATAGAGAGGTAAAGTAATTGAAACTAAACTTAATTTCAAGTATGAGTTTCATGGCCGAAGGATGACACAATGACACAGGACATCTGGTATAAGTTCTCTCTACTAAACCGGTCCTTAATCAGGTCATCATGGGAGATTTGGCATAAATTTATCTTGAAGAATCAAATATCCATCTGACTTGTGGCATAAAGAAGACACATAGAGCTACCTCGGGATGCAAATTCAGACCTTGGGAGGCCAAAATCACAAAGATCCAATATTTTCAAGGTAAAATAGATCGATAATTTCAAAATCAAGCTCTTAAAATGTGTGTATTTTTAAATTTGCATAACTTTTCTTTGAAAAATCAGTTTGAAGCGATTCAAATGGCATATAAAAGCATAGATATAATTATTTGATTCCAAAATGAATCACCAATAAAAAAAGACACATTGATGAAGCCCACAGAAAAATCTACTATGACACATAAAGAAGAGGAAGAAATGTAATATGATATATCAAAATTATGGGAACAAGTGCAACAATTTCCACTCTCACAAAGATCAAACAAAATTGAATTGGAAGTGACGATGAATGTTAATATGGATGGTTTAGAAGAAAAAATAGAAAAGGAAATTGAAGTTTTTAAGAAAGATGTTAGGTACCCATATTACTAGTGTAGTCCCTTATTGTTATTAGTGTATCCCCCTTATTATTATTGTTGTACCCCTGTAACCCCCATATTGTTATTATTGTTCCCTTACATTATTATTGTTAGGTCATCTAGGATTATATTGTGACCCCATGGACCCCTATATATAGAAGGAGGTTTTTTTATTTGTATCATCCAAGAATTTTTCATTTATGTAATGTATTGGAGGTTGCCCCCTCGAAGTGGCTGATTTCTAAGGTGTTGATCTCTCTTTTCTTCTATTTTTGGAGCTGGTTTCATAACATTTTGATGAATTATTGGATGAATTACATGGCACAATTTATTTTACCAAGTTTGATATTCGTTCAGGATATCATCAAATTATAATGAATACTGGAGATATTCCGAAAACAAAAATTCGAACTCATGAGGGTCATTATGAATTTTTGGTCATGCCTTTTGGTGTTACTATTGCACCTTCTACATTTCAAGGGTTGATGAATTCCATTTTCAAACCCTTCCTTAGAAAATTTTTGCTAGTATTTTTTGATGACATACTAGACCCACAATGTCTAGAAGGGACCATGTCTAACATTTCGAGAAATGGTGCTCAAACTACTGGAGGAGAAAAAATTATATGCAAAAACATCCAAATGTTTCTTTGGAGTACAAGAGGTGGAATATCTGGGTCATATTGTATCTCACAAGGGTGTTAAGGTAGACCCTAACAAAATTAAATCAATTAAGGAATGGGAATTCCGCACAACCTTAATGCACTTGCGAGGATTTCTTGGGTTAACAAGGTATTATCGCAAGTTTGTTAAGAATTATGGGAGAATAGTAGCACCTCTAACAACATTATTAAAGAAATATTTTTTTTGGGATGGCCTTAAATATGATATTAAAAATTTTTTGGTGGAAAATTTGGTTTTCCAAAAAAATAAATTTGAGACAATTAATACCCCGAGTCTTATACAGCCTTTATCCATTCCAAGTCAAGTTGGGAGGAAATTTCAATGGATTTTATCACAGGTTTACCTAAGTCCAAAGGAAAGTGTGTCATCATGGTGGTAGTTGATAGAATTACCAAGTATGCACATTTTTGTGCATTATCTCATCCATTTAAATCAAGTACAGTTGCTACTATATATATGGAAACAATTCAAAAGCTACATGGAAACCCAAAGATTATGGTAAGCGACAAAAATCCCATTTTTACTGGAAATTTTTGGACATAATTATTTTCTTGTTTAGGTACTCAACTAGCTCATAGCTCATCTTATCAACCTCAATCTGATGGTCAGACTGAGATAGTGAATAAATTTTTGCAAGGATATCTTTGTTGTTTTGTATCTGATAAGAAAACACAATGGGTCAAGTGGTTACATCTGGCTAAATGGTGGTATAACACTTCCTTCCATACTGCAACAAAGATTACCCCATTTGCAACACTTTATGGATATCATCCACCGTCCATCACATCATATTTAAGAGAAAATTATAAGGTGTAAGTAGTGGAATATCACATCTAACATCAACAACAAGTTCTCCAACTCTTAAAGAATAACCTCAATTTGGCACAAAATCGAATGAAACAACAGGCAGATCAACATCGCAGTGAGAGAAGTTTTGTTGTAGGAGACTGGGTATTTTTACGGCTACAACCATATAAACAAATGTCCCTCAAGCAAGCTAAGAAGGATAATAAATGATCATTGAATTACTATGGTCCTTACAAGGTGTTACAAAATGTTGGAACTATGGCATACAAATTGGAGCTTCCTGCTTCTTCATGAGTGCATCTAGTTTTCCATGTTTCATGATTAAATAAGGTTATAGGTGAAAAAAATCCAGTTCAAACAATATTTCCAAAACTCTATGAGGAAGGAAAAATCATATTGGAACCTGAAACAGTCATGGAAACAAGAACTCGACAACTACAAATTCAATCAATTTCAGAGTATCTCATCGAGTGGAAGAACTTACCCATTGAACATTCTACATGGCAGGATGAGAATTTTATATAGAAGCATCCAAAGCTACTCAAGCATTGAGGAAAACACTTTTTTGAAGGAAAGGGGCATGCTAGGTCCCCATATTACTAGTGTAGTCCCTTATTGTTATTAGTGTAGCCCCCTTATGGTTATTGTTGTACCCTTATAACCCCCATATTGTTATTATTGTTCCCTTACATTATTATTGTTAGGTCGGCTAGGATTATATTGTGACCCCATGGACCCCTATATATAGAAGGAGGTTTTATCATTTGTATCATCCAATAATTTTTCATTTATGTAATGTATTGGAGGTTCCCCCCTCAAAGTGACTGATTTCTAAGGTGTTGATCTCTCTTTTACTCTATTTTCGAAGTTGTTTTCATAACAAAAGGTTTGACAAATTTTCCACAAGAAATGTTTCTTAATGGGGACAAGGTATTCCATGAAACTCGTCATGAGAACAAAATGAATGTGAATCATGATTTTAGAGACTATAAGTTTGTGTCGAAGACCAACCATATTACAAAGATATATATGAGGAAGTTTGATGGAAAGGATCTAGTAACATATGGTGAGCCCTGGTATTGCACCAAGAGTGATGCAACTTCCGGGGGCTACCCTACTTTACTTTATGTAATATTCCCAAATTTTCACCTGATATTTGGAATATTAGAGTTCTTAATTTTCTTAATAAATTAACTAAATAAAAGGGTGGAGGGACCCATAATCCTCAAGATGAATAAATATCCACTTTTTATGTGTGAAGGTGGATTAATTAAGCTTAGATCTACATAAAGGAGGTAGTGGAGCCACTACTAATGTGAATTAAATTGGAGATCATGTCTCATTAATGAGATAGATCATGGAGGTTGATACAATCAACTAAGATCTTGGAAGAGATCAAACAGAAGATCATGGAGCATTCACGATGAGATGATGGAGGAAGTTGTGCAATTAATGCACACATGATGGAAGGGGTGTACATTGCACCTAGACATGATGGATGACTTGGAGAGACATCATAGTCAAACATGGAGGATCTTTTCCACATGCACAATGCAGTTTAGATGAGGTCCAAGGCATGGGAAGGCTCATAAAATATATAAAGAATATGAAGACAACAATGAAGGAAGGCTATTGATTATTTATTTTGAGCTCTGTATAGATTTGTAATTGTCATGTGACATTCATTTCTTTCTTGGGTTGTTTAGCAAAGATTGCAAGTGTTGTTTAGCACAGGGTGTTCCTGATAGGGAATCCCACCTCTTTAATTGAGTAGCTCTTGAAAGAGTATTTAAATTCATTATACACCAGGCATTGGTGCCATATATCTTTTCCTACTTTCTGTAGAACATATATATTCAGAAATTGTACATTTCTGAAGATCAGTTTGGAAGGTGGAGGTTGTCTTCAGTATTTCAGTTGAAGAAATGGTGTAGGTTTATTCCTATCACCTTGGGCTTGAAGATTAGCATTCCCAGAGCTTCATTTTAGATATTGCATCAAGCCAAAAGTTATTAAACTCCTAGCAGCATTAATTCCATCTAGAATTATGTTGTCCATTATTGCAGATCCAAAGGAGGAAGGAAGTTGCTAGCATTTCAGCTAGTAATCCTATGAGGGATCATCCCGTCACCTTGCCATCAGTACATCCATTAGTCTGGAGTCTATTGCAGGATATTTCAGTAGGCATAGAGTCTCTCTTTCCTTTACAGTGTATTTTTTATGAGCAGTTGTGTAGCAGCAGTTGTAATCATCATTAGAGGATTGAGAAGCTAGATCTAGAGCTTCTAGCTTGTAGATCTGAAGGAGTGATCAACCCTTCAAGCTTAGATCTGATATTGTGACATATTTCAGCCATCTATTTGTTAGATCTAGCTTCAGATCTGTAATCCCAATAGATAAAGGATCAAACCCTAAGAGGGTGATTTTCCAAAGTTGTATATCTAGAAAGTCCTTTCTGGGTTATCTTGGGTTTCCATCACATTGGCCAGATCTAGAATCTTGGCATCATCAGAGCTCTTGAGCTCCCTAGATCTTCATTTATTTTTGTATCAGTTCATGCATATCAACAACAGAAGGGAAAGAAAAATATTACTTCCTGTGAGCTCACCAGTTACGTAGTGCTAGTTGCAGCACCATTGTAGTGTGATTCTAGACCATCTCTTGGGCTAGATCTACTCCTTTTCAGTACATTGTGTAACTGATTCATCTCCATATAATAAAATGGCTCAGCTTATCTATATATTTTGATGTTGTCTTGAGATTTATTGTTTACTTAGTTGCAGTTCTTATATTGTGTTTAAGTATTCCTGCATTCTCCCTTTTGGGATACTACAGTGGTATCAGAGCATGATCTTTGGCTCAGCTTGTGGACACTTCATCTTTTGCATCAAAAGAGAAGAAGATAGATGAGATCTATCATGAAGGAGGATAGTTTTTCCATTCCTCTCTTTAGATCCAAGAAATATATCTCCAAGGAGGTCTATCAAATTAAGGGAGAAAGGCAAAGGAAGGGTCCAAGAAGAAGATTTGAAGAGGAAGGTCCAAGCACTTCCTATCAGCAGAAAAGAAGACCAGAGAATCATAGATCTCCTCATAGATCTACTATGCCCAATTTATTTGGAGAAGGTGAGAGGTATATAAATGAAGAAAGAAGAGAACCTGAGACTCATGAGACTCTCAATTTGTATCTTAAAGAGTACAAGGAACAATGTAGAGCATTCAAAGAAATTCTAATTCTCCAAGAATTCTTTGAAATTAAGGAAGAAAGAATATCCTATAGCAGCAATAGAAGAAAGAGGCACACTACATTCTATTTTCTTACATTTGATGGATCTTCCTCAAGCACTGTTAAGGCTTGGGGGAAATAGTTAGATACATGTTTCATGCTACATCCTGTGGTTGAAAAAAGGTTGTTCAGATTGCAGCACTTCATCTTTATGGTAAATCCAATGATTGGTGGTTTAGTCACATGGAGCATGAAAAAGTGACTAAATATTCAGATTTCTTTCAAAAATTCATGAAGAAGTTTGATGTGAAGAAAGCAGAGATGTGCCACAAAGAGACATTTCCTAAGGAGACAAAGGAGGATGTCAATCTTTTCACTTTGGACAAGAGGCCACTACATTCACCACCAGCTGCAGAAGTACTTGCATCTAGAGAAGAGACACTTGCAACCTTGCAAGATATTCTTGAGCTCTTGACACATAGATTCCCATGCATGATTCAGGAGATGCATGAGGAAGAGGAGGAATATTCTAGCACTGGTACATTGGTAGAAGAGAAGCCATCTCTCTTACCAGTAGTTGGAGACACCATTGTCCCAGTTGGAGGAAGTCTTGTGTTCTGGCAAGAAGTTCCCACACATTAGTTGATCCAAGGTATGCATACACATTCATCACCTATTGTTTCAGTGGATCTTATTGCAACTTAAAGGAACATGCCATTAGGACCAATGCATAACCGAGGGTTAGATCAAAATGTTGATTTGAAGCAGCAAACTATCAAAACGCAGAGGAACCTTGATCTAATCAAGGAGAAGATGAAAATCTATCCCAGTTTTTCATGGATGGAATACATTCAACCTTTTGAGTTGAATTGTGGAGTTTCAGAAGAAGAGATGAACATGATGCTATGTACAATGGCTGGTTATGAGATCAGTATTGTACCTTGCTTTAAGATAGCATATGTATCACCTTGTAGATCTACATCGTTGTCACTTAGTAACAGTGATAATGAAGGAGCCCCATTATTCTTGGAGCATTCTGAAGGTAGCCTCACTCATGAAGCAATGGGGGTTAAGATGATGAATGGTAGACATCTTGAGATAATAAATCTTCTCCTTTCTTGATGACACTTTCTCAATGAGCATCTCACAGCTCAAAGAGAGACTTCTACCTGTAGCAGATCCAGAACCTCATTGGTTTTGGAAGGCCATTGATGAGAAGAAGTTCTCATTAAGATATCTCATTGGAGGTGCACTTCAACATTTCATGGAGTGAAAAAATTTTCATCAGTTTGAGGAGGTTGGTGTCCTACGATGGGAGGGTAACAAGTATTTGCAGAATGAGATCCATCATCCGCATTGGGATGAATGGTTGATAGTATGGGGAAAGGGGTTTCCAAACCACTTGCAGATCTATGATACAGGGAAACACGAAGCATGGTTGTGCTAGTTGCTCTTGGGTGAGTATGGTTACCACTCAAGGAGTCATATTTTGCTGATTCATGCCTTATAAATCACTCGAAGGATGCATAAGAAAAAGGCATGGTTACTTTGGTTTTTGATGAGAGATTTTAGACATCTCATGATATATCTTATGTCCATGTCTCTTGTTTGGGATATGTCTCATGTATTTACATGTATTTATGTTTGGGATGTATCTCATGTTCATGTATGTACCTGGGTTTGGGAGAAAGTATAACTCTCACATTATGTGGCACAAGGGATCTTATTTTTATTATGTTGATGAGACATCTCACATGTCCATTACTTTATTGTTGCTCCATGAATTGCATCATGACAATGCAAGAAGGCAGCAAGAATCCTTGTTGCTATGTTTACTATTGGGAGAGTAAGAGTTGAATTCTTCCCATACATTGCATGACATTGTTGGAGGATGGCAACAGGAGGCCTTATTGTGTTGGCTTTTGTTGGGTGATTATGGTCATTGTACATGGTATGATGATGATGTGATGGGGTAGCAAGATGCCTTGTTAAGGTGGCTTTTCTTCAGAGAATATGGCCACTACATTTGGTACAATGATGATGTGGTATGGCAGCAAGAGGCATTGTTGCATTGGTTTTTTTTGAGAGAGTATGGCTCTCATATTCTCATTGATGATTTGGCATGGAAACAAGAAGCATTGTTGCGGTGGCTTCTTTTGAGAGACTATGGCTCTCTTACTTTTTTTCATGATGATCTAGCATGGAAGCAGGCTTTGCTACGTTGGTTGTTATTAGGAGAATATGGTTTGACATTGCTTATGTTTTCCCATATGTCTCTACTTCCTTTTTTTCACTATGATGATGTGATGTTTGATTCCTACATGGCCAACATGGATAATGATGAGGGCATTGATATGTGTAATCTACTCTATGTATCATGGGTTGGAAATATAGTACATGAGTTGGGACTTTCCACTTTGGGAATGATCCACTTTATCTTATGTATCTCATGAATAGAGGAGAACTTTGGTCATCATATGGTTGCCACTTGGAAGCCATTCTAGACATTCTATAGAGGCAGCTTTGGAGCTGGACATGCATGACACATTCTGACAGATGGGAAGACCTTCCATATGAGGATGCCATTTGGAGGGAGGATGTTTGTTCTAGCATCCACTTTTGCAGTTGCTTGAGGGTAAGTAACATTTTTCTGGGGAGGACTGTAATATTCCCAAATTTTCACCTGATATTTGGAATATTAGAGTTCTTAATTTTCTTAATAAATTAAGTAAATAAAAGGATGGAGGGACCCATAATCCTCAAGATTAATAAATATCCAATTTTTATGTGTGAAAGTGGATTAATTAAGCTTAGATCTACATAAAGGAGGTAGTGGAGCCACTACTAATGTGAATGAAATTGAAGATCATGTCTCATTAATGATATAGATCATGGAGGTTGATACAGTCAACTAAGATCTTGGAAGAGATCAAAAAAAATATCATGGAGCATTCATGATGAGATGATGGAGGAAGTTGTGCAATTAATGTGCACATGATGGAAGGGGTGTACATTGCACCTAGACATGATGGATGACTTGGAGAGAAAACATAGTAAAAAATGGAGGATCTTGTCCACATGCAAAACGTAGTTTATATGAGGGCCAAGGCATGGAAAGGCTCATAAAATATATAAATAATATGACGACAACAATGAAGGCAGGCTATTGATTATTGATTTTGAGCTCTGTTTAGATCTAGAATTGTCATGTGACATTCCATTGCTTTCTTGGGCTATTTAGCAAAGATTGCAAGTGTTGTTTAGCACAGGGTGTTCCTGGTTAGGAATCCCACCTATTTGATTGAGTATATCTTGAAAGAGTATTGTACTTCATTCTACATTAGGCATTGGTGCCATATATCTTTTCCTACTTTCTGCAGAACATCTATATTCAGAAATTGTACATTTCTGAAGATCAGTTTGGAAGGTGGGGGTTGTCTTCAGTATTTTATTTGGAGAACTCATGTAGGTTTATTCCTATCACCTTGGGCTTGAAGATCAGCATTCCCAAACCTTCATTTCAGATCTGGCATTAGGAAAAAAATTATTGACCTCCTAGAAATAGTAATTCCATCCAGAATTACGTTGTCCATTATTGGAGATCCAAAGGAGGAAGGAAGTTGGTAGCATTTCAGCTAGTAATCCTATGAGGGATCATCCCCTCACCTTACCATCAGTTCTTCCATCAGCCTAGAGTCTATTGCAGCATATTTAAGCAGGCATATAGCCTCTCTTTCCTTTACAGCACAATTTTTATGAGAATTTGTGTAGTAATAGTTGTAATCATCATTGGAGGATTGAGAAGCTAGATCTAGAGCTTATAGCTGGTATATCTAAAGGAGGTATCAACCCTTCAAGCTTAGATGCGATCTTGGGAAATAATTCAGCCATCTATTTGTCATATCTAGCTTCAGATCTGTAATCCCAGTAGATAAAGGATCAAACCCTAGGAGGGTGATTTTCCAAAATTGTAGATCTGGAAAGTCCTTTCTAGGTTATCTTGGGTTTCCATCACATTGGCCAGATCTTGAATCTTGGCATCATCAGAGCTCTTGAGGTCCCTATATCTGCATTTCCTTTTATAGCAGTTCATCCATATTAGCAGTAGAATGGAGAGCGCAATATTGCTTCCTGTGAGCTCACCAGTTATGCAATGCTAGTTGCAACACCATTGTAGGGTGATTCTAGACCATCTCTTGGGCTAGATATAATCCTTTTATGTACATTGTGTAACTGATTCATCTCCATTTAATAAAATGGCTCAACTTCTCTGTATATGTTGATGTTATCTGTAGATTTATTGTTTACTTAGTTGTAGTTCTTATATTGTGTTTAAGTATTACTACATTCTCCCTTTTGGGATACTAAAATTTATCAACCGAGGGTTCGTACAAACTTGGAGGTGACAGTGCTATATACATAGAAGATGCACTATGTTCATGTCATCCTCTTCTACTTTAAGAAACGGTGTTATTTCTTAAACTATGATTAAAACTGAAAAGTAAATTGTTGAAAGGAAATGACAGAAAGGAAATTAAACTAAATTTTTGAAAATAAATAACAAGAATGAAACTAATTTAATTTGTAGAAAAGAAATGACAGAAAGGAAACTAATTTAAGTTGCTGAAAATAAATGGCAGAAATGAAGTTAACTCTAAACCACACTTAACTTTACCAAACAGCTAAATGCACTCTACTTGTCCTATGGTCTATCTATCATGCTTCTACTCATGAAACTAAGCTATCCATGACTTAATTCTAATTAAAAATACTATTGATCTGTAGCTTGGAGGAAAGAAAAGGGATAAAGAGGCTAATGGAGGGCTTAACACATGAAATGAGGCTTAGAAGTGGAAAGTGGGGGTTTATATCAGATTAAAGCTTTGTTTTAGTGCAAAGAGGCCTTGGAGTAGAATATTTCAAAAAGTGTGATTTCAGAGTGCGATAGGGGCAAAGGTTACGATATGCGATGTCAAAATTGTAATATCGCAAAAGTAAATGGATAGTGGAAAGGTCGTCTGGGAGTAGGAGCGAAGTACGATGAGGTAAGTCTTGTGAAGTGTAATGGAGAGTGGTGACGTGGAGCTGGGACTGATATCACAATCACAATATCGCAAAGTTGGACCGGTAAGTGTGAAAGAAAAACAAAAAATGTGATGAGAGATCTGTGATGCGACGGATGACATGGAGGTTGGACCGATATTGTAATCGCAATATCGCGAAGTTGGAGTGGTAAGTGTTAAAGAAAAAACAAAAAGGTTGTGATGGGCAATCTGTGATGCAGTGGCAATATCACATTGACGTTTTAAAGCGGTAAGTGTTAAGGAGAAAAGGTAAAAGTTGCGATATGAGGTTTCACAAAAAGGAAATTCAATTGCGTTTGCGGTAAGTGTCGAAAGAAAAATGGAAAAGGAATGATCTGCAATATCCGAGATCGCAATATCGCAATCGAAAAAACCAAGAGGTAAGTGCTAAAATAAGAGGGAAATAATTGCGAGTTGCGATTTGCGATATGCGGTAGTGAGGGTTTCGAGGGGGAAAGGCGGAGGTTGAACTTTGATGGTTTTTCAAGAATTTCGGAGTGTTTTGTGAATAAAAAGGCACGATAGCTGATAAGAAGAGAAAGGAAGGATAGAAGGTAACAAAGGTGTGTGGAAGCAAATACAGAGATGGGAAATGAAGCGAGGAAGTTGCACGGAGCTCTGGTTTTTTAACAATAAGTCCTACAAACAACTCTGCCAATCTTATGCATGAGAAATTGACAAATGCGTGAAAAATATCATGCACAGGAAGACTGGAAAATGGTAATGCGACTCTACTTATAATCTCAGAAAAAGTGAATGGAAACCAATTTTTGGGTCTGTGGGAAGGTTCGCCCTCCTTGAGCTCTATTTAAAAAGATGAAAAGGGGGTATTGATCCTCATCTTTTCTTGGTTTTTCTTCTCTATTCTATCACTCACAAGCAAGTGAAAACTACAGCAACACACTGAAAGCAAAAAATAAGCAGAAACTTGAAGCATAAATGAAATTATCGGAAGCAGAGCTAATGAAATGATAGAGAGCAAAGAACCAATACAACAGAGAGGCTATGGCACATGGATTGGTCCCTAACCCTTGATCCTAGCTCTCTGAAGCTTAAATTAGTAAAATGAAATCAGTCTGCTCATTTCATAAGAGAGTAACCTCATACATATTTGAAATTTTGATCACTGAAATAATAAAAAACTCAATAACTTGCAACAGAGTTCTGACTGAAATTGGCTAGTATTGACTAACTCCTCCTGGCTTTAGCTCTACTCTATTTATTCTACAGGGTAGCTACCAACAGCTCCCTAGAAAATGGTGATTGAGTCCTCTTGACTCCTAGTAACAAAGATTGAATGCACTTCTCTTTGAGTTGCTTGGCTGCCTATAGAATTCGAATTGTTGGAGAGAATCCTTGGGATCCTTTGGTTACCTTTGGAGTTCGAGTTGCTGGAGAGAATCTAGGGTGGAAAATCCTCCTATAATTTCTCCTTGTTGTCTTCTCCAAGTCTTTATGATAATCCTTCTGCACTCAACTTCATATTAGGTACTCAGAGTATGTTAGCCTTAATCACCACCTATACTAGCATCATAAAACCAAATAATAATAAAAATAAAAGAAAAAGAGATCTAAGGAGGCTAAAAGGTGACCATTAACCCTTCCAAATATGTCTAATTATAGAGCTCATAATCACCCCCTCACTGAATGGTTACTCATCCTCTGAGCAACTAATCCTCCTCCTGCATTTCCTTCAAGGCTTTGATAGCCCCCCTAATTTCCTAAGGATGAAGTGAGGGAGTTTCCCCAAGGGGGTAAAAACCATTATTCTTTTATGCACTCTCCCATTCTCTATCTTGTGCATCTGTGTCCTTTTCATCATTCAGCCCCAGCAGCAAATGTGGTATGAGCTTTAGTCCCAACCATTGGATATTTTTTGCTTGCATGGCCATCTTGTATAATGGTGCCCTTTCCAATACACCCCTCAGTCTTTCAAGAGTATGGTACTCCCTGTTCTTGAGGCTGTGAGGGAGGCTGTTCCATCTCCTCTAGTTGGCCATAATGCACTCATCTTCTATCTGCCTAGAAACATCATCAAAGTGGCCTATCACATGGGTTTGAGTCTGAAGGTAGATTTCAACTAGTGCAGGGTCTCTTTCAATCTCCCGAAGATTAAGGATGACTCCTCTTGGGTTGAACAATTCTGGTTTGATATATAAGGGTTCTCTATTTCTTCTTCCCATGACCTTCCATATCTCTTTTTCTCTAGTGTCCTCATTCACCATCCAAGATGCTAGAGGTATTAACTGCATATCTCCCATTGTAGGATTGGGTTCCCAAATATCTAGATTTGTTAGCACAAAGTTATGCACATAAAACTCTGCCATATTTTCCTGATCAGCCATGTTAGCTTGCTTGTAGAAATTCATGAATTTCCTACAATCTTGGAAAGGTAGTGATCCATGAGAGGCTAGAGTTTTCATTTGAAATAGAAACCATTTCTCCTTGAGGTACATAACATATGAGTTAGAAGAGAATATGTGCTGAAAGGATTCTACACATAATTCTGCCATGGTGGCTACTTGATCCTCTTTTTGTTGCAATTTCTCCTTTAGTGCTACATTCTCTGCTTGTGTCTTTTGTAGCTACTCCTTCAAAACTATTTCTTCGATTCTTTGTCATAAATAAAATAATTTAAATAATGATTAATTAATTAATTAGTAATTAGGTTGAAAGGCCATGTATGATAAGACATGACCTTTCATGAAGAGGCACTTGCGTAGGTATATAAGCAAACCTCATTTGTAACATTCAATCATCTATCTCATATCTTTTATAATATAATATTTGTATCCTCATGGATATCTTTTTATTCCAAGTGTTCTGGAGTATTTTAACTTGAGAAGGAACTTTGTTCGCTTCATTTGGTATCAAAGTAGTTCGATCTTCTGGCCGCTCATCGCTGCACAGAGCTACGCTCCTCTGTCCAGGCCTTTGGGCATCAAAAATTCGTCAACGTTGTTGTCGTCGAAGCATTTCGCTAAACCTTTGGAGTTTCTCCACTACTACTACTAAGTTCATCAGAGGCCCTTGGCCATATTTTTTTTTTAAAAGAAGAAGAAGAAAAAATAAAAAATTGAAAAAGTCAAAACATAAGAAAAGCCTATCATAAAAAAGGGTTAATAATTTTTAAAGAAATTAATATATATATATATATATATATATATATAAGAAAACAAATAGAATGAAAATAGTTTTTGTATGCCATGACCGAGACTCGAAACTTCATAAAAAAAGAAGAGGTCAAAATAAAATCAAAAAGATTAAAAAAATAAAATAAAAAATAAAAAGTAATCGCCATAGCCGCCTTTGCATCATTTCACCATCCCCGCTACTCCAAACTGGAGCCCTTGCTACACAAATCCATCCTAATCCATCGTATAGCCACCTTAGAATTTCTCCACTCCCGCTACCTCATCCACCATTACCCGTTGCAGTCTCTCGAAACCATCGAAAACCCCACTGTCGTTTGTCCCCCGACCCCTTCCACACTTCTCTCCTCATCATTTTTTCCTCCACTGTGAACCTTCGCATCTTTCATCCTCCCTATCTATGTCCACCCTCACATGACCCTGTCACGTCTTTCGTGTCTCCCCACTATTTGCATGTTATCCTCCCTTCCTCCAGTCCGCAGTTGCATCCACGTTGTTTCGTTAGAACTTCCAACCTCAAAACTCGTCATCGTTAACCTCTGACGTTGTCGAAATCATTGCCATCATCCCACATCCCGACTCCAGTGGCTTTTGCTACCTTGCTCTGACAGGCTACAATAATCTCCCCTCACGACTGCACTATACGGTCACATCTCATTCCATTTAAATAAATACACCATATATTTAAAACTACTCTTAAAAATCCAATCCAATATCCATTATTAAAAAAAAATTAGTTTGGAGGAATCACGTCCCTTCATAGTCACATCACTCCACAACTAAGTATTAGTGAAAATAAATTAAACAAAAAGGGTTTCTAATTCACATCGACCATTAATTTTTCAGGTATAATTCAATACTATCTATCTATATATATATATATATATATATATATATATATATATATATATATATTATTCTCTAAAGTCTCACCTTCAAGGGTTAAAAAGTATTATTTGAAGCAAGGGACTTACTAAGTGTAATGTGAGTTAGCACATCTCAAGATATGTAAAAATGAAATAACAGAAAAGAGTATGATATGAAAATACAATTACAAGCATTTACAAGGTTATGTTATAATTAAAGTGTTAGACACTTTAATTAAATTAACACATATAGAAGTAAATGTTATAAGTATTAAAAAGGTATTTTTGAATTATAAGGGGAGTAATTAATATTTAAAAAAGAAGAAGAGAGGTGTTATAAAAATAATACCTTATAGTGTTAAAAGAAAACAATATTAAAAGTTTAAAAAGGAATAACAAAGGAAAAGGGTTGAAATAAAAGGAGGGTGACTTTAAAAAAGTTAAAAACTTTAAGTTATCTTAACAAAGAAGTAAAATGGATTCTAAATCGGAAATGAAAGAGGGAATATTTCTTGAAAATTATAGTATGTTTGTCCGTGCGCTAATTAAAATTAAAAGGTCACTTGCAGGAAAGGAAGTTCTCATATCTACCGATATTAATCAAGAGAATAATTATGTTAGTAATAAATGTGCTAACCAATTAGTGATCCCCGAATCAAATATAACTAAAAAAAATCCATTTCGCGAAAATGAAAAACAATACGACATAAGGAATTTACACCTAAGTATTGGGGACTATTCCCTGTCTCCCAATTTACCGTTAAAACCTTATTTTGTAATGATAGTGATATAAATTTGGGTTTGCTCTGGATGGAATCACTAGGTTCGTTCATCCTTAATATGAAAAAGAAGTTTTTAACATTCTCCTACAAAAAGAAGAAAATAACGCTACAGGACATTAACTTAAAACCAAATTCAGTGACCCCTGAATACATTCAAGAAATTTCAAAAGTAATTTCTCAAGAAGGTAAAAAGGTGATACAAAATATGTAGAAGGAAATTGAAAAATCACCACTAACAAGAATGAAGAGGTTTCTCACCTTATGGACCACAACGAAAAATTAATAATGCAAATTAATAAGTTAAAGAAAGAAAAGAAGTCATTGGAAAACAAGGTGCGACAACTTGTCAAAAAAGAATCGTCGAAATCGACAAATGTAGAAGTTCAAGTTGAAGAAAAATTGAACGTTGATCTAGTAAATGTCTTAGCTGAAGAGGAAAACAAGCAAGTAGCAGAAGAAAAAAAATTAGATTCCAGACAAATGAGGAACATTCTAAGTGAAGGTTTTGTAACCTACTCAATAGCATCCTCACCAAAAGAAAAGAAAATTCAAAACAAAAAAGTTCCCTATCGACATCCAAATCACGGGAGCAGACAAATCAACCAAGTTATGTATTCAAAATAGAAACAAGTTGATATTATGAAGAACACTGACGAATTATCACAAGTTTCTAGTCATCGTAATATTCCACAAAATATTGATTTAGGATGGTCCAATCCATTCTCAGTGCGACAGATTTTTTTGTCACTTAGAGGATCATATCAACTTGTATCGACAAGGATGACTGACTCGAGACGAGAAGATGTTCGTAGCAGGAAAGAAATTGAGGCCTTTCATTGATAAGCTTTGAGGAAAAATATTTTTGAGGGAAATGCCATGTCATAAATAAAATAATGTAAATAGTGATTAATTAATTAATTAGTAATTAGGTTGAAAGGCCATGTCTAATAAGACATGACCTTTTTTGAAGAGGCACCTGCGTAGGTATATAAGCAGGCCTCATTTCTAACATTAAATCATCTATCTCATATCTTTTATAATATAATATTTGTATCCTCATGGATATCTTTGTATTCCAAGTGTTCTGGAGTATTTTAACTTGAGAAGGAACTTTGTTCACTTCATCTTTCGTCCTCCCTTGGTTATTCTTCAAATATAATCGAGCTTGTGGGAGGAGTTTCTGGCTCTCTCTGACTTATCCTTTGACTCTTGTCATCTCTGAAATACATATTGGTATGCCTTTTTCTCTTTGCGCTTAGAGGAGCTACTGTGGCAACTACCTCTTATTATTGAGGGGATGTGGTGCTATATTGTGAGTCTATTTCTTTCTCACTTTCTACTAGCTCTATGACTTCTATGGCCATCTCTTATGTTTTTCCTTGGCCCTTTGTCTCTGCCTCTTCCTCTTCTTCTTCTGGTTCTTCCTCTTCTATTGGTTCTTCTTCATCTTCTTTAAGCACTGCAGGCTTACGTTCGTCTCTCCCTTTAAGAATTTTCAATTTACTGGTTTGGATGAGACGACCCTCTTTATTATTAGACGATGCAACTAATTTATGGAGTGTTTATGTAACTTGGCCTCAGCTTCCAGTTTTCATTAAAGATTGTTGTTTCATTCTCCTTTTAAATTCGCGATGGACTGCATGTATTCTCCCCTTGTTCTCGTATATTCCATTGGATTTGAATTATTTTCTTTTGCATGCCCAGGTGGTGTGTACTTCTAGTTTTTTTTCAGTCGTACCTCATAATGGTGGCCGAGTTAAGTGGCCACCTTTCTATCCCTTAAACTATAAGTCTACAAATTAATTATTTCTAGCTATTATGGATGAATAGCAAGGGTTGAGAAGCTTTACCTAATTTTACCTGTTGTTTCCAAGGCATTTTTAGGAGCTGGATTGAGAAGACAAGCCTTTTAGATGCCGTGTTCTTCACTTTTTTCCTGTTCTTTGAGTGAGCAACTAGTGAGCATCTCTCTGACTGAGATGCTGGTCTTTCCTTGTTGTTTCTTCCTGCTAGATGTGCTGCGTGGGGATGCGACAGATGCCATGGGTGGAACTCTTCTCCTTCCTGGGGTATACTTTATCGGCTCCTCCTTTGTTTTCTTTGCAGTCCGTGAACTACTTTTTTTTTAAAGAACTTCCTGATTTTTGTAGCAGCTTTTGGCTTGCTTTCTTTTGCTACATTGTGCTCAACAATGGAGGAATATGGTGGATGGAGGTAATGGAGGAAGTTATGAGAATGAATGGAGTGAATGATGGGATGGATGGTAAAATATAAGAAGGGAAAATAAGATGAATGCTTCGCTGTGTTTCCAGAAACCATTAATAACCCACAAAACAGTAAACATAGAAAACCCATAGATGCAGATATATTTCTTTTTTTTTATTTGTTTTTCTTTTTTTTTGAAATAAAGTGGGCTGCCTCCATGGAGGTTTTCAACCCACAGACTTGCCTTGGGTTCCTCAGAGAGGTTTTCACCCATGGATATTTATTCTCATTTCTTCTTTTTTATTTTTTTCTTAGAGCAAGTGAGCTGCCTCCATCGATATTTTCAACCCACAAGCTTTCCTTGGGTGCCTGAGAGAGGTTTTCACCCATGGATCTTTATTCTTTTTTTCTCCTTTTTTTTCAGGAGGTGTGGGAAAATATGGAGTTTCCCATTACATAGACCTCTCTGCTTATTTAATTTATGAACTCTGCCCTTGATAAAGGCTTCTTGTAAATTTTCTATCTGTGACCATTGACAAGCAAGGGGATTCCTTCCTCATCTATGGTTCTAATTTGAACTGCGCCATTATCAAAAAAAAATTCCACTGTGTAAGGACCTAACCATCTTTTCATCAACTTGCCTTTGAAATATTGAAACCATGAATCATACAATAGCACCCAATATCCTTCTTGTAAGGTCTTTTCTTTGATGTTCTTATCATGTCATACCTTCCTTTGCAGCTGAACTACCTCTGTGTGAAGAAGTGCTTGCATTCTGAACTCATCCAATCCATTTAGTAACAAAAACCTCTCTTTTCGAGAATTTGATAGATCTAGATTTAATTAATCTTCCATTCTTAAAGTATTGAATTCAAACTCAACTAAAAGTAGAGCCTTCTTACCATAGACTAGTTCATAGGGAGTGAATCTTGTCATTGCCTTCCAAGTAGTGTTGTAGGCCCAAGTAGCTTCTAGCAATCTGTCTTCCAAATCCTTTCTATTGCTGCTCACAACCTTGGTGATTATTCTCTCTAAAGCTCTGTTAATCACTTCTAATTGGCCATTCGCTTGAGGGTGAGAGGCAGTAGAAGTTATATGCTTAATCTTGTTCTTTCTCAAAAGATTCTCAATGAGGTGGGAGGTTAATTGTGCTCCTGATCAGTGACTATTTATCTAGGGTATCCAAACTTGTAAATCACATTCTCCCTCAGAAATTCTTCTACTTTCTCCTTAGTTTCTACCCTCACTTCTTTTGTTTCATCCCACTTTGTTAGGTAATCAGTGGAGACTATGATATACTTGTTTTGTCTGGATGGTGGATCGATATGTCTAAAAAAGTACATGCCCTACTTGTCAAATGGCTCAAGAGCCACCTGAGGGTGTAAAGGCATTTCATCCCTTTGTGTGGGTTTCCCCATCCTCTAGAATTGGTCACACTTTCTAGTGTATCTTCTGGAATCTTGATGAAGGGTAGGCCAAAATTATCATGCCTGCAAAAATTTGTAAGTAGTTCTATTTGCAAAAAAGTAGCCTCCACATGGGCTGTCATGACATGCAGAGAGGATATCAAAAAATTCTTCCTCCCTCACACATATCCTTACGATTTGATCAGGGCCTAGCTTGAAAAGGTTTCCCCCAATCCATGTGAAAGGGGCACTCTTTCTAATGATTATGCTCCTCTCCCTAAATGAAATATTAGGAGGGAGTCTCCCAGCAACCAAGTAGTTGGCTATATCAGCAAGCCATGGTGAGATTTTTGATATAGAAAAGAGGTGTTCATCGGGTAGCTGGTCATCCACCATTCATTATTCAACTGTGGGGAGAGCTAACCTAGACAAAAAATATGGAACTACATTCTCATTTCCAGGTTTATCAACAATAGTCAAATCAAATTGTTGCAAAATTAACAACCATCTAATTATTCTAGCATTAACATTTGGCCTCTTCATTAAATACTTTATGGCTTCATGGTCAGTGTGAACAAAGGTATGATATCCAATTACATAATGCCTGAATTTTTTCAAAGCATGGACAATGGCTAACATCTCCTTCTTAGTAACAATATAATTCAGCTCGTACTTTGATAAATTATTGCTGATGAAATAAATGGCATACGAGATTATGTCCTCTAAATTTCCTAATGTTTCCCCTAAAACTTTGTCAGATGCATTAGTGTGGATTTGGAAAGGTAGAGTCCAATTTGGACCTCGGAGGATGGGGGCAGTAGTCAACTTTCTCTTAATAAGCTTGAAACCCTCTTAACAAAGACCGGACCAAATAAACTCAGAATCTTTGGCCAATAACCCAAATAATGGCGAAGACATCTTGCTGAAATCTTTAATGAACCTTCTATAGTAACCAGCTAAGCCTAAGAAACTCCCGTCATCTTTTTTCTTTTGAGGATTAGGTACCCTTTTGATGATAGTGATTTTTTTCGGGTCTACCTGTATTCCTACTTGGGATATGGAGTGTCCTAATACAAACCCTGCTTTCTTCAGGAATTCACACTTTTATTGGCTCAAAGAGAGATACATCTCAATGCACCTTCTTACTACTTTACCCAAATTGGGGAGAGCTTCTTGGAAGTCATCCCCAGATGGTGTGAAATCATCCATGTAGATTTTGATAGAGTCATGGATTAGCGCATAAAAGATGCTCAGGACAACTCTTTGAAAGGTAGATGGGGAATTGCACAACCCAAAGGGTGGGACTATATAAGAAAAGGTACCCCAAGGGTAGGTGAAAGTAGTCTTATCCTAGTCTTTAGGGCGGATTTGAATCTGATTGTACCCACTTAACCCATCTAAGAAGGAAAATAACTTCTTCCCTGCAAGTCCATCCAGGACTTGGTCTATAAAGGGAAAAGGGAAATGGTCTTTCTTGGTGGCTTTGTTAAGTTCTTGATAATGAACACAAATTTGCCACTTCCCATTCTTCTTTGGGACTAAGACAAGAGGAGATACCTACTCACTGTTAGATATAGGATATATGAACCCTGCATCCAATAGTTTCTGCAACTCTTCTTTGACTATGTCCTTCAAAGCCGAGTTCATCCTTCTCTGGGGTTTTCTCTCGGGCTCGCATCCTTCTTTGATGTAAATATGATGTTTGCACACTCAAGGATGCACCCTTTTCATGTCTTTGTAATCCCAAGAAAATGCATCGGATTCTCTTTCAAAAGCTAGCACAGCTACGTCTCTTCTACATTCGAGAGATTTGGGTTGATTTTGAAATATTTGGAGGGGAAAAACTCAATAGCCTTGTTGGATTTAGAGGTTGAATCAACTGAGTTCGCTTCCATCCAAGGTTGGCTTTCAGACTCATTAACTAAGGTTTCGAGACGAATGTTAGTGGAGGACTGGTTTTGCATCGCATGGTCGATGAGTTCGTCTTCATCAAGATGCCCCCCTCTAAGAATAACATCTATGGTACACATAGGGGCAGTTTTATATAACTCATATTCTTCATCCTCCAACCATATAGGGAGATCATGATCAATGGAAGGCTGAGCTGGAGGATATAACACTAGCTGTTTAGACAAAGGCCCATTTATGATAGTCATGTTTCCGACCCGACAGTTAATATAAGCATCTTTAGTGGCTAACCAAGGTCTCCCTATGATGAGGGGATAACCATTAAACTTGTTTTTTGGTTGCAGGACCAGGAAATATGTAGGATACTCCCAAGATTCAATGGTAACCATAAAATCCTCAACAATTCCTTCTGGAGTTACCATGGACTGATCTGCAAGTTGCAGACCTGTCGTGGTTTTCCTCAAAGTCCCTTGGAGATTAAGTTTCAACATAGTTTCCTTGGTCATGATATTGATGAGAGCCCCTAGATTAATCAGAGTGTTAGGGAATAGGACACCATCTATATGCACATCAATAATTGGACTACCAGGGTCTAGGTACATTGGAAAGATCAGCTTCCCCAACATTAGGTTAGACAGTTGTCCTACCACATGGATGGTGGGAGTATCTCTCTTCCTTTTCCTAGTTTTCTTGAAGCATTTTTCTTTGATGAGCCTATTGTAGATAGGGACATCCTTAATGGCCTGGAGAAGTGGTACCTTTACACACAAAATTTCCTATTATCCTAGGATTTCATTCTCCTCTAGGGTGTGATGACTAGGGTGGATTAAGCGCTTAGGAAAAGGAGGTTGTTGGATTTGAGTTTCACCTTCTTCCTTTTCCTCCTCAACCTCTACAAGTGGAGATGGAGGATGGTTGTCCGGGATTACTCTTCCCAACCTGAGATTAACCTCTTGTATCTCCACAACATAATCTGGATGGGATGTTTCTCAACTAGGAGCCTGTTCTGTCTGTCTGTTGTTCAGGTTCAAATTGGGCCGTGCAGGTATAGCTAGCCTAGGTGGAGCAACATGAGTAAGCTGAGGTTGAGGTTGGGGTGGAGGCATTAGAGTAGGTGGTTGATTTTTTTTAGGCCTCCACCCTTGGGATGAATTTTTCCACTGAGGTTTTTGTGGAGCATACTGCTGAAATGGTTGGTTTACTGGCTGAGGATGATATGAAGGGTTTTAAGGCCAGCTAGGAGGTGTAGACCAGGATGGAGGAGTGGGGGTGTACCAAGGTTGCATGGGTGCACTCTAATTGTTGTGATAGTAAGAGTAAGGTGCACCTTGCATACCTTGTTGATATTACTGAGGGCCTTGAGGCCTTCTCTCGTTGATGAAACATAGTTGCTCTGGAATTCCTGCCCCACCTTGATATACAAATTTAAGTCCAAGAAAGGAGGGACACTTTTCTGTGGCATGTTTCTCCTCATAGAATAAGCAAACCTCTATGACATTTAGTAGAGATTCATTTCTTGGGTGCTTCTTGGTACATCTAGGACAAAATATGGTGAGGGCTCTCTCTGCTTCCTCTTACTTCCTTTTGACCTGCATTATGTCCATTTTTAAAGAAAAGGCGTGCAACATTTCACTCTTGAAGTCCTCTAGCATGTTTCCAATCTCATGTTTTATGAAGGTGGAAGAGGAAGGGGTATTGGATGTAGTTTAGCTAGCTCTTCCTTTCTTCCTAAATGCCCTAGAATGGCTTTGGAAGATAGTCTTGATTGTTTCATAGGGTTATTGATAGATATATCCTCCTATTAACATATTCAAGGTTTCTATCATCTCTTCATTGATCCCTCAAAGAAGTACAAGTTTAACTGTGTCAGGATAAAGAGTACATTTGGCTCTCTTATATTTCGGTTGAAACCTCTCTTCATATTCCTCTAAGGATTCATTTGGCCCTACAGTCATCCTTAATATCTCATCCTTAGTTTCCTTCGACCTACAATGGTCTTTGTATTTGCTGCTGAAGGTCTCTTCCATTTGTGCCTAGGTAGTGATGCTATCCCCGGGCAGACCCATGAACTAGCATAAGGCTACATCCTTAAGGGTGGATCGTAATAGCTTCAACTTCTGATCATCAGAGGTGTAGTCATAAGTCCTACAGACAACAACAAATTCAAACATGAATGTGTTAGGGTCTTCAGAGGTATGTCCATGGAAGTGTGGAAGAGTTGAGGGGCTAATGTTCTTCATCTTAGTTTCCCCATCTGCATTTCTTATGGGAAAGCCTCTCTGGATCCCAGTCATGGTTAAGATAGGTGAAGCAGGTCCCTTAGTTGAAACAAGGTCTTATTCTTCTTCCCCGATAGGATCCTCAAAATATTCAAAGGGCTCTCCTAGAGTGGGTTCACTCTCACTACCACTGAAGAAGAGTAAGGATGGCCAGGAGGTGATGTGGGGGTTTTAGGTAAGGTTTGTCTTTGAGTATTCCTAGTCCTACGAGACATGAAAATCAAATATTTTTTTATTTTTTTTAATATTTCGGAAATAACATGAAAATAAAGGAAACCGAAAAAGAATGCTAAAAACAAAATCAAAGCATGTACTAGACACCTCACTGGCAATGACGCCAAAAAGTGGTGAGCCCTGGTATGGCACCAAGAGTGTTGCAACTCCCAAGGGCTACCCTACTTTACTTTATCAACTTGGGGTTCGTACAAAATTGGAGGTGACAGTGCTATATACACAGCGTATGCACTCTCTTCGTGTCATCCTCTTCTACTTTATGAAAGGGTTTTATTTATTAAACTATGATAAAAAATGAAAAGTAAATTGCTGAAAGGAAATGACAGAAAGGAAACTAAACTAAATTTCTGGAGAGAAATGACAAGATTGAAACTAATTTAATTTGCATAAAATAGATGACAGAAGGTAAACTAATTTAACTTGCTAAAAATAAATGGCAGAAAGGAAACTAATTCTAAACCACACTTAACTTGGCCAAATGGCTAAATGCACTCTAATTGTCCTATGGTCTATCTATCATGCTTCTAATTATGCAAATAAGCTATCCATGACTTAATTCTAATGAAAAATAGTGTTTATGTGTAGCTTGGAGGTAAGAAAAGGGCTAAAGAGGCTAATGGGGGGCTTAACACATGAAATGAGGCTTAGAAGTGGAAAGCGGGGGTTTAAACTGGATTAAAGCTTTGTTATAGTGTAAAGAGGCCTTGGAGCGGAATAATTCAAAAAGTGAGATGGCAGAGTGCGATAGGGGAAAAGGTTGCGATATGTGATGTCACAATCGAAATATTGAAAAAGTAAAGGGATAGAGGAAAGGTCGTCCGAGAGCGGAAGCGAAGTACGATGACATAAGTCTTGCGAAGTGTGATGTAGAGTGGTGACGTGGATGTGGGACCGATATCGCAATCGCAATATCGCAAAGTTGGTGTGGTAAGTGTGAAAGAAAAGCAAAAAATGTGATGAGAGATCTGCGATGTGGCAGATGATGTGGAGGTTGGTCCGATATCGAAATTGCAATATCGCGAAGTTGAAACGGTAAGTGTTAAAGAAAAAAAAATTGGTTGCGATGAGCGATCTGCGATGTGGCAAAAGTATCACATTGGCGTTTGAAAGAAGAGTTAAGGAGAAAAGGTAAAATTTGTGATCTGTGGTTTCACAAAAAGGAAATGTGATTGCGTTTCTGGTAAGTCTCGAAAGAAAAAGGGAAAAGGTGCAATCTGCAATATGCGAGATCGCAATATCACAATCACCAGAACCAAGCGGTAAGTGTTAAAAGAAGAGGGAAAGATTTGCGAGTAGTGATTTGCGATGTACGGTAGTGGGGATTTGCGATAATAGTTTTTTAAGCGTTTTGGAGTGTTTTGTGAATCAAAAGGTGTGACAGTTGATAAGAAGAGAAAGGAATGATATAAGGTAACAGAGGTGTGTGGAAGAAAATACAGAGATGGAAAATGAAGCAGGGAAGCGCCATAGAGCCCTGGGTTTTTAACAATAAGTCCTACAAACAACTTTTCCAATCTTATGCATGAGAAACTGAAAAATGCATGAAAAATACCGTGCAAAGGAAGACCGGAAAATGTTAATGCGACTCTACTTCTAATATCAGAAAAAGTGAATGGAAACCAGTTTTTGGGTTTGTGGGAAGGTTCTCCCTCCTCGAGCTCTATTGACAGAGACGAGAAGGGGGTCTTGATCCACAAGTTTTCTTTGTTTTTCTTTGCTACTCTATCACTCACAAGCAAGTGAAAACTACAACAACACACTGAAAGAAAAAACTAAGCAGCAACTTGAAGCATAAATGAAATTATCAGAAGTGGAGCGAATGAAATGACAGAAAGCAAAGAAACAATACAACAAAGAGGCTGAGGCACATGGATTGGGCCCTAACCCATGAGCCTATATCTCTGAAACTTAAATCTGTAAAATGAAATCAGTATGCTCATTTCATAAAATAATAACCTCATACATCTCTAAAATTTTGATCACTGAAATAATAAAAATCCCAATAACTTGCAACAAAGTTCCGACTGGAATCGACTAGTATTGACTAACTCCTCCTAGCTCTAGCTCTGCTCTATTTATTCTATATGGTAGCTACCAATAGCTCCCTAGAAAATGGTGATTGAGTCCTCTTGACTCCTAGTAACAAATATTGAGTTCACTCCTCTTTGAGTTGCTTGGATGCCTTTGGAATTTGAATTGCTCGAGAGAATCCTTGGGATCCTTTGGTTGCCTTTGGAGTTCGAGTTGCTAGAGAGAATCTAGGGTGGAAAATCCTCCTATAATTTCTCCTTGCTGTCTCCTCCAAGTCTTTATGACAAAATATTTATAAAAAAGTTTAATAAATCATGATTTTCTGCACTCAACCTCATATAAGTACTTAGAGTATGTTAGCCTTAATCACCACCTATACTAGCATCATTAAACCAAATAATAATAAAAATGCAAGAAAATGGATCTAAGAAGGCAAAAAGGTGACCATTAACATTAACATGGATACTATATATGGAGAAATTATTTAATCTACATGATGTGAAACACATAGAAAATGTACACATTAGATCTTTATATTTAGAACCCAATCAGTTTGTGTGGCATCGATGGATTTTTTCTCGTAAATCACTTGCCACTTGGAAAAATTTTATGGAGGAATTTATAGCACATTATGCAGATACAAATAGAAATAACTTATTTATCTAATTGATAAATATTAAATAGAAGGTTTCAATGGCGGAGCACATTGAGGAATTTGAAAGATTGAATATCAAGGTAACTGATATTATAGAGGAGCATATGATTGATGTATTTATAGGGACTTTAAAGGATAACATCCAACATTAGGTTCACCTTTAGGAACCTAATTCATTTGAGAATGAATTTAGTGTGGTAAGTAAAGTTGAAATAAAAACAATGGAAACTAGGAAGTCTACCACTTACAACTATAAAGAAGTGTTTCCTCTTCTAACCTCCCACTACCTACAAGGTTGTCACCATGATAATTGGAGGAAAAAAAAGGGTTTTGGTACAATTTTGATAGAAAATAAACTAAATGCATAAATTTATTAAGAATAAATTATTTTACATATATTTGAAGAGTAATAAAAGGAACAAGAAACATCAAAATAATAAGATATACTCTAGGAACCAATCAGGATCGGGGTTGAAAAAGAAGAAATGAATCCGACCATATCTTGTAATGAATTGGTTGGAATTACCACTCCTCAAACTCTTAAGATATAAGGATATATCAGGAATAAAAAGGTAATAATATTGATTGATTTGGGTAGCACCCTTAATTTTATTCATTGCAAGATAGCCAAGGATTTGAATTTCTTTCTATATCCAACACCAGAGTGTCAAGTGATGGTTGCACATGGAGGAACTATAAATTACTCAGGAAACTACCATAATATCAATATAAAAACGGGATAATATTTATTTAATGTTCCAATGCTTTTAATTCTAATGGGTGGTTTTTATTTTTTATTAGGAGTCCAATGGTTACGATATTTGGGGACAGAAGATTTTAATTTTCAAGAAATTTTCCTGAAATTTGTCTAGGAAGGAAATGAAATTGAATTAAGAGGTATTGAATTTAAACCTAAGAAGATAATCGTCTCTAATTGCATGAAAAATATTTTGAAGAAGGAAAAGCCAGGGGTAATTGCACAATTATTCTCACTATATGTTCAAACATCTAAGTAATCCATTTCTCAAAATCATTAAAGAGTCCTTTATAATCATTCCAAGTCCCAAAGGTCTCCCACATATTCATGATCATTATCATGTTATTCACTCGATTCTAGGAAGTGTTCTTCCAAACATCATACCTTACAGATATCCTTATGCCCATAAGAGTGAAATTAAACGTAAGGTTGTAGAAATTCTAGATGTAGGTATAATTAAACCTAGCCATAGTTATTTCTATTCTCTAGTAGTATTGGTGCACAAGAACGATGGATCATGGTGCATGTGTCTAAATTATAGAGAGACCAATAACATCACTATTAAATATAGATTTCTCATTACTGTCATTGAGGAATTTTTGTATGAACTACATGGATAAACTTACTTCACCAAGCTAGATCATCATTCAGGATATCATCAAATTAGAATGGAGACATAAGAAATTTTGAAAACAACATTTATAACTCATGAAGGTCATTATTAATTTTTCGTCATGCCTTTTGGCCTTATTGATGTAGCTTCCACATTTCACTTTTTTATGAATTCCACTTTCAAACCCACCCTTAGAAAATTTGTTAGTATATTTTTATGATATACTGATCTATATCAAGTCTTGGAAATATCATGTTCAACATGTTGATTGGCTGCTCAAACTATTGGAGGAGAAACAATTGTATGCCAAATCCTCCAAATGTTTTTTGGGGTACGTGAAGTGGAATATTTAGGACATATTGTATCTCATGAGGGTATTAAGGTAGACCCTAACAAAGTAAAATCCATAAAGGAATGGGAAATTATCACAACCTTAAGGAATATTTGAGAATTTCTCAGGTTGAGATGGTATTATCACAAGTTTGTTAAGAATTATGGGAAAATAACAACACTTCTAACAACATTGCTGAAGAAATATGCATTTTTCAGACTCCATAAGTAACTAAGGCCTTTGAACATCTTAAAGATAAAATGTGCCAAGCTCTGTTCTTAGCTACACCAGACTTAAAAAAAACCTTTATTTTGGAATGTGATGCCTTAGGAAATGGCATTGGTGATATTTTAATGTAAGAACGAAGACCCATTGCTTTTGAATGTCATCCAATCAAGGGAAAGTATTTACACAAACCTATTTATGAGAAGGAAATGTTGGAAATATTGCATGCCTTGAAGCAATGGAGCCCCTACCTAATGGGAAGACACTTTAGGCGAAAAAAAAATCATGATAGTCTTAAATACTTCTTGGAAAAAATATTATCTTCAGAAGAGTGTCCAAAATGGGTCACAAATATGTTGGGTTATGACTTTGAAATCATCTACAAAAAAGGGAAGAAAATTTTTGTTGTAGATGCACTCTCCAGAAGGGATGAGGATGTGGAGGCATTGATATTTCCAATTTCTATTATCCAACATGATTGGATGAATGAAGCAAGTGGTGAATGGAAGAATGATGAAGTGATGTGGACACTCATTCAAAATTTGCAGCAAGATCCTAGTGCATATGATACATTTATTTGGAAAATTGATTAATCATGGTATAAATATCACCTATATCTATGTAAGAAAACCCAAATAAAAAAAAAATGTTATTTTGGAATCACACACCTCTCCTATAAGAGGAGACTCATAATTTTAAAAAACTTACCATAGGGTCAAGAAGGATTTTTTTTGGGATGTCCTTAAATCTGACATTCAGAAGTTTGTGGTAGAATGTTTGGTTTTTTGATAAAACAAAGTTGAGACAATTAAAACCCCATGTATTTTACAACCATTATCCATTCCAAGTCAATATTGTGAGGAGGTCCCAATGGATTTTATGATAGGTTTACCGAAGACTTCCATCATGGTGGTAGTTGACAGACTTACCAAGTATGTACATTGTTGTGCACTATGTCCTTCTTTCAAAGGTAGAACAATCATTATTTCATTTGTGGAACCAATTCAAAAGCTACATGAAAACCAAACACTTATTGTAAGTGACAGATATCCTATTTTCCCTGTAAATTTTTGGATAGAATTATTTTCTTATCTTGGCACTCAATTACCTCATATCTCATGTTATCACCATCAATATGATGGAAAAAATGAGATAGTGAACACATTTTTGGAAGGATTTCTTCATTTCTTTATATATGATGAAAAAACACAATGGGTCAAGTGGCTACCTCTAGGAAAATGGTGGTATAACACTTCTTCACACACCAAAACAAAAATGAACCCATTTATGGAAATTTATGGATATCATCCATCATCCATCACATCATCTTCAAGAGAAAATTCTAAGGTTCGAGGCAGTGGAAGACGACATCAAGCATCAACAATAAGTTCTCCGACTCTTAAAGGATAACCTATCTCTAGCGCAAAATCAAATGAAACAACATGCATATCAACATCACAATGAGATAAGTTTTGACATTAGTGATTAATATGTATTTTTATGACTACAACCAAACAAGAAAATTCTCCTCAACCAATCCAAGAAGGATAAGAATTATCACCCAAGTACTATGGTCCTTACAATATGTTGCAAGATATTGGTACTATGGCATACAAATTGGGGCTACCTACATCTTTGCAAGTACACCCACTTTTCCATGTTTCATGCTTAAACAAGGTTATAGGTGACAAGTGCCTAGTTCAAACTATATTTCCAAAAATGATGAGAAAGGAAAAATGATGTTTGAGCCTAATTAAATCATGGAAACAAGAATTTGGCAGCTATAAAATCGATCAATTTTAGAGTATCTCATTAAGTGGAAAAACTTCTCTGCTGAAGATTCCATATGGGAGGATGAGTATTTTATAAAAAACATCCAAAAATATTCAAGCGTTGAGGACCACTTTTTTGAAGGAGAGGGGAATTTTATGTTCGTATAATAATAGTGTAACACCCATATTGTTATTGGTTTTCCCATATAAGAATATTGTTATTCTTGTTCCCTTGCATTATTATTGTTATGTAGGCCCTAATTATATTTTGACCCTTTAGACTCATATATATACCAAGGAGGTATTTTCATTTTAATCATCCAAGAATTGTTCATTTATGTGATGGAAAGGGAGGTTTCCCCCTTGAAGTGGCTTATTGTCCAGTCGTCTATCTAATTTTTCTTATGTTTTTGTGTTATTTTGATTTGGATACATAATAGTAATTCCATCACTAATTAATATGGGGTTGACAAATGACATGTAAAAATAATATTATTATACCTGCATCAGGCATGGTATTACACATTTGATTTTTCCTTTGACTGAGTATTATTTAGTTTTTGACCCAAAAAAATTGTAGCTCCTCCATAGTTTAACATTATGGATTGGATTTTATTATTTTTTATTAATATTTAAATTTATTTATCTGCAATATATATGATTGATTTAGGTCTTATTCTATAATGACTTTTTTGGGTACTCTTGTCAAAACATCTACAACCATCTTAAGATATAATTCTGTATGTACTTTTTTCTAACAACCTCACCCATAAATTTTGTCATAAACTCCGAAATGTTTTCCTATTAATAGGCAAGGTAAACCATCAAGGCTGCATCCATGACCAAAGTGTCAGTTTCTCTAGAATATTCTCTTTTCTTAGTGCACTTACAAGGACCATCGAATTATAATTAGAATTAGTCATGGATGAAGAAACTAAAATGAAAATTGTTGTAAGGCATCAAAGGTAGTTTAGGGGACCTGCTTATTTCTGACAGGAATGTTTTTACAAGAAATAAGGAAGTTAGCGTAGCACTAGAAAATGGAGGAAACAACATAGACTGGCCAAAAGGTAACTTGAGCACTTTAAAAGTTGTGGAAACCTTCTCCATGCAAGACATCAAGCAATCTGTCACTATCCATGTGATATCTAGAAATGAATATTTTTCGTCATCAAAATTAGGGTTGCAACTACTGCGAAGGAGGTGCTCCAGTGTGGGGCTCAATTTAATTGTGCAAGAAAAGATTCAATGAGGTTGGGGGATTGATTGTGGTTTGATGGTAAGCAATTAGGAATAGATAGAAATTGATTTTTCTAGCCTCGCTATGCCAACTCATAATCAAGATCGCCTCTGCAAATGAGAGAAATAAGTGATGTGAAAATCATTCTATGTTTGGCAACACATGTAACATTTGAAGCAAAAATATATTAATAAAAAAAAAAAATTATTATTAATTACAAATAATATAGCTTTATATCAATTTTATATAGACAAAAACAATTTTTTTATTATTAAATATTAATAACAAAAATAATTCTATATATTATACAAAACAAGTGAAAATTAAAATATTATTATAATTAAAACATTTTATTACTACGTTGTTAAAAAAGAACATAGATGCATCTTAACTCCATATCTAGGAATAAAATTTCTCCATGTGCAAATATTTCCTCAATTTTTGCACTTAGAGACAGGTTTGCATCTTGAGAAATTTGGTCAATATATGCCCTTGGTAGATTTGGAATTAAGATGGATCTACGTTGGTGTATTAGTTCATCTAACATCCCTTGGAATGAATGCATCATGGTTATTACTTCTCTAATACCACATGTAACATCTTTCGTAGTGTTAATTTATTAAAATATATAGTTGTATCAGTTGTGAAAATTGCATGAAAGAAAGTGTAAAAATTAGTTCAAGTTATGTGTGCTTTTTTTTTAAATTATTATTAAAATTTATAATTTTATTTGGAAAGTTACACATACTAACCCTTGACATTCATATATTGAACTGATTTTAAAGCATACTAGTAAATCATTGTGCTATATCACATCCTCATGTTCCTCTTTTGTAGAAATAACTTGAAATTTTCACCTGCTAATGAATTTATATTGAAAACAATAGACACAAATTTCTTCTACTCAATCTACGGAAGGGAAAACATACAATAGAAACACATGAAATTATTCAATCACAATGAACATACTTTTTACTGGTGAACACAACTGGAAAAAAACCCTCCTATATTTGTATTCAATCAAATGAGAATAATTATCTATTACAATGCCAAATTTAATGCTTAAATCTTCCTCTGCATTTCAATACTAATCTCCTCCTCTTGAGTCTTGTCTGCCCAATAATTAGGAATACTACGCCTCCTTCTTCCTCCTATTTCCTTGCATAATTATTGCTCCTAAAGAATAGAAAAAAATCATATTTTGTTGCACAAATCCTAAAATAATTAGATCACTTGTTCAATGCAAACTATGTACACTCGCTAGTATACAATAACGATTACAATTATGCCTTTTTCCTCTACATCACTAGGATATTCAAATTGCATGCATGCTTAGGGATATTTTCAGTAAATTAACTAGTTAACCGATCAATGATTTGACAACAATTACAACTACTTGATTGAACTCATATTGAATCTATTATAGACTAAAGCTCAGATAACTAAGTTTCACTAATTATAAATCTACTAGATAGCTACATCTTAGAAATAAACTAATGAAAAACTCTACTTCTTTCCCACAAATTCAAATTGACTGACTTCACTGGGTGATTTGGCCATTTCACTCCTACTAACAATAACTCAAGTCATCCCGCTGAAGTGGAAATTTGAATTTCTCCATTTGACTAAGGCACAAGTCAAATGAAGATTTTAATACTACAATTTAACACTCCCTCTTTGCAAGAAAATGGTTCTGACAAACCCAATCCTACTGCTATGGAACTCAAACTTACCTCTGGACAAATCCTTTTTCAAGATGTTTGCATCCTGATCCTTTGTAGTAATGTATTGTAACATAACAATCCTCCTTTATGCACAATATCTAAGGTGATGGTACTTGATGTCTTTATGCTTGGACCTATCATGAAACACTGGATTTTCAGAAAGTTTTACACAATTTTGATTGTTATGGTGGATCAATGTAGGCTGCATCCCTTGGTTGAAGGGACCAATCAATATCTTCCTCATCCAAATAGCCTCACACTTTTCTTGACTAACAACCACATACTCAGCCTATGGTGAGTTAAGTGCTACAAATATTTATTTCCTTATGTACCAAGAAATTGTTGTTGACACAACACTGAAGACTGCTCTTGATGTGCTCTTCCTATTGAGGGAATCCTTGACCAATAATATTCTATGAAGTCTTGGAGCTTTAATCCATCATTCTTTCTGTACCATAAACCAAATTCTGTTGTGCCTCTGAGGTATCTTAGAACATTTTTTTCTTATTTCCAGTGAAGCTTGGAAGGCTCCACCATGAACTGACTTAGTTGATTCACTACAAAACAAATATCAGGCCTTGTTTTCACCAAGTACATCAAGGACCCCACCAACTGACTGTAGAAATTTCCATCTACTGCCCCTCTTTTAGAAGAATCCTTGTTCCTCTAATTAGTACCTATAGGAGTATCCATGGGTTTGCAATCCTACATATGGAATCTATGAAGGATTTTAGAGGTGTAATTCCCCTGTCCAAAAAATATCTCTCCATCTCCTCGCCACATCTCCAAGCCAAGGAACTTAGGAAGTAGTGAATAAAACCCATATCCTTCATATCTAACACTCTTAAAAGGTATTCCTTTCAAGAATAAATCAACATGCCATATCCTATCATTATCAAATCATCCACATAGAGAACTAAGATAAGCAGACTTCCATCTACCATAATTTAGTATATATTGGCATCTGCTTCACTCTGAGTGAAGCCAAATCCACTAAGATAAGAATCTATGCGAGTGTACCAAGCACTAAGTACCTACTTGAGACCATAGAGGGCTCTCTTGAGCCTACACAGATGTGTCTCCCTGCTAAAGGTTTCGAACCCCTCAGGCTGCTCAATGTAGATCTCTTCCTCAACTAATCCATTAAGGAAGGAAGTATTAGCATCCATTTGGTGGATCCTCCACCCCATCTGTGTTTTGAATGCAAGTATGGTCCTAATATATGAGTATATTTCCACTGGGGAAAATTTCTCCTCATAATCAATCCCATCCACCTGTGAGAAGCCTTTGGCCACAAATATGGCCTTTTACTTCTCAACATTTCCATAAACTGCATGTTTCACCTTATACAACCACCTGGAGCCAATAAATAATTTTCCCTTAGGTCTAGGAACAACCTCCTAGGAGTTTTTCTTCATGATGTAGTCATACTCCTCAACCATGGCATCTACCCACACCTACTGGGAAACAACCTCTGCAAAAGAAGATGGCTCAAAATCTATCAATTTTTTCATGAGTTCCATATATCTTGTATATTTTTATGGTGACCTCCTCTATATGCGTAAGGATTTAGGAGCTCCAAACTGCTCCTAAGCTTCCTACACCAATCTGCCAACCATTTTGGTCCTCTTCCTCCCTTCTTTGGAAGACTCTATGTGAGTGGGTGCCTCCACTTGGTCTACTCTCTTCTCGTCCACATGTGGCTACTCCACATCATCCTCCTAGAATGTACTCTTTCCTTTGAGCAATAAATGACTCTATGGATCTAATTGAGGCTCCTCCTTGGGTGGTATGCTCAGCTCTCACTCTAGAAAAATCCTCATGGCTTTATCCTTATTTAATCTGACATCCCTACTCATAACAATCATCTTGAGTGAGGGCATATACACCCGGTAAATATGAGGTGTCTCAATATATCCTACAAAGATCCCCCTCTCTGCATTGGGCTCCAAATTTTTCTTGCTATCTTTGGAGACATGACAATATAATATAGATCCAAAAATGCGAAAGTGGGAGAAATTTGGCTTCCTCCAAGTGAAATCCTCTTCAAGTGTAATCATCCCAAGAATCTTGTGAGGGATCATTTTTTTCAAATAAACAATTTTATTGCAAGCTTCTACCCACAAGGATAGTGACAATCCCTAGTCATGCAACATTTCTTTAGAAACTCCTATAATAGTTCTATTTTTTCTCTCTATAACCCCATTTTTCTATGGGTTGTGGGGTGCAATAAAATCCCTTATAATACCCTCCATGGAACATAATTATTTGAAGGAATTAGACACATAGCCTCCTCCATTATCAATTATCAGGGATTTAACTCTATTCCAAGTCTCATTTTCTACTAAGATTTTAAATTCAACAAACTTTGAATAAAATTCACATTTCTTCTTCATGAAATTGATTCAACATTTGTTGGAAAAATCATCCATGAAGATCACATAATACCTATGCTTTTTCATTGAGACCATGAAAAATGGCCCACACACATCTGAGTGAGCTCACTCCAAGATGGCTCCAAATCTACTATATTGAACATGGAAGTATGATTTAACATATTTTCCAAGAGTGTATCCCTTGAAAAAATCATGTTGATCAAGGGTGCATTTTGGAATTCCAGTGGTGATTTGTGGCATTATTTTCAAAGCTCCATGGTGTAGGTGTCACATGCACCTATGCCAAATCTCTCCAAATCTCAATCCAGGACATGTTATACCTTGATAATCAATGCAACAGATGCACCCACCTCTAGCTTGTAGATATTTTCAACCCAAACATCAAATAGTTTTACTTGTCCACGAGAAACATGATTCAAATATTCCTTCCCTCTACTGAAAAACATGTCATATCCTTTCGCTTCTAGTACAACTACAAAATTTATTTATTTATTTCAGACCAGACACATACATTACATTATTTATGTGAATATGGGATCATGAATCCCTCTTAAAGGTGACAATTCCATTCCGTTTGGCATTATACATTCCATCGTCTGCAATCTCTATATGAAATTGTCGGTCCTTCTCCTATAAGTTTCCAAAGAACTCCTTATTTCCTATCATATGAAATCAAGCACTAGAGTCTAAGTACCATACACTACCTCATATATTACCTGCCACACATTAAATGAGGGTGAAATCCAACTCGAATTTTTATGTGAGAGAATCTCCTCCTACTTCTACTACATGCTTCTTACTGGATTTCTTGTGTAGACACTTTGTTGCATAGTTTCCATACTCATGACAATGAAATAATTTAATTTTATTGAGGTATTTCATCTTGCCATTGTTCTGGATGGATTATGCCTTGCCTTGGGCCTTATTTCCTTTGTATTTCTTACCTTTTCCCGCTAAAACAAAGTTCTCTTCTTCATCAGTTTTATATGTGACACCATCTATATTGTTTCTTATAATCTTCTCCTACACCAACTCAAACCAAAATCTCTCCCAATCTGGGAGCTTGTCTATACTATTAATTGAATCTTGACATCTCTACCAAGATTTCTTAAGACCAATGAGTGCTAAGCTCACAAGTTCATATGATGGCACATTCTCTTTAACTCCTCGAAGCTCATCTTTCACCTAAGTGAATATGGATAGGTATTGAACACTAGTTTCATTTTAATTCATTTGAATGTTCCTAGGATTATCTTTCAATTAAATCTTTATGACATCACTACTACTTTGGAATAGGTTTGTGATGGTTTTCCACATTGAAAATGGATTATATTTTCCATGCAAATTTGAAACCACATGATCTCTGACTCCCTCTATGATAATTATCCTCGCTTTTGTTGTGTCTTTATTCCACTGATCCAGTTGTTGTGCATCTGATGCTGCTGGCTTTGGAATATTATTTTATGCGTACTCCAATACTCCATTTTCATCCAACACAATTTCCATTATGTCTTTCCAAGCACTGGAATTCAAAGTTCCCTCCAATGCATACTGAAACCTCAATCCATTGAAAGAGATTGTTCCTGCACTAAAAATACCTCCACCACAATTCTATTATTTGAAATTTTTGAGAGATTGATAAAAAATTCTATGTAGTTTTCAATAGCTTTGATACCATGTAGAAGTAACTCAAAATTTTTAGATATTAATGAAATCAAACTAAAAAAAATAGACAAAAATTTCTTCTAGTTAATCTACGTAAGGGAAAATATACAATAGAAACACATACAATCATTCAATCATAATGAACACAGTTTTACTTAGGAACCCAACTAGAAAAAACCCCTTCTCTTTTTGTATTAAATCATATGAGAATAATGATCTATTACAATGACAACTTCAATGCTTGAAGCTCTATCTGCACTGAAATACTGATCTCCTCCTCATGAGTTTGCTCTGCTTAATACTTAGGGAAAATAGGCCTACTGCTTCCTCCTATTTCCTTGCACAAGTCCTGCTCCTAAAGAATAGGAAAACTCTTATTTTCTCGCACAAATCCCAAGAGAATTAGCTCACCTGCTCAATGCAAACTCTCTACACTTAGTAGTATACAACAATGATTAAAATTATTCCTTTTTCCTCCACTTAACTAGGAAATTGAAATTGCATGCATGACTAGGGCTATTTTTAGTAAATTGACTAGTTAACTAAGATATCAGTGAGTTGAAAACAATCACAACTACTCAAATGAACACATACTGAATCTATTCTAGAATAGAGCTTAGATAACTACGTTTCACTAAATATAAATCCATTAGATATATATATATATATTAGTATTCAACTCATGCATAACTCTAATTCTTGAATAAATCCTTCAATTAACTATCTTAACTGAGTGATTTGACCATGTCACTCCTACTAATTGCAACTCAAGTCATCCTGATGAAGTAGAAATTCGAATTTCTCCATTTGACTAAGGCACAAGTCAAATGAAGCCTTTTCTTTCTATAATTTAACATATTTAAAGAAAGAACGTATGGAGGAGGCCGTGAAGGAAATACAGTCGAGGAATTTTTATTGCTTAGTTTCATGGATTTCTCAACATTCTAGAATTATTTCCTCTTCTTCTAGTGTTTCGAGAAGCCAAATAAGTCAGGAACAAATTTCGGCCCTTAGTGCATGTATCGAATCCCAGATTTGTTATTTGATACTCCATGAGAGCTTGAACCCTTCGTCTTTTTTCCGTCGCAGGTGGTGGTTCTCATTCAATGGAAATAGGCGGTTCTTCTAGTTTTACTAGTGGGTTGGAGAATAATGGTGGAAATCCAGATTTTGTGTGTCTATCAGAGAATAGTGGTGAGACAAATCCAATATTTATTTGGTTATCTATGTTTGCAACTAATTCGAGTGCCTCCCTTGTCATTTTGGTGGTAAGTGGCTCTCTCGTGAAGTCTATTGACTGGGTTGGTTCCGCTGGTTTGGGCAGCCCACCAATATCACCATCAAATCTTTCTTCTAGCTCTATTGACCATTTTGGAGTTGGCTTTGTTTTTTTTATCATCTGATCCTTCCCCCCTTGTCTTCCGCATGTTCCTCTTCTTCCCATTCAAGTTTTTCACCCCCCCATTCAAACCTCCTCCCTCTGCTTCACATCCCTTGTCCTCCCCCTATTAAAAATAATAATGAGTTAGTTTATTTAAACTCCTTAAATAATATTGTTAAAAATAGTGATACTCATTCTAATATTACTTTTAATAATAATAATAATATAGTTTGTAATGATAATTTTAATTTTAAACATAGCAAGTTTATTTAAAATTCTCCTTTGTTCCCCTCTTTTAATAATAAAAGGGTGATTAAATTTTCTAGGTTATTTTTTGATTCCTTGATTTTTACTCTTTTAGAAAAATGGATAATTTTTTCCTTAGCTCGTAAAATGATCCCAGTTGAGGATATTATTTGTAACATAGAATTTGGCATTAAGGATTTGTCTTATAATTTAAAGGATGCCATTAAGAAAGATTATGTTTGGTTCTTAGGAAGGTGAAACCACCTAGGAGTAATATTAGTAAGTCTGAATGTTTGGGCCTTTGGTCCCTGAACATGAACCCTGACATTGTTATTCTAAAAGAGGATAAAGGTAGTGTAGTGGTAATCATGGATAAGGATGATTATAAGAGGAATATGCTTGACCATTTCTGTGACAACGGTAGTTACAGGAAGTTGTCCAAAAACCCCAGTAAAAAAGTTTCTAATATTGTGGTTTCTTCTATAAAATCTAGTAGCACCATGGGTTCCATAAGCCATAAGCTTATTGAGAGCTTCCCAATATTCATAAATAATGGGCCCCCCTTAGACCCGTTGTTAATACAATTGGTGGGCCTACTTATCTCCTAGCTAATTATCTAGCTACTAAGCTTAGGCCTCTTGTTGGTCATTTTTATTCTTTTGTGAAGGATTCCTCCTCTTTTTTCAATGAGTTAAAGGGCTTACAATCTGAATTGAATGACACTCTTGTAAGATTTGATGATGTCTCGCTTTATACCAATATCCCTATTAATGAGGTTGTTAAAGTTATCAATCACATCACAGATCCAGACACAGCCAAATTGGTAGAGATTTTCCTTACCTCTGCCTTTTTTTAGCTTTGAAGGGGATTTATATGAGAAGACCCGTGGGTTTTCCATGGGTTCCCCGCTCTCCCCTATGGTTGCCAACCTTTTTATGGAATATTTTGTATCCAAAGCCTTGAATTTTACTCCTTTCGAGCCTAATATTTGGAAATTATTTGTGGATGACACCTTCATCAACCAGTCTCATGGTCATGAGAAGTTAGATGGTTTCGTTCAACACCTAAATGATCAATCAAGCTCCATTAAGTTCACTATGGAAACTGAGATTGATGATAGCCTTCCTTTTCTTGACATTCTTTTCTCTAAGAACGACTCCTTCTCTGACCCAGTCTTTCAGAAGAAAACCCACATAGAGCAGTATCTTCACGCTAGCTCACATCATTTTTTGGGTAAAAAGGTTAATGTTCTCAACACATTGGCCACTCTAGGGCCCTCGGGGTCTCAGATGATGAGCATCTAGAAAATGAGAAAGCCCATCTCCTTGGAGCCTTTGAGAAAAATAGTTATAGTAAGCTCCAAGGTTTGAAAGCTTTCTTAAATGAAAGTATAGGTCCGAAACCTATAAAAGATACAAACGATTTAGTTAGTAGTGCTCAACTTCCATTTATCCATGGTACTAATCAAAAAATTGTTTGGATTTTAAGGAAACATAAGATCTCTTCTTCATTTAGACATTTCAGTACCATTCGAGGTTCCCTCTAGTTTGTTAAAGACCCATTGGACCCAAAGAGCATGAAGGGTGTCTATTTGATCCCATGTTCATGTGGGACCTCCTACATTAGGGAAACTGGTTGCCCTATAAATTAGCGGATTCAAGAGCATGTTGTTGATATCAAGCATTATAGGACTCGGTCCTCAGCTCTAGTTGAGCATGCCGAGAAGAATAAACACCACATTTGTTTGGAAGAGTCGAGGGTCATTGCTAGGGTTGAGCATTTCCATTATCGCAAGTTTAGGGAGGCCATTGAAATCGAAAAAGGCCGCATACCCTGAATAAGGACGTCATGTGGAAAATTAGCAGTTGTTGGATCTCGTCTCTTTACTCCTAGTATGGTTCCTTCTCCTTCATCTCCTCCCATGGTTTGGTGGTCTCCCCCCTAGATTATGTTATTTAGTTTCTCTTTATTTTTATTTTATTCAAATTTCTTATGTTTAGTTAATTTCTTTGTTTTGTTTATTGGTTTATTTTATGTATTTATTTATTTTACTCCTTGTTTTTTTTTAACATCCATTTGCTTCATTTATTTCATTTAATGGTTTATTTTTAGTTTTGTTAGTTATTAATTTACTTTATTTTATGTAATTTTTATTTATCTTTATTTTTATTTTTAATTTTATGTTAAAGTTAGTTTCTAATAATATTAAAGAAATTAATAATGTTTTATTGTATAAATTAAAAATAACTTTAGCTATTTATTGTATAGTTATTATTCTATTAACAATATTTATTAATTCTTTTATTATTAAAATTAGCTTAATGCTCATTTTTTTTTTTGTCCCGTACATCATCACATTCATCAATATTCAACTTGAGTTGATTCTCAAATATCTTATATGATTTTCCAAAAATATAATTTTCTTCTTTTTACTATAAATACAATTTTAATTACACATGACATGTACTATCTAATATAACTTTTTGATACACCCAACATTTTGATACATCCAACATTATTTGGAATGAATGCATGATAGTTATCACTTCTCTAACATGTAACATGCTTCTTAGTGTTAACTTATTAAAATATACAATTATATATATCATGCAAATTGCATCATAATAAATGTGCAAATCAGTTACATATGTAAATTTAACTTTATTTTATTACTTAATTTTTAAAATTATCTCCAAAACCCCACACACTAACCCTAACCCTTGTCATTAATATATTGAATTTTTATCTTAAAATATTCGAATAAAAAATATATATCACATCATCTTCCTTCTTTTTTATAAACACATTTTTAATTACATTATCGAAGATTTTATAATGCATCCTTAAAACACGATTTAATTTAATATATCACAATAAATATGTTACCATATATTATCAATAAAATATGAAACGTGCAGAGAAATTTGTATTTTCTTTTTCCAAATTAGAGTACACAAAAAAACAAAATTATAATAAAATGAAAAAAATAAAAATAAAATACAACAAAGAGAACTTACTTCAATTTAAAAACAAAAACAATATGTTCAATAATTAATTGTTTATTAATTTAATAATATAAAATAATTAATTTTTTTTATTTTTCTAATAAATGTATGACAAAGCAATATTTTTTATTAATTAATTATTTTAAAATAAGTTTTAAAAAATTCAAAATAATAATAAAAAACATAACTGTTTATATAAAAATTTAATAAATGCAGAGAAATTTAATATTCATTTAACATTTCAAATTTTTATAATAATAATAATAATAATATTTTAAAAATAAAAACAATTTAAATAACCTTTCAATTAAGTCAAACAAAAAAACAGTCAATGTATGTTACTAATATTATTAATAATACAATAAAAAAATAAGAAACTTATTAATCCCTTATGGACATTAATAATCATACCCATTAATAAGCCGGTGTGAGTGTCATCGCCTAGGGAAACACATCCTTATACATTGCATACACACAAGGTGGTGTATGTCCAATTTGACTTCTATATTTTAAAAGTTATACTATCCATTTTTATATTTTGTATTTTTTTCAATACATGGCCTCATTGTTATTTTTTTTTAAAATATATATATAATTTAAATAACCAAAAAAAATTGACAATCTTACCAAAAATATTGTAGAATTCCAATAAAAAATACTCATTAAACGACATTAAAATTGATAGAAAACCATAATAAACTATAAATAATCTATTTTTTCAGCGCATTGTTAGCCACTGATTGTGTAAGCGACGAAACATTCAACAGACTTGTGGAGTCGTCGATCTCTATTTACTTGGATTTTAAAATGCAATTGAATATCTATTTCCAAAAATCGTTACTTATAGGATAAGAAAATAATTTTGGAAGTAAAAGTTGCATGGGAAAGGAATAGTTGTTACAAAGAAAGTTGCATGGGAAAGGAACAGTTTGTCATCACAATTCAACAATAGCTGTTTGAAATTACTGTAATTGCTGGACGTTTGTAGTTTTCTTTTTCCTTTGTTTGGAAGTTTCTGTAGTGGTTAGAATTTGAAGAAATTTAGGTAGAAAGTTGATTCACAATAATTATTTTTAGTCAAAGTTTTGAGTCAGAACAAACCCATTTTCAAACATTCAATTTGAAAATAAGTTTATTTTGACCTTAAAAATGAATCTTGTTATAAACTTGAAACTTCTACTAAAAATAATTTAATTTAAAATGTGAAGAGCAATCCATTCAACAACAAAACAGTATAAATATTTTTCATTTGTTTAAAGAATCCATATTTACCTAGAGAGGTCAGCAGAGTTCTGTTGACATCCATGCTTCAATTCGTGTGATACTTTAACAAAGTAGTAAGCTGCCAACAATGAAAAATTTACGTGTGCCTCTCCCAACCAATGAACTCGTTATGGGCATTGGTCAGAGATGTCTCCATGGTTGGATTATGATATAGATTTCTCTTTGGATCATGGATGGAATTTGATAGACATAAAGAAGAATCTTTTTAATAAATAAATTAATTTAATTAATAAATTAACTTTTATAAATTAAAAATTGTATCTATTTGTTATTTTTTTCTTTCTTTTTAAAATTGATATATTTTTTCTGAAATTAAAAAAATATATATAATAACAAAATAAAAAATAATATGATTTTTGATTAGTTAATTAAACACATTATAAAAAAATTATAATTATGTTTTTCAATCTAATAGATATAGTAAAAATATTTTGACGTCACTTCTAACCATAAATAAAATATTTAAATATTAATATAAATTGTAATTACAATATATTTAAGACTTTTGTGATCCATAATGTAGATAGAAAATCTTTCGGATTAATCACATTATTAGGATTTGGTTGACGTTTCGAACCATTTAATGTGGTTCATTCTCAGGACACCATCTAATGTACAAGGTGAAGAAGGAAATTGATCTCAATGAATAAATAGTAAAGATGCATCATTGCCCAGAGTTAGCCATTAAAAACTAGCTATTATTTAGTTAATTAGTTAGAAAATTAAAAGTTTTTTAATTATTTAATTAGTTAGAAAATTAAAAGTTTTTAAAATTTATTTAGTTAATTAGTTAGAAAATTAAAAGTTTTTAATTATTTAAAAATATAATAATCTAGAAAAAGATTAAATTATAAAATCCATAAGGGAGAAGGAGTAGCCTATAGTATATGGGATAACATTAAAAAGATTAAATTAAGAATGATATAATAATTTGGTAAAAGATAAAGGAGAAGGGGTAAATGAAGGGAAAAAAAATTAAAAAAAATAAATAATAAATAAATAAATATAATTAATTAATTAATTAAATTAAATTTAAAAAAAATTAAAAATATATAAAAATAAAAATAAAAACAAAAATAAAATAAAATATTAAAATGAATAAGTTATAAAACTAGTAAGGGAGAAGGGGTGAATAAGAAAAGAGATAATATAATAATATAGTTAGATCTAAGACTTTTGTGATCCATAATGTAGATAAAAATATTTTCGGAAAAATCACATCATTAGGATTAGGTCGACGTTTCGAACTGGTTAATGTGGTCCCGAGGATGAACCACATTAGCTAGTTCGAAACGTCGACCTAATCTTAATGATGTGATTTTTCCGAAAGTATTTTTATCTATAATAATATAGCTCCACAATCAAAAAAAAAAAAAAAATGGGAGGGAGGGGGCGGGGGAACCAAAACAAAGGGAAGAGAATAAAACCAAAGGAAAACACCACTTGGGGGCTGAGCCACCTTGAGAGGGCCAGAGTCCAGATCTTACTTAGTTTCCACCCATCATCTATGTTGATATTTTTAGGATGTATCTCAATTTCAATAGCCCCCCTCAGCTTTCTATGATGGAAGTGATCCACCCTAGCAATGACTTTGGAGTCTTCAATGCATACATGGTTACATGACTTCCCAGCATGATCCGCAATAGCTAACTTATTTATGGAAGATTTTGAAATGAAGGTCTTGGCCTCTGCTCAATTCTGCTCAAGAAACTGGAATAGGTTCATGGATGACACTTGTGTCATTTGGCCCCATGGTCGTGAGAAATTAGATTTGTTTCTTGATCACCTAAATTCCCAGTCTGATTACATCAAATTCACAATGGAGGTTGAGCTGGATGGTTTCCTTCCCTTCTTAGATATTCTTCTCTCTAGAAGGGGTGATGGTTCGATCTCTCACCAGGTTTTCCACAAGAAGATGCACACTGAACGGTATCTTCATGTTGATTCTCATCACTTTCCTGCTCAGAAATTTGGTGTTCTCTACACTCTGGCTACTCGAGCTCTTAGAATATCTGATGACAACCATTTTGATTTAGAGAAATCCCATCTTCTGGATGTATTTGAGACTAATGGGTATAGTAGATATCAAGGTCTTAAGGCCTTCCAAAAATCCTCTAAAGGCTCAAGAGAAAAATCTTCTCTATTGGATCCTATCTCTAAAGTGAATCTTCCATTTATCCAAGGGACCTCAGACAAAATTTCCCATGCCCTTAGGAGAAATAATGTCGCCTCTTCATTTAGGCCTATCAGTACCATCAAAAATTCTCTCAGATCGGTTAAGACCCTATAGACCCAAAGGACATGAAAGGTTTTTATTTAGTTCCATGCTCTTGTTGTACTACCTATATTGGGGAAACTGGTCGGTCTATTAGACCAAGAATCTAGGAGCATGCTGCAGACATTAGGCACAGTCGATCCCACACTTCTTCTATTGTGAATCATGCTGGGAAATTGTGTCACCATGCATGCATTGAAGACTCCAAAGTCATTGTTAGGGTGGATCACTTTCATCATAGAAAGCTGAGGGAGGCTATTGAAATTGAGAGACATCCTAAAAATCTCAAAGAAATCTCATCTTCTGGATGTATTTGAGACTAATGGGTATAATAGATCTCAAGGTATTAAGGCCTTCCAAAAAGCCTCTAAAGGCTCAAGAGACAAATATTCTCGGTTGGATCCTATCTCTAAAGTGAATCTTCCATTTATCCAAGGGACCTCGGACAAAATTGCCCATGTGCTTAGGAGAAATAATGTCACTACTTCATTTAGGCCTATCAGTACCATCAAGAATTCTCTCGGATCAGTTAAGACCCTATAGACCCAAAGGACATGAAATTTTTTTATTTAGTTCCATTCTCCTACGGTACTCCCTATATTGGGGAAATTGGTCGATCCATTAGAAAGAGAATCCAAGAGCATGCTGCAGGCATTAGGCACAGTCGATCCCACACTTATGCTCTTGCGGATCATGTTGGGAAATCGTGTCACCATGTATGCATTGAAGACTCCAAAGTCATTGTTAGGGTGGATCACTTCTATTATAGAAAGCTGAGGGAGGCAATTGAAATTGAGAGACATCCTAAAAATCTCAACAGAGATGATGGCTGGAAACTAAGTAAGAGCTGGACTCTAGCCCTCTCAAGGTGACTCAGCCCTCAGGCGGTGTTTTCCTTTGGTTTTATTCTCTTCTCTTTGTTTTGGTTCCCCCCCACCCTTTATTTTTATTTTTGTTTATTAATGTGGAGATATATTATGATATTATCTCCTTTCTTATTCACCCCTTCTCCTTTATCTTTTACCAAATTATTATATCATTCTTAATTTAATCTTTTTAATGTTATCCCATATACTATAGGTTACCCCTTCTTCCTTGTGGATTTTATAATTTAACTTTTTTCTAGATTATTATATTTTTAAATAATTAAAAAGTTTAAATTTTCTAACTAATTAATTAAATAAATTTAAAATACTTTTAATTTTCTAACTAATTAAATAATTAAAAACTTTTAATTTTCTGACTAATTAACTAAATAACGGCTAGTTTTTAATGGCTAACTTTGGGCAATGATGCATCCTTACTATTTATTCATTAATATCAATTTACTTCTTCACCTTGTCTTGAGGATGAACCACATTAGATGGTTCGAAACGTCAAACAAAGCATAATGATGTGATTAATCCAAAAGATTTTCTATCTATATAATATATTTTTTAAATATTTAAATATAAAACTTATTATATTTGTAGAGAGACATCCTTCTTTCCTTGGCACAAAAGTTATGATTATAATAAAATTAATAAAATATTTCAATGTTTAAATAAAAGTAATTGAAAAAAAAAATCAATTAGTTCCAACTAAGAACAAGAATAATAAGAGGAAGATGTGTAATATTTCAATTTCAAATATGTATATATTATATATGATAAAAAATATTGTATTATATAAAATAATTTAAAAGAGAATTCTTATATTCTAAAATAGTCCCACAGTTAAAAAAAAAAAAAAAAAACATTTAGCTCCTACTAAGAATAATAATAATAAAAGGGAGATGTGTAATATTTCAATTTCAACTATGTAAATAGTATATATGGTTAAAAGAAATGCATTCTAAAAAATAATTGAAAGGAAAATTTTTACGGTTCAAATAGTCAAACTATTCTACATTTTGACCATTTTTAGGCACATTTTTTCAGCTAATTTTGTTTGAAATATGGCAAAAACAAATGTTTTGTGGTAATTGGAAGTTTAAGCTATGTAGTTTGTACAATCCAAGTGACTAAGGGGATTTTCAAGGCTTTGAATCCATTTATCAATTCAAAAATGCAATTCAGACAATGAAAAACTATGCATGGTGTATGTATAGATAGATAAATAGATAGAATGGACCAATATAGATCCATTTTAACAGCTGATCTATTCAGATTTGACAATGATCAAATATCTCAAGGCGCAAACCTTTTTTCATTTTTTTTTCACCTCAAGAGATTAGATCCATCTATATACTTTATAGGTTAAGATGATCTATACTAGTTATTTAACAATAAAGTGAGAAACCAATACAACAAAGTTTATCATGTCATGTTAATAATAATTCCTCTCAACATAGTAACTTCTACATGTTTTATGAGTTCAAACATACTAATGAATACAATCACAACAATTGACATATATCTTGATTAACTAACAATTGAATATTCATAAATAGAATTTACGACAGTTACCATATAATGGTTCCTTAGTTTGTAGATCCTCTACATATTATTTTATTTTTACTTCTTCATGTTAGCCTATTAATTTTTAGATATTCTACTTGTTCTCCGTCATATCAATTCTAATGATTACTCTCTTTCTCCAAAGACCCTCGAATTGTAGTGGGATTGTATTGAAAGTACAAACTAGAAAATGAAGAGAGAGTGAAATTGGACAGCTTAAGAGGAAATATGCACCTCAAGAAGACTCTCCAATAAGAAAAAATACTCAACAACCACTAATAGATAAGTTATTATGACCATCAAACAATAAGGTACAAAAGTGTGACTCTGTAACTCAACCTCCAACTTTATAGGATTTGTGACTCAAATCATTCGTTCATATTATAAAAAATTATAATTTTATATTTTACAAATTACTCATTATTCATCTACCTTTGTGCTATTGACACACACACACTCCCAAGTAATTCCTTATCTAAAAATACAATATAGTGATTACTCCTTATCTAACTTCTACACGACCTATTTTTACTCATAGATGTGTCCTTCATCTTCTTTTATTATCCTATTTGAGTGGATATGCATCTCATTATTACTTTTGTTAAATATTAAGTCTTTTAATATTTCTCAAGACCACTATTATTTTCCCACACTTGAATTTGAACTTGAATCCCTTGTTTATCTTCCTTATCTTCAATAGTAGTATTTATTTTGCCCAATGGCCTTTAGTTTAGGCTATTTTATTTTCTTAGTTATGAAATCTACTAACATATATGCTCAAAATCAATCTTTGCAATTTTATGTTTTCTTAAACCGAACAGAACAAAATGCACTTGTATAATTAACCATCTTTTCACATGATAAATGAACCATTTTTCATTGATATATAAAATATATAATGCAATGGTGTCGTCATATTTCATATCTTTCTATATTTACCTTCAAGTAAGTACTAAGGGTACCATGTCATGCATGCCATTAAAAAACACATCTTCTTTGGTTAGGAAAATGGCGCAACCATACAAATCGACTTAACCAACTTTGTCACTACATATTTGAAAGATTAATGATCGCTTAGGAATAAGGATGACACTTTATCACATGCCCCTAATATAAACCTCTTGAATGGCCAAATCTAGAACATACCCTATTGGAAACATGCAAGCTCAGGATAAAATAATCACTATCTTTTCAACCGAAATCATGGAAAATAAGTGCTAATATGTGGAAAAATTAATGTTATTACTCCTCTCTTAATGATACACTATGCACTTCCATAAAATCCCATTACCCATATATAAAGTATTTAACAAGCACATTCCTTATGCATACCCACACTAAAACCAATGTATCAAATTGTTCATAATCATAAATTAACACATATCATTAATGAAATAACATATTATAGTATGGTGACACAATGAAGAGTCCATACAATATTAGTGTACTCCCAAATAATATATGCCTATGTCTTCCCTGTCACATAAGACAAACCATAAGTAACATATATAAATTATGCATCTAAAATATATTTATTTCAATGTATCATAACCATGTTAGTCGACATTGTTAATTACATAATACCAATGCACATTTAATCCATAAAAATTATCATATAAACATTTAAATAAAAGTAATTCAAAATTGTAAATTAAATCCAATTAAATGGTTTAGAAGTTTATGTTTTCTCATCATAACACATGTCAATAAACCAAGTGATTTGTAAACAAAGTGATTTCAAATAATAAGTATAGTCGGCTTTACTAGTAAAGTAAATGAGGTACTACATCTTTGTAACACCCTTGTTCAACCGCTCAAATTAAATAACATATATATGAAAAACTAGGTTGGTGAGCCAAGGCACACCAAGTAGGCTAGTGAGTCTAGGACATCTTTTGAGGGTTGTTGTGCTCATGTGCATGTGTGTATATGTGTTATGGTGCCCATTATGCCCATGTATATGAGTTTTTTGTGTTTTGAGGTTGGTATACCCATGTGCACATGTTTTATATTTAGAGGTTAGAAGGCCTGGTAATGTAATTATGATGTCACAAGCATATTAATAAAATATAATGGATGTATACAAAAAATATGAAACGATTATGGGGGTTGAGACTCCATGGATGAGTAAGAAGAATCACATTTGATTCAATAATAATTAAAATTCCACATTAAAATAATGAAGGTCCACTAAGTGGCTTGGGGAAGTGCCAAGTGGCACAACATAGGAATTCAATAAAAGAGGCATGCAGGCACTGTGAAGGGGGGATTCATGCACTGTGAAGATGATTCATGTTCACAAATTTCAGAATATATTCATTGAAGCATGGAAACAAAAGTGGAAATGAAACCCTGTAAGGGTACTTGGAATTCTCGTGAAGAAATTGGAACTCCTAGAAGCCGTAGGACTATGGAAATTTTTTGTCTAGCTAGCAAGGTGCCTTAGAAGGTGATGGAAAAACCTAAGGGATTATAGGTGCAAAGATGGGTGTGCACCACTTGGGTGTAGGTTGATGGAGAAAGTGTGCATTTTGGTTAGAGGCTACCAAGTTTGAAACCTTGGCTATGTAAGGGCCCATAAGTGTACCTGGAAGACCCTTGAAGGAAATGGAACTCTTGGAAGATGCATGACTCTAGAAAATCCATGGATGGCTAATATAGGGGCTAATTGGTGATGTGAGTCTGCTAATTGGAGGTTGTTGGTTTTGGTACCTTGGCTGGTTGTTTTTTACTAAGAATGTACTGTGCTTTGTGTGAGTTGATTCCAATGGAGTCAAATCCCTAGCTCAGGGGTGACACACTATTGAAAGAAAATGAAGTATGTGGTCTACGTTTAGGTGGAATATTGACGACCTACACCGATTTCGCACCAATTAAAAGAATAATTTATTTTTTCTATTTTTTTTCCACTGCAATGTTTATATATGTTAATGGACTATATCTAAATGTTGATTTAAGGAATCTAATTATGTTGTAATATACTCGTTCCTATGTTTTTTATTTTAGTATGCATTGCATCATGTAATTTATCAGGTGATATTTTCCCAGAGAAGGGGAAATTTTGTAGATTATAGGTTGCTAGGAGTATGTAGGAAGGAATTGGGCCTCAATAGGAGTCTATAATAAGTCGATAGTGGGTCGGGTATGTTACGAGTGGTATCAGGGCCTAGGATACAACACTAGGCTTGTTTGGCTCAAGCACATATATGGGTTATAGATTGTAGGTAAAGTATTTGACCAAATGTTGATAAGTGGATGTCTCCCAAGTGTTTGTTATAATGCTCCAAGTGGAATTGGGGAGATTGAATACAACGGTTAAAATTTTCAATTATAAACCCTTCTTGAATGACATAAAATCAAGATTTCGTTGAGCTGAATAAATTATAGAGTTGGACATGGAGTAATATGGGGAGAGTTTGAGAGAAACCACCAAATTTATGACCATTTTTCTGAAACTTATATGCAAATTGGTAAAAAGGAGTTCAAAGTGCAAGTTATAGCATCGAATAGCCATTGATCTATAGTGAAACCAAATATTTTTTTTGAGATCAACTGTAGTCCCCCCCTCGTTGTCAAAGCTTAATGAGTGGGGGGGAGACATTATAGGTGGTATCATTACACTGGTTTTGCCACACATTTAACTTAGGTTTGAACTCCTTCCAAATGGGATTAATTCACTCAGATTTTCCTACATGCATGGAGAGTGGTTTCACCTTTTCACTCATAAAGTTGGTGTTAAACCACATTTAAGTTAGCAAGGAGAAATCTACATTGCCAAGATCAATGGTGGACCAATGACTCAAATTGACTATGGACCCACCCCCTCATGGTTGAAGTTTACAAGATGTGTGATTGAGGTGTTTATTATTGGTCACCCACATATTCCATTTGGACATCATTGTTGTTTATTTTTAGTTTCATTAATTGTAGCACAACTTACTATTTTTGGGTCTTAAAGTTTCAGAGCCTTTTTGAGGGACTAAAAGATATTTTTAGTGAAAAATGAGAGATCAGAAAAGTAACAAGTCATTTTAGCTATTTATTTTTTGCCTCTTCTTTGAGATATTTGAAACAAGGTATTATGATAGCCAAAGGAAGATTGTATGCCAAAGTTATGACCCTGGGAAGTTGATGTTCCAACTTATCCCAATGGGGACCACAAGATTCTGGTGCTCCATCTCCTAAGGTTAGGGTTTTGGATGTTTAGGCTTTCTCATTGTTTCTCAATGATAAAAAGGCCATCGAGCCTCATTGTGACATAGTTTACAGGAATATAGCGCCACATCTCTTCTTAGAGATAAGCTCCCATCGTCTGAGCTATTTTATTTCCATTATATATGTAAGCATATTTAAACCCTTTGATATTAATGAAATGAAGTGTTATTATTGTTGCATCTATGTATTTATGGTTATATTTTATTATGTTGCGTTCTTGTTTAAGTTTGGATCAGTGGTAGCATAGAGATATGATCTTTATCTATTTTTATTTTCATGTACCCAACAAGGTAGGGGTATAAGGAATTAGGGTTCAATCTAGTTGAACCTTTGCAAGACCAACCTCGAATGATCAGAATTTGGATCAGGGCCTAAAATTCGATAAAATTTCAAAGTGCTCAAAAATTTTCAGACTTGAATAATCAGATAAAGTTCATCGCCAGGATTCTGGTGCAACTCGTTTCATCAAAATCCAAATTCGTATGACTGAGTTATCGTCTGTTGTTCGTTTTTTAAAACAAGCAAAAATTGAGCAGAACAGGTACAATGTTAATGTTGCAAGTACAGTTAGCATTGTAAGAATATTCTCCATATTGCAACCCATGAAACTGTGACAAGTGTCGCCTTCATATTTGCCTGATGGGTTAATTGAATAGAAAAATTTCCCAAGGACCTTCAAATTCTTCCTAAGTTGGAATTTGAAAATTTTTAAGGGTTGGAGTGAAAACCAACTAGAGGGCACCACTTTTCCTCTCTAGTGGGCCACCTCCTAACCGTAAGGTCGAATTATTTGATGATATTAAGGTTTAGGAACATTAATTATGGTGGAATTTAAAATACATATAATATATGTGTGTGTGTGTATCTCTCTCTCTCTCTCTCTCTCTCTCTCTCTCTCTCTCTATATATATATATATATATATATATATATATATATATATATATATATATATATATATATGTACACACAAGCCTAAACCTACACACAACCTATTAATTTATCAGCACTTAGGGAGGTGAGTTACTAATGTATCGTATATGGGGTTTACAGACTAGCCAAGAGATTTAAGTAGGTGGACTTTCTTGTAACGTGGAGTAAAATTATATGGCGGGGTTGGGGCTTGAACCCCTTATTTCACTCTGTAATTTGTAATATTGGCAAGAACAAATGGTAGAGGAAATCATCAAACCACTTTGGAGTCCCGGATCTAGCCTTCCTAGACTCAGAGATGGATCTCTCTGTTTTTATGATTTAGCTTGATAATTATAAATGCTGATATTAGGCTAGTTATAGAATGAGGGTTGTTTGTTTGATTGATTGGGTGGTTGGACAGACCAAGTGGAAGACATCTCACAGAAATATTGCAATGGTAATCTTTTCAATCACTCATATAAGTCGGATGGTAGTAAATTTCATAATATGGGCAGGCTTTAAACCACAGATCGACCAACATCTGATCAATGTCTTTGTCTTTTTCTTTATGAAAAGCTCACAGAGAAAGTAGGTCTGGGGTGTATTTGTGACATGGAGAACATATACATGTGGGTTTTCAAGGAGCGCCGAGAGAACACCTTGCAGCTGCGCAGCTACATGAATGGCCATTTACGAGAAGGTGAGGCCCAGTTTCCGTTTAGTATAAACAAATACCCCAGCAAACTCTGCAACCCTCCACTGCTCACACCATGCCCCAATATTTGTTTTTCAAACATTTACAGCTGCTTGATTTAAAAACGTTGATGAGTTTGAAAAAAAATCGATAAAAAATTTAGTGTTAGTTTATTTTTAGGATTTTTCTTTATTAGTTTTTTTAACAAATAACTTTTTATCGATTTATTTATTAAAAAAATACAGTAAAAAAAAAAAAAACTCAATTTAAACAATAAATTAAAAAATTTATATTTTTTTTAATTTGTTGTTAAAAAAAAAAAATAATAAATAAAAAAAAAAATTCAACATAAATCATTAAAAAAAAAATTTCTTTATTTATTTGTTATTTTTGATAAAAAAAAAATCAACAAATTAAAAATTTTATTTTTAATTTTGTTGTTAAAAAATAAAAATAAATAATAGATTAAAAAAAAAAAAAAAAAAATTGTTTTTTTAATTTGTCATTTATAAAAAAAAAAAAAAAAAAAAAGTATTTTGTGTGTTGCTTCAAAAAAAAATTTCCCACAAAATTCATGCAGATTTGAAAATAAATAATGGAATACTTGGAAACAAATTTCGAGGATCTATTTATCAAACATTTGGAGGATTCTATGGATGATGATTATCTTGTTTCGATAGCTTCAAGTTGGCATTAAACTCATAATACTTTCTATTGAATGCTTTTATGTGACATACTAATATGCAAAACACGACAGATCTTTCCAATGCCAATCTTTTTGCGAAGCAGATTTCATGAGTTATCTGACAGGGAGTATTATTTTACATGGTTATTTTTAAGAATGGATTGAAAATGATCTCATGAATTAAGTTACTTTCAACGCTTTGATTTTTCTTAAATCTGTTTTATTTGGTATGAAATTTTTGCGTAAAAATCATGAAGGAAATGCGCAATCCTTCTTGAACAAATTTATGTTTTCTTTCTGCCAAGTTTTTTTACAGGTTACAGGACGACAAAGCGATCATTACGGAGACTACATTGTGACGACAATTAGTCTTCCAAAGACTAAATTCATGAAAAATTCTCAAGACAAATCCATCTCCACAACCATTACCTTCCACCTCCCTTTTTGAAAAGATTTTGAATCCCATCAATTGTACATCTATAACGCATGACATTTCCATATCCATTTTTCACAGCAAGAGTTCTTGAGTCAGAACAAACCCATTTTCAAAACATTCAAATCAAACATTCAATTTGAAAATAAGTTTATTTTGACCTTAAAAATGAATCTTGTTATAAACTTGAAACTTCTACTAAAAATAATTTAATTTAAAATGTGAAGAGCAATCCATTCAACAACAAAACAGTATAAATATTTTTCATTTGTTTAAAGAATCCATATTTACCTAGAGAGGTCAGCAGAGTTCTGGTGACATCCATGCTTCAATTCGTGTGATACTTTAACAAAGTAGTAAGTTGCCAACAATGAAAAATTTACGTGTGCCTCTCCCAACCAATGAACTCGTTATGGGCATTGGTCAGAGATGTCTCCATGGTTGGATTATGATATAGATTTCTCTTTGGATCATGGATGGAATTTGATAGACATAAAGAAGAATCTTTTTAATAAATAAATTAATTTAATTAATAAATTAACTTTTATAAATTAAAAATTGTATCTATTTGTTATTTTTTTCTTTCTTTTTAAAATTGATATATTTTTTTTGAAATTAAAAAAATATATATAATAACAAAATAAAAAATAATATGATTTTTGATTAGTTAATTAAACACATTATAAAAAAATTATAATTATGTTTTTCAATCTAATAGATATAGTAAAAATATTTTGACGTCACTTCTAACCATAAATAAAATATTTAAATATTAATATAAATTGTAATTATAATATATTTAAGACTTTTGTGATCCATAATGTAGATAGAAAATCTTTTGGATTAATCACATTATTAGGATTTGGTTGACGTTTCGAACCATTTAATGTGGTTCATTCTCAGGACACCATCTAATGTGGTTCATCTTCATCTTCAGGACAAGGTGAAGAAGGAAATTGATCTCAATGAATAAATAGTAAAAATGCATCATTGCCGAGAGTTAGCCGTTAAAAACTAGCCATTATTTAGTTAATTAGTTAGAAAATTAAAAGTTTTAAATTATTTAAAAATATAATAATCTAGAAAAGGATTAAATTATAAAATCCATAAGGGAGAAGGGGTAACCTATAGTATATGGGATAACATTAAAAATATTAAATTAAGAATGATATAATAATTTGGTAAAAGATAAAGGAGAAGGGGTAAATGAAGGGGAAAAAAATAAAAATAAATAAATAATAAATTAATTAAATTAATTAATTAATTAATTAATTAAAAAAAAAAAAAAAAAAAAAAAACAGAAATAAAATAAAATATTAAAATGAATAAGTTATAAAACTAGTAAGGGAGAAGGGGTGAATAAGAAAAGAGATAATATAATAATATAGTTAGATCTAAGACTTTTGTGATCCATAATGTAGATAAAAATATTTTCGGAAAAATCACATCATTACGATTAGGTCGACGTTTCGAACTGGATAATGTGGTCCTGAGGATGAACCACATTAGCTAGTTCGAAACGTCAACCTAATCCTAATGATGTGATTTTTTCGAAAGCATTTTTATCTATAATAATATAGCTCCACAATTAAAAAAAAAAAAAAAATGGGAGGGGGGGGGAACCAAAACAAAGGGAAGAGAATAAAACCAAAGGAAAACACCACCTGGGGGCTGAGCCACCTTGAGAGGGCCAGAGTCCAGTTCTTACTTAGTTTCCACCCATCATCTCTGTTGATATTTTTAGGATGTATCTGAATTTCAATAGCCTCCCTCAGCTTTCTATGATGGAAGTGATTCACCCTAGCAAGGAATTTGGAGTCTTCAATGCATACATGGTGACATGATTTCCCAGCATGATCCACAAGAGCTAACTTATTTATGGAAGATTTTGAAATGAAGGTCTTGGCCTCTGCTCAATTCTGCTCAAGAAACTCGAATAGGTTCATGAGGTGACACCTATGTCATTTGGCCCCATGGTCGTGACAAATTAGATTTGTTTCTTGATCACCTGAATTCCTAGTCTGATTACATCAAATTCATGATGGAGGTTGAGGTGGATGGTTGCCTTCCCTTCTTAGATATTCTTCTCTCTAGAAGGGATGATGGTTCGATCTCTCACCAGGTTTTCCACAAGAAGATGCACACTGAACAATATCTTCATGTTGATTCTCATCACTTTCTTGCTCAGAAATTTGGTGTTCTCTACACTCTGGCTACTCGGGCTCTTAGAATATCTGATGAAAACCATTTGGATTCAGAGAAATCCCATCTTCTGGATGTATTTGAGACTAATGGATATAGTAGATATCAAGGTCTTAAGGCCTTCCAAAAATCCTCTAAAAGCTCAAGAGACAAATCTTCTCTGTTGGATCCTATCTCTAAAGTGAATCTTCCGTTTATCCAAGGGACCTCGGAAAAAATTGCCCATGACCTCAGGAGAAATAATGTCGCCTCTTCATTTAGGCCTATCAGTACCATCAAAAATTCTCTGAGATTGGTTAAGACCCTATAGACCCAAAGGACATGAAAGGTTTTTATTTAGTTCCATGCTCCTGCTGTAGTACCTATATTGGGGAAACTGGTCGATCTATTAGACAAAGAATCCAGGAGCATGCTGCAGACATTAGGCACAGTCGATCCCACACTTATTCTCTTGCGGATCATGCTGGGAAATTGTGTCACCATGCATGCATTGAAGACTCCAAATTCATTGTTAGGGTGGATCACTTTATCATAGAAAGCCGAGGGAGGCTATTGAAATTGAGAGACATCCTAAAAATCTCAAAGAAATCTCAACTTCTAGATGTATTTGAGACTAATGGGTATAACAGATCTCAAGGTATTAAGGCCTTCCAAAAAGCCTCTAAAGGCTCAAGAGACAAATCTTCTCGGTTGGATCCTATCTCTAAAGTGAATCTTCCATTTATCCAAGGGACCTTGGACAAAATTGCCCATGTGCTTAGGAGAAATAATGTCACCTCTTCATTTAGGCCTATCAGTACCATCAAGAATTCTCTCGGATCAGTTAAGACCATATAGACCCAAAGGACATGAAAGGTTTTTATTTAGTTCCATGCTCCTACGGTACTCCCTATATTGGGGAAATTGGTCAATCCATTAGAAAGAGAATCCAGGAGCATGTTGTAGACATTAGGCACAGTCGATCCCACACTTATGCTCTTGCGGATCATGCTGGGAAATCGTGTCACCATGTATGCATTGAAGACTCCAAAGTCATTGTTAGGGTGGATTACTTCCATCATAGAAAGCTGAGGGAGGCTATTGAAATTGAGAGACATCCTAAAAATCTCAACAGAGATGATGGCTGGCAACTAAGTAAGAGCTAGACTCCAACCCTCTCAAGGTGACTCAACTCTCGGGCGGTGTTTTCCTTTGGTTTTCTTCTCTTCTCTTTGTTTTGGTTCCCCCCACCCTTTATTTTTATTTTTGTTTATTAATGTGGAGATATATTATGATATTATCTCCTTTCTTATTCACCCCTTTTCCCTTACTAGTTTTATAACTTATTCATTTTAATATTTTATTTTATTTTATTTATTGATTTATTTATTTTTATATATATATTTTTTATTTATTTTATTTATTTTTTATTTTTTATTTATTTATATTTATTTATTTTATTATTATTATTTTTCCTGCATTTACCCCTTCTCCTTTATCTTTTACCAAATTATTATATCATTCTTAATTTAATCTTTTTAATGTTATCCCATATACTATAGGTTACCCCTTCTTCCTTATGGATTTTATAATTTAACTTTTTTCTAGATTATTATATTTTTAAATAATTAAAAAGTTTAAATTTTCTAACTAATTAATTAAATAAATTTAAAATACTTTTAATTTTCTAATTAATTAAATAATTAAAAACTTTTAATTTTCTGACTAATTAACTAAATAACGGCTAGTTTTTAACGGCTAAATTTGGGCAATGATGCATCCTTACTATTTATTCATTAAGATCAATTTCCTTCTTCACCTTGTCTTGAGGATGAACCACATTAGATGGTTCGAAACGTCAAACAAAGCCTAATGATGTGATTAATCCAAAAGATTTTCTATCTATATAATATATTTTTTAAATATTTCAATATAAAACTTATTATATTTGTAGAGAGACATCCTTCTTTCCTTGGCACAAAAGTTATGATTATAATCAAATTAATAAAATATTTCAATGTTTAAATAAAAGTAATTGAAAAAAAAAATCAATTAGTTCCAACTAAGAACAAGAATAATAAGAGGAAGATGTGTAATATTTCAATTTCAACTATGTATATATTATATATGATAAAAAAATTTGTATTATATAAAATAATTTAAAAGAGAATTCTTATATTCTAAAATAGTCCCACAGTCAAAAAAAAAAAAAAAACATTTAGTTCCTACTAAGAATAATAATAATAAAAGGGAGATGTGTAATATTTCAATTTCAACTATGTAAATAGTATATATGGTTAAAAGAAATGCATTATAAAAAATAATTGAAAAGAAAATTTTTACGGTTCAAATAGTCCAACTATTCTACATTTTGACCATTTTTTAGGCACATTTTTTAAGCTAATTTTGTTTGAAATCTCGCAAAAAAAAATGTTTTGTGGTAATCGGAAGTTTAAGCTATGTAGTTTTTACAATCCAAGTGACTAAGGGGATTTTCAAGGCTTTGAATCCATTTATCAATTCAAAAATGCAATTCAGACAATGAAAAACTACACATGGTGTATGTATAGATAGATAAATAGATAGAATGGACCAATATAGATCCATTTTAACAGCTGATCTATTCAGATTTGACAATGATCAAATCTCTCAAGGCGCAAACCTTTTTTCATTTGTTTTTCACCTCAAGAGATTAGATCCATCTATATACTTTATAGGTTAAGATGATCTATACTAGTTATTTAACAATAAAGTGAGAAACCATTATAACAAAGTTTATCATGTCATGTTAATAATAATTCCTCTCAACATAATAACTTCTACATGTTTTACGAGTTCAAACACACTAATGAATACAATCACAACAATTGACATATATCTTGATTAACTAACAATTTAATATTCATAAATAGAATTTATGACAGTTACCATATAATGGTTCCTTAGTTTGTAGATCCTTTACATATTATTTTATTTTTACTTCTTCATGTTAGACTGGAAAATGAAGAGAGAGTGAAATTGGACAGCTTAAGAGGAAATATGCACCTCAAGAAGACTCTCCAATAAGAGAAAAATACTCAACAATCACTAATAGATAAGTTACTATGACCATCAAACAATAAGGTACAAAAGTGTGACTCTGTAACTCAACCTCCAATTTTATAGGATTTTTGACTCAAATCACTCGTTCATATTATTAAAAATTATAATTTTATATTTTACAAGTTACTTATTATTCATCTACCTTTGTGCTATTGACACACACACGCTCCCAAGTAATTCCTTATCTAAAAATACAATATAGTGATTACTCCTTGTCTAAATTCTACACGACCTATTTTTACTCATAGATGTGTCCTTCATCTCCTTTTATTATCCTGTTTGAGTGGATGTGCATCTCATTATTACTTTTGTTAAATATTAAGTCTTTTAATATTTCTCAAGACCATTATTATTTTCCCACACTTGAATTTGAACTTGAATCCCTTGTTTATCTTCCTTATCTTCAATAGTAGTATTTATTTTTCCCAATGGCTTTTAGTTTAGGCTATTTTATTTTCTTAGTTATGAAATTTACTAAAGTATATGCTCAAAATCAATCTTTTCAATTTTATGTTTTCTTAAACCGAACAGAACAAAATGCACTTGTCTAATTAACCATCTTTTCACATGATAAATGAACCATTTTTCATTGATATATAAAATATATAATGCAATGGTGCCATCATATTTCATATCTTTCAATAGTTACCTTCAAGTAAGTACTAAGGGTACCATGTCATGCATGCCATTAAAAAACACATCTTCTTTGGTTAGGAAAATGGTGCAACCATACAAATCGACTTAACCAAATTTGTCACTACATATTTGAAATATTAATGATCACTTAGGAATAAGGATGACACTTTATCACATGCCCCTAATATAAACCTCATGAATGGCCAAATCTGTAACATACCCTACTGGAAACATGCAAGCTCAGGATAAAAGCATCACTATCTTTTCAACCCAAATCATGGAAAATAAGTGCTAATATGTGGAAAAATTAATGTTATTACTCCTCTCTTAATGATACACTATGCACTTCCATGCAATCCCATTACCCATATATAAAGTATTTAACAAGCACATTCCTTATGCATACCCACACTAAAACCAATATATCAAATTGTTCATAATCTTAAATTAACAGATATCATTAATGAAATAACATATTATAGTATAGTGACTCAATGAAGAGTCCATACAATATTAGTGCACTCCCAAATAATATATGCCTATGTCTTCCCTGTCACATAAGCCAAACCACAAGTAACATATATAAATTATGCATCTAAAATATATTTATTTCAATGTATCATAACCATATTAGTCGAAAATGTTAATTACATAATACCAATGCACATTTAATCCATCAAAATTATCATATAAACATTTAAATAAAAGTAATTCAAAATTGTCAATTAAATCCAATTAAATGGTTTAGAAGTTTATGTTTTCTCATCATAACACATGTCAATAAACCAAGTGATTTGTAAACAAAATGATTTCAAATAATAAGTATAGTCGACTTTACTAGTAAAGTAAATGAGGTACTACATCTCTGTAACACCCTTGTTCAACCGCTCGAATTAAATAACATATATATGCAAAACTAGGTTGGTGAGCCAAGGCACACCAAGTAGGATAATGAGTCTAGGACATCTTTTGAGGGTTTTTGTGCTCATGTGCATGTGTGTATATGTGTTATGGTGCCCATTATGCCCATGTATATGAGTTTTTTGTGTTTTGGGGTTGGTATACCCATGTGCACATGTTTTATATTTAGAGGTTAGAAGGTTTGGTGATGTAATTATGACGTCACAATCATATTAATAAAATATAATGGATGTATACAAAAAATATGAAACGATTATGGGGGTTGAGACTCCATGGATGAGTAAGAAGAATCACATTTGATTCAATAATAATTAAAAGTCCACATTAAAATAATGAAGGTCCACTAAGTGGCTTGGGGAAGTGCCAAGTGGCACAACATAGGAATTCAATAAAAGAGGCATGCAGGCACTGTGAAGGGGGGATTCATGCACTGTGAAGATGATTCATGTTCACAAATTTCGGAATATATTCATTGAAGCATGGAAACAGAAGTGGAAATGAAACCCTGTAAGGGTACCTGGAATGCTCGTGAAGGAATTTGAACTCCTAGAAGCACCAGGACTATGGAAATTTTTTGTCTAGCTATTAAGGTGCCTTAGAAGGTGGTGGAAAAACCTAAGGGATTATAGTTGCAAAGATGGGTGTGCACCACTTGGGTGCAGGTTGATGGAGAAAGTGTGCATTTTGGTTAGAGGCTACCAGGTTTGGAACCTTGGCTACGTAAGAGCTCATAAGTGTACCTGGAAGACCCTTGAAGGAAATGGAACTCTTGGAAAATGCATGACTCTAGAACATCCATGGATGGCTAATATAGGGGATAATTGGTGATGTGAGTCTGCTAGTTAGAGGTTGCTGGGTTTGGTACCTTGGCTAGTTGTTTTTTACTAAGAATGTACCATGATTTGTGTGAGTTGATTCCAATGGAGTCAAATCCCTAGCTCAGGGGTGACACATTATTGAAAGAAAATGAACTATGTGGTCTATGTTTAGGTGGAATATTGAAGGCCTACATCGATTTCGCACCAATTGAAAGAATAATTTATTTTTTGTATTTTGTTTCCACTGCAATGTTTATATATGTTAATGGAATATATCTAAATGTTGATTTAAGGAATATAATTATGTTGTAATATACTCGTGCCTATGTTTTTTTATTTTAGTATGCATTTATAATATGCATTGCATCATGTAAATTATCAGGTGATATTTTCCCAGAGAAGGGGAAATTTTGTAGATTCTAGGTTGCTAGGAGTATATAGGAAGGAATTGGGCCTCAATAGGAGTCTAGAATAAGTCAATAGTGGCTCAGGTATGTTACGAGTGCTATCAGGGCCTAGGATACAACACTAGGCTTGTTTGGCTCTAGCACATATATGGGTTATAGATTTTAGGTAAAGTATTTAACCAAATGTTGATAAGTGGATGTCTCCCAAGTGTTTATTATAATGCTCCAAGTGGAATTATGGAGATTGAATACAACGATTAAAATTTTCAATTATAAACCCTTGCTGAATGACATAAAATCAAGATTTTGTTGAGCTGAATAAATTATAGAGCTAGACATGGAGTAATATGGGGAGAGTTTGAGAGAAACCACCAAATTTATACCATATTTTTTAAACTTATATGCAAATTGGTAAAAAGGAGTTCAAAGTGCAAGTTATAGCGTTGAATAGCCATTGATCTATAGTGAAACAAAATATTTTTTTCGAGATCAACTGTTGTCCCCCCCTCATGGTCAAAGCTTAATGAGTGGGGGGGAGACATTATAGGTGGTATCATTCCACTATTTTTGCCACACATTTAAGGTAGGTTTGAACTCCTTCCAAATTGGATTAATTCACTTAGATTTTCCTACATGCATGGAGAGTGGTTTCACCTTTTCACTCATAAAGTTGGTGTTAAACCACATTTAAGTTAGCAAGGAGAAATCTACATCGCCAAGATCAATGGTGGACCAATGACTCAAATTGACTATGGACCCACCCCCTCATGGTTGAAGTTTACAAGATGCGTGATTGAGGTGTTTATTATTGGTTACCCACATATTCCATTTGGACAGCATTGTTGTTTATATTCAGTTTCATTACTTGTAGCACAACTTACTATTTTTAGGTCTTAAAGTTTCAGAGCCTTTTTGAGGGACTAAAAGATATTTTTAGTGAAAACTAAGAGATCAGAAAAGTAACAAGTCATTTTAGCTATTTTTTTTTCCTCCTCTTTGAGATATTTGAAACGAGGTATTATGATAGCCAAAGGAACATTTTATGCCAAAGTTATGACCCTGGGAAGTTGATGTTCCAACTTATCCCAATGGGGACCACAAGATTTTGGTGCTTCATCTCCTAGGGTTACGGTTTTGGATGTTTAGGCTTTCTCATTGTTTTGCAATGATAAAAAGGCCATCGAGCCTCATTGTGACATAGTTTACAAGAATATAGCGCCACATCTCTTCTCAGAGATAAGCTCCCATCGTCTGAGCTATTTTATTTCCATTATATATGTAAGCATATTTAAACTCTTTGATATTAATGAAATGAAGTGTTATTGTTGTTGCATCTCTGTATTTATGGTTATATTTTTATTATGTTACGTTCTTATTTAAGTTTGGATTAGTGGTAGCATAGAGATATGATATTTCTCTATTTTTATTTTCATGTACCCAACAAGGTAGGGGTATAAGGAATTAGGGTTCAATCTGGTTGAAACTTTGTAAGACCAAACTTGAATGATCAGAATTTGGATCAGGGCCTAAAATTAGATAAAATTTCAAAGTGCAAAATTTTTTTTAGACTTTAATAATCAGATAGAGTTCATCGCTAGGATTCCAGCGCAACTCGTTTCATCAAAATCCAAATTCGTATGACTGAGTTATCGTCTGTTGTTCGTTTTTGAAAACAAGAAAAAATTGAGCAGAACAGGTACAATGTTAATGTGGCAGGTACAGTCAGCATTGTAAGAATATTCTCCAGATTGTAGCTCGTGAAACTGTGACAAGTGTCACCTTCAGATTTTCCAGATGGGTTAATTGAATAGAAAAAATTCCCAATGACCTTAAAATTCTTCCTAAATTGGAATTTGAAATTTTTTAAGGGTTGGAGTGAAAACCAACCAGAGGGCACCACTTGTAATTTCTAGTGGGCCACCTCCTAACCGTAAGGTCAAATTATTTGATGATATTAAGGTTTAGGAACATTAGTTATGGTGGAATTTAAAATACATATAAGATATATTACAATATATATATATTATTATATATTTTCAAACTTATATACAAATCGACAGAATTTACCAATTTTAGGAGGAGTCACTAATCAGTTTGGAGAAGGGTCAAATACACAGAGTCAGCAGATTTGGCGGGGTGGACTTTCTTGTAACGTGGAGTAAAATTATATGGCGAGGTCGGGGCTTGAACCCCTTGTTTTCACTCTGTAATTTGTAAGATTGGCAAGAAAAAATGGTAGAGGACATCATCAAACCACCTTGGAGTCCTAGATCTAGCCTTCCTAGACTCAGAGATGGATCTCTCTGTTTTTATGATTTAGCTTGATAATTATAAATGTTGATATTAGGCTAGTTATAGAAATGAGGGTTTTTTGTTTGATTGATTGGGTGGTTCGAAAGAAAAAGTTGCAAAACTTAATCTATTGGGCTATGGAGTCATAAAAGGTAGAATCGCGAATCAACTTTTCAAGAGAATTCACAGGGCAAGCTAACTATGTAGACTAGATCTTACTAGAAGTGTGAATATGAGATGGGAGAAGGAGATTAAGGTTCAACTTAAATGCAGAGCAGACCGTCTCAGAATTATGCATTCGGGTCTTAGAGGAAAACATTAAGATAGTAAACACAGAAAAAATTAAGGTGCTCTTTTAGCAAATCTTAATCTAAATTATCTATTTTGAAATCAGATAAATTGATGCACAACATGAAAAGAAAAAGGAAAAAATTAATACAGAGGAAAAAAACTTCCCATTAACATAGCTCAAGAATCCTATGAATGGTCTCTTATTATTGATGCCCAACTCTAACAATTACGAAGTTCCAATACTTCTTACAATGCAAGCTTTATCAGGGTCCAATTTTCCAACCCTTGATACTACTAAGGCATGCAGTATTTATCTAAAGAATAAGTTAGTTTCCCTATCTTACTCGGTGATGAGCTCCATCATTAGACATATTTTGAGGGGTTAATAGTCACCTTTTTTCCTTCTTAGATCTCCTTTTCTTGCATTTTATTATTATTTGGGTTTATGATGCTAGTATAGGTGGTGATTGAAGCTAACATACTTTGAGTGCCTAATATAAGGTTGAATGCATAAAATCATGATTTTTTAAGCACTTTTATAAATATTTTATCACAAAGACTTGGAGGAGACAACAAGGAGAAAATATAGGAGTATTTTCCACCCTCAAAGGCAGCCAAAGGATCCCAGAGATTCTCTCCAAGCAATTTGAATTCCAAGAGGCAGCCAAGCAACTGAAGACAAAGGGCCCTCAATCTATGTTTACTTGGAGTCAAAGTGGACTCAATCACCATCTTCAAAGGAGATGTTGGTAGCTACCCTGTAGGATAAATAGAGCAGAGTTAGAGCTAGGAAGAGTTAGTCTATTCTAGTCTCGATTTCATTCAGAACTATTGCTATGAGCTACTGAGCTTTTTTTTTTATTCGGGGATCAAAATTTCAGAGATGTATACAGTTATTATTTTATGAAATGAGAAAACCGATTCCATTTGACTGATTTAAGTTTAGAGGGCTAGGCTCATGGGTTAGGGCGCAAACCATGTGCCTCAGCTTCTCTGCTGTTCTTATCTTTTCCTTTCTATCATTTAGCTAGTTTTGGTTCTGCCATTTAAGTTAGATCTACTTCTGATAAGTTCCATTGCTATTTAGTTTTTGTGTTGTTGTAGTTTCAATTGCTTATGCATAGTGAAATAGAGGAAAAATCCAAAAATGTGGTTAAGTCTCTCCCCTCTCATCTCTGTCAATAGAGTTCGAGTCGGGTAGATCTCCCCACGGGCCAAACTTGCTTTCCGTCCGAGTTTGGGGAAGAATTTGTATTTACCAATTCCAAGCCTTTCCTTCACTGTTTCACCCCGCATTTATGTTTGTTTCCCATGCATAAATCTATAGGTGTGGTCCACTTATAAGGACTTCTCTTATGCTTCCATTTCCCTCCTTTACTTCTCACTTTAACCGCTACACTTACCTTCTTCTTTTCCTAATGCACTTAGCCCTTCAAAGCCTGATTCCTTTTCTTTTTTCATTCACGGTGCCTTTAACTTTTAAACACTAAATTCTTGGAAAAACCATCAAAATCCATCTTCTGCCTTTCTTCCTTGAAACTCATGCCACTATACATCGCAGTCACACTTCGCATTTTTTACCTTTTGTCTTGAATACTTACCGCTATCCTTTGACGATTGCCCGTTGTATTCCTTTGTTCTATCGATCCCGACCTCCACCTTTCTCCTCAAAATTCCTGCCATCATACATCACATTTCTTAAATAGCAACATTCAACTCTTACCTTTAAACACTTACAGCTTGTTCTGGCCGATTGTGATCACGCAAATCGAAAATTGAATCATTTACCTTTTTGCATAATGCTTATAGCTTATTTCCATCGATGTGATAACTCCACCACTATTCGGCCACCACGTCAATCACACTTCACATCATTTAGATCTTACCCTTAACACTTACTTCTTGTTCTTGTGATTGCGGTATCGCAAATCACATCTCGTAGTTCATACTATATCGAACATCGTAGCTTGCAACTTTTCCCTTTTTCCTTTCATCAAGACATCATCCCCATCGCACATCGCCTCTTGCAACCTTTACTACATCGCACATCGCACTTTCCACATTTCAGTTCAATCCGTTAAGCCCTTACCTCTGTCCATTTAAACTTGTGAAGTTGTGATTGCGACATCGCACATTGTAGCTTTTACCTCCATCGCATTTCACCTGTCACTCCTGAGTTGTTTTCGCTCCAAAGCCTTTTTGCACTATAATAAAGTTCTAACAAGGTTTTAAACCTCCCTGTTTCCACTTCTAAGCCTTTTTCAATTATCTCTACTCCAAATTCATTTCTCATGTTATAATAAAGTTTTCTAAGGTTTTAACCCCCCTCATTCCGCTTCCAAACCTCGTTTCAAGCGTGGAACCTCCCATTAGCCTCTTTTAGCCCTTTTTCTTCCTCCAAACTGAAAATTAACTATTTTTAGTTAGAATTAAGTCATGATTGCATGGATAAGAGCATGGTAGATAGATCATAGGACAAGTGGAATGCATTTAGCCATTTGGCCAAGTTAAGTGTGGTTTAGAATTAGTTTCCTTTCTGCCATTTATTTTCATCAAGTTAGCTTAGTTTCTTTTCAGTCATTTCCCTTTTTTCCAATTAAATTAGTTCATTATTTTCATTTCTTTTCCGCACATTATTTTAATTTCCTTTGGTTCATTTCCTTCCAGTAATTTACTTTCCATTTGTTCTCATAACTTGAATAGCACCCTTTTGTAAAGAAGAAGAGGATGACATGAACATAATGCATTTTTTGTGTATATAACACTATCACCTCAAAGTTTGTACGAACCCCTAGTTGATAAAGTAAAGTAGGGCAACCCCTGAGATTTGCAACACTCTTGGTGCAATACTAGGGCTCACCACTTTTTGGCGTCATTGCTAGGCAGGTGTCTAGTATATATTTTGATTATGTTTTAGCATTCTTTTCTACTTTCCATTATTTTCATGTCACTTCAGAAATATTGAAAAAGTACAAAAAATTATCTAATTTTCATGCCTCGCAGGACTAGGAATACTCAAAGACAAACCTTACCTAAAACCCCCACATCACCTCTAGCCACCAGGCTTCACTCTTCTTAAGTGGCAGTGAGATTGAAACCCCTCTAGGAGAGCCTTCTAAATATTTTGAGGATCCTATTGGGGAAGAAGAACGAGAACTTATTTCAACTGATGGACTTGCTTCACCTATCTTGACCATGGCAGTGACCCAGAGAGTATTTCCCATAAGAGAGGTAGATGGGGACACTAAGATGAAAAATATTAGCCCCTTAGCTCTTCCACACTTAAATTGACTCACCTCTGAGGACCCTGACACATTCATGTTTGAATTTTCTGTTGTCTATAGGACTTATGACTACACCTCTGATGATTAGAAGTTGGAGCTATTCCCATCCACCCTTAAGGATGCAACCTTGCGTTGGTTCATGGGTCTGCCTGGGGATAGCATCACTACTTGGCCACAGATGGAAGAGGCCTTCAACAACAAGTATAAATACTACTTTAGGTCCAAGGAAACTAAGGATGAGATATTTAGGATGAATCTAGGGCTTCATGAATCCCTAGAGGATTATGAAGATAGGTTTCAAATGAACTATAAGAGAGCCAATTGTACTCTTGATCCTGACTCACTCAAACTTTTACTTATTAAAGGGATCAATAAAGATATGATAGAAACCTTGAATATGTTATCAGGAGGGGATATCTACCAACAACCCTATGAAACAATCAAAAATTTCTTCTCGAACCATTCTAGGCATTTAGGAAAAATGGCAGAGCTAGTCAAAGTACATCCAATACCCCTTCCTCTTCCACCTTCATAAAACATGAGATTGGAAACATGCTAGAGGAATTCAAGAGTGACATCATGCACACATTTTCTTTGCAAATGGACACAATGAAAGTCAAAAGGAGGCAAGAGGAAGCAGAGAGGGCCCTGGCCATATTTTTTCCTAGATGTACAAGGAAACTTCCAAGAAATGAATGTCCATTGAATGTCACAGAGGTTTTCTTAGTCTGTGAAGAGAATCATGCCACAAAAAATTGTCCCTCCTTACCTCGACTTAAAGTTGTATATCAAGGTGGGGAAACAATGACAGAGAAACTCTGTTTCATCAACCAGAGGAGGCCTCATGACCCTCGACCATATCAACAAGGTATGCAAGGTGCTCCTCACTCTTACTATTATAACAATCAAATTGCACCGATGCAACCTTGGTACACCCCTTCTCCTTCATCTTGGTCTACACATCCTACTTGGCCTTCCAACCCTTCATATCATCCTCAACCAGTAAAACAACCATTTCAGCAGTATGTTCCACAACAAAATAAATGGAACAATCCATTCCAAGTGTGGAGGCCTCAATAAAATCAACTACCTGCTCTAATGCCTCCACCCCAACCTCAACTTCATCTTACTCATGTTGCTCCACCTAGGCTACCTATACTTGCACAGCCTAATCTGAACCCAAACAATAGACAAGCACAATAGGCTCCTAGTGGAGAAACATCCCATCCATTTTATGTTGTGGAGATACAGGAGGTTAATCTCAGGTCGAGAAGAGTACTCCCAGACAACCATCACCCATATCCACCTGTAGAGATTGAGGAGGAAAGGAATAAGATAACACTCAGTTCCAACAACCTCATTTTCCTGAGCACTTGATCCACCCTAGCTAGCACACCCCAGAGGAGACTGGACTTCTAGGAGAATTGGAAATTTTGTGTGTAAAGATACCACTTCTCCAAGCCATTAATGATGTCCATATCTACAATAGGCTCATCAAAGAAAAGTGCATGAAGAAACCTGGAAGGAGGAAGAGAGATACCCCCACCATCAATGTGGTAGGACAACTATCTGACTTGATGCTGGGGAAGGTAATATTTCCAAAATACCTGGACCCTGGTAGTCTAATTGTTGATGTACATATAGATGGTGTCATAGTCCACAACAGCCTGATTTATTTAGGGGCTGCCATCAATATCATGACCAAGGAAACTATGTTGAAACTTAATCTCCAAGGGACTTCGAGGAAAACCACAACATTTCTGCAACTTGCAGATCGATCCACAATAATGCTGAAAGGAATTTTTGAGGATGTTATGGTACCATTGACTCTTGGGAGTATCCTACATATTTCCCAGTCCTGCAGCCAAAGACCAAGTTTAATGGTTATCCTCTCATCTTAGGGATACCTTGGTTAGCCACTACAGATGCTTATATTAGTTGTCATGCCTGAAACATGACTATAAAAAATGGTCCCTTGTCTAAACATCTAGCGTTATATCCTCCAATCCAGCCTTCCATTTATCAGATCTCCCTATATGGTTGGAGGATGAAGAATATGAGTTATATAACACTGCCCCTATGTGTACCATAGATGCTATCCTTAGAGGAAAGCAGCTTGACGAAGATGAACTCATCGACCATGCCATTTAAAACTAGTCCCCCACTAACACTCCTCTCAAAACCCTAGTCAAAGAGTTTGAAAGCCAACCTTGGATGGAAGTGTAATTAGTTGAGACGTCAACTTATGAAACCACCAAGGCTGTCGAGTTTGGCCCATCTATAGCTCTGAAAATCAACCCAAACCTCTCAAATGTAGAAGAGAAGTAGCTATGCCAACTTTTGAAAGAAAATCTTGAAACATTTGCTTGGGATTACAAGGACATGAAAGCGATGAATCCTTCAGTATGTAGACATCACATTTGCATCAAATAAGGATGCAAGCCCGTGAGACAACCCCAAAGAAGAATGAACCCAATTTTAAAGGACATAGTCAAAGAAGAGTTGCATAAACTAATGGATGCGGGGTGCATATATCCTATATCCGACAATGAGTGGGTATCTCCTCTTTTCCTAGTCCAAAAGAAGAATGGGAAGTGGCGAATTTGTGTTGATTATCAAGAAATTAAAAAATCCACCAAGAAAGACCATTTCTCTTTTCCCTTTATAGACCATGTCCTGGAAGGCCTTGCAGGGAAGAAATTATTTTCCTTCTTAGATGGGTTCAGTGGGTATAATCAGATTCAAATCAACCCTGAAGACTAGGATAAGACTACTTTCACCTGCCCTTAGGGTACCTTTTCTTATAGATTCCTACCCTTTGGGTTATGCAATTCCCCAGCCACCTTCCAGAGAGATGTCCTAAGCATATTTTCTGAGTTATTCCATGACTCTATCAAAATTTACATGGATGATTTCACACCATATGGGGATGAATTCCAGGAAGCTCTCTCCAATTTGGGTAAAGTAATAAGAAGGTGCATTAAGATGCATCTCTCCTTATCCCAGAAAAGTGTGAATTCTTGAAGAAAGCAGGGGTTGTATTAGGAAACTCCATATCCCAAGTAGGAATACAAGTAGATTCGAACAAAATCACTATCATAAAAAGGGTACCTTCTCCTCAAAAGTAGAAATATGTCAGGAGTTTCTTGGGCTTAGCTAGTTACTATAGAAGGTTCATCAAAGATTTCAGCAAGATGGCTTCACCATTATTTGGGTTATTGGCCAAAGATTCTGAGTTTATTTGGTTTGGTCCTTGTCAAGTGGCTTTTGAGCTCATTAAGAAGAAGTTGACTACTGCCCCCATCCTTCAATGTCCAAATTGGACTCTACCTTTCCACTTCCACACTTATGCATCCGACAAAGCTGTAGCTGCAGCATTAGGATAATTATAAAAAATACCTTTTTCCATTTATTTCATCAAAAATAATTTGTCCAAAGTTGAGCTGAATTATACTATTACTGATAAGGAGATGTTGGCCATTTTCCATGAATTGAACAAATTCAGAAGTTATGTCACTGGATATCTGATTTTTGTTCATAATGACCATGCAACCATCAAGTATTTGATGAACAAACCAAATGTTAATGCTATAATAATTAGATGGTTGTTACTTTTGTAGAAATTTGATTTGGCGATTGTTGATAAACCTAGAAAAGAAAATGTTGCTGCAGATTTTTTGTCCAGGTTATTTGTCCCTAAAAGTGAAGATGTAATGGTGGATGACTAGTCTCCAGATGAGCACCTCTTTGCCATATCAGCACTCTCACCATGGTTTGCTGATATAGCCAACTACTTGGTTGCTGGAATACCCCCTCCTAATCTTTCATTCAAGGAGAGGAGAAAAATCATCAGAAAAAGTGCCCCTTTCACACGGATTGGGGGAAATCTCTCCAAGCTAGGCCCTGATCAAATCCTAAGAAGATGTGTGAGGGAGGAAGAATTTTTTTATATCCTCTTTGAATGTCATCACAACTCATGTGGAGGCCACTTTGCTGCAAAGATAAATACTTACAAAGTTTTGAAGGTAGGTTACTATTGACTTACCCTTCACTAAGATTCTAGAAGATACACCAGCAGGTGTGACCACTGCCAAAGGATGGGGAATCCCACACAAAGGGATGAAATTCCTTTACACCTTCAGGTGGCTCTTGAGCCATTTGAAAAGGGGGGCATGGACTTTGTTGCACCTGTTGATCCACAATCTGGATAAAAGAAGCATATCATAGTGTGCACTAATTACCTGACAAAGTGGGCTGAAGCAAAAGCAGTGAAGGTAGCAACCGAAGACAAAGTAGTAGAATTTCTGAGGGAGAATGTGTTTTACAATTTTGGATATCCTAGAGAAATAGTCAGAGATCAGGGATCACAATTCACCTCTCACCTCATTGAGAATATTTTGAGGAAGCACAAGATTAATAATAGAACTTATATTGCTTATAAACCTCAGGTGAATGGCCAAGTAGAAGTAACTAATAGAGCTTTAGAAATCATCCTCACTAAGGTTGTGAGTAGTAGAAAAAAATATTGGGCAGATAGATTGGTAGAAGCTATTTGGGCCTACAACACCACTTATAAGACAACAACAGGATTCACTCCTTATAAACTAGTCTATGGTAAGAAAGATATAATTTCAGTTGAGTTTGAATTCCATACTTTAAGAATGGATGCTGAATTAAATATAGATTTAAAAAATTCCCAAAAAGAGAGGTTGCTGCAACTAAATGGATTGTATGAGTTCAAAATGAAAGCACTTCTTGACATAGAGGTAGTTCAGCTGCAAAGGAAGGTATGGCATGACAAGAACATCAAAGAAAATACCTTCTAAGAAGGAGGTTGGGCACTGTTGTAAGACTTCAAACGCAAGTTGATGACAAAATGGTTGGGGCCTTAGACAGTGGAGAAATTATTTGATAATGGCGCAGTTCAAATCATGACCATAGATGACGAAGGGAACCCCTTGCTTGTCAATGGTCACAGAATTAAAATTTACAAGAAGCCTTTGTCAAGGGCAGAATTCATCAATTCAATAAGAAGAGAGGTGTATGTGATGGGAAACTCCATAGTTTCCCACACCTCTTGACAAAAAAAAAAGAAAAATAATAAGCTTGTGGTTGAAAATCTCAATGGAGGCAGCTCACTTGTTAAAGAAAAAAAGAAAAAAAAGGAAAGAATAAAGATCCATGGTTGAAAACCTCTCTGAGGCGCCCAAGGAAATTTTGTGGGTTGAAAACCTCCATGGAGGCAACCCACTTTCTTAAAAAATAAAAAATAAAAAAAAATCATTTGCATCGCTGTGTTTTTTTGTGTTTGTTGTTTTGCAGGTTGTTAATGGTTTCTAGAAAACACAGGGAAGCATTCATCTTCTTTTCCCTTCTTCTATCTTTCCATCCATCCCATCATTCACTCCATTCATAACTTCCTCCATCACCTCCATACACCACACTCCTCCATTCCTGAGCATAACGTAGCAAGAGAAGAAACACACAAACAGACTACTACCAACATCAGGAAGTTCCTTAAAAAAAAAAATCCATTCATGGACTGCCAAGAATAACAACAAGGGAAACTGCATAACAGACTATAGGAGAACGAATTCCACCCATCGCATCTCAAGTGCCCCATTTGACATCTACAACAGAGAGAAACAAGAGATAAAGATTAGCAGATCATTTAGGAAGCTAATTGTTCAACAAGTTGCTCACTCAGAGAATAGGAATATGGTGAAAAATGCAGCATCTAAGAAGGCTTGTCTCAAACCTCCATCTCTTGCAACTGCCTTGGGAACAACAATTAAACTCAGTTATAAGCTCTCACCCCTTTCTACGCATTCATAATAGCTGGAAATAATTAATTTGAAGACTTAGAGTTTAAGGGGCAGAAAGGTGGCCAGTTAACTCGGCTACCACCGTGAGGTATGACTGGAATAAAACTAGGAGTACACACCACCTGGGCATGCAAAAGAAAAATTTTAAATCAATTGAGTAGAAGAGAATGAGAAGAGGAAAATACACAGTCCATCCTGAATTAACAAGGAGAAGGAACCTCTGAATGTGGATGCATATGAGGTTTGATGGGACATGGCACCCTATGTGTCTCCCGAAGGAGCTCGCGTGGGGTGGCCATATGGCCTTCTATACAAGCATTAAAGAAGTCTTAAATTCGCCAGCTCGCGTAGACATTAATACCTTTACCTGGATGCCCATTCAACTTCATATGGCGGTTCACTCAGACATGGAGCTCATTCTGGATAGTTCAAATGGTTGTAATTGTAGTGGAGGCTCCCCACTTCCTCTTAGTGGTGTTTTCCCTCCTGGCTTCACTGAATCTAGCACATGAACGCACACTAGTCACCGTTGCACCTTGCTTGCTTGTTTTGAGCCGCTTCCTGGGTACCATTTCACCCACAGTCTCTTCTGCGGTGCCAATTCTCCTTATTGTGCTTGGGCGACTCATCTCGATGGTTTTATTTCTCCACGTTGTGCTCGGTCGACATTATTAGGTGGTGTCAACTCCCCTCTCTAGGCTTCTTTGTACTCTGTCTGTCACTTCTATGGTAGATTTCATCACCCTGCCTCTGCCTCCATGCCACGCCTCCGCCACAGAATGCGGTGTCGGCGAGGCACTAGTCAGGGTCGTGGAGCTCGTTATCATCCTTCTGATAGCTCTGCCTCGGGGTCCTCCTCAACTGATGAGGCGCTGGACCAGCCTCGGGTCACGCAGAGTTATAGAAGACAAGACCTCCATAGTGACTCTGCTTGTTTTGCTAGGAATTTCCCTCCTCCTGCTACTGATCCTCCCAATTGTGCAATCCCTCCTGTTCCTCATGAGCCTGCAAGCCTCCCTATATTTCAAACCTCCCAGCGGGCTAATTTTCACTTTGAATGCTCCTAAAACCATCCCATTGTTATAGCCTTCATCACTGTAACTCTCCAAGAAGAGTCTCCTCTCCCTGCTCCGACCTCTGTAGCCTCTTCCTTGTCCCCTCCCATCCCTAGCTCCCCCAGAAGCTCGGTCTTGCCTGTAGACTTCACTCCGCCTTCCATGGAGGTGCTGCGCAAGGTGGATGCAGTCATTGGCAAAGAAGGCAATCTGAAAGATGGAACGAATGACAGCAGCAATGATTATGGGTGCAGAATTGTGGAAGAACCTCCATCTCAGGCTCATGAACCGTGGTCCTCACAGCTCTCAAACTGTTATGGTATTTCTGGCTAATTACTATTGGAAATTTTTGTTCTTTTGCTTCAAAGATCATCTGGAAAGGCTGATCATTACTTTCTGTATCTTTTTATCTATTATCTTGCAATGTATGAACTGTAGACCAGTTTCCCTTCTAAGGGCGGTCAAAATATTTTTGTTAAAAGGACTGGTTTCTCTACAAGGGCAGTCTAGACTCTCTTGATCAAGAATGGTTATCAAGCCCAGTGTTCAGGCTCTCACAGATGACACTATGGCAGTTTTGTATCAGTAACATTTATACATAATAGGATTAGTTTTACTTAGAAAAAAAAAAAAAAACAAGGAGAAGGAACCAATTGTCTACGACAGAACTAGAGCTAAGCGGAGATATATTGGAACTCCAAATTTAGCTGTGTCATCTAATAAAAGGAGATGTCGTCTCATCCAAACTAGTGAATTGAAAATATTTAGAGGGAGAGGACCGATGGAAGCACGCAGATCTTGAAGAATAAGAAGAAGAACTAGAAAGAAGAAGAGGAAGAACCAGAAAGAAGAAGAGGAAGAACCAACAGAAACAAGAAGAACCAGAAGAAGAAGAGAGAGAGACAAAAGGCCAAAGAAAAACAGAAGAGATGGCCATAGAAGTCATAAAGATAACAGAAAGTGGTCGAGACATAGACTCACAACCCAACATCACATCGCCTCACTACACAAAGATAACCGCCACCATGGCTCCTCTGAGTGCAAAAGAAAAAGGCATATCTCTAGGTATTTCGGAGGTGACAAGAATCAGAGGAAACCAAAAACTTCTCCCCTAAGCCTGATCACCATTCCCCTCCAACACATATTCTCCTCTAACTCATATGTTGTGCACCTCAAAGAAAAATGACTTCTATTTCAAATCAACACTCTAGCCTCCCATGGATCACTCCCTTTCCAAGATTGTACGCAATTCATGAAATTCCACAAGCAAGGCAACATAGTTGATTGGGAAAAGATGGTAGAGTTTTATATGCATAAATTGGTGTTGGAAAATATAGAGCTTTGGGACCCCAATCCTACAATGGGGGCTATGTATTTAATGGTTCTAGCATCTTGGATGGTGAATGAGGACAATAGAGCCAAGGAGATATGGAAGGTCATGGGAAGAAGAAATCAAGAACCCTTATATCTCAGACCAGAATTGTTAAGCACAAGAGGAGTCATCCTTAACCATTGAGAGATTGAAAAGGACCCTTCACTGGTTGAAATCTACCTTCAAGCTCAAAACCAAGTGATAGGCCACTTTGATGATGTTTCTAGGAAGATAGAAGAGGAGTGCATTATGGACATCCATAGGAGATGGAATAGACTCCCACATAGCCTCAAGAACAGGGAGTATCATACTCCAGAAAGACTGAGGGGTGCATTGGAAAGGGCACCAATATACAAAAGAGCCATGCAGGCCAAAAAAATCTGATGGTTGGGACTAAAGCTCAACCCACCTTTTTTGCTGGGGCTGACTGATGAAGAGGACACAAATGCACAGGATAGAGAATGGGAGAATGTAGAAAAGAATTATGGATTTTACCCACTTGGGGAAACTCCCAAACTCCTTCCTCCGGAAATCAGCGAGGCTATCAAATATTTGAAGGAAACAGAGGTGGAGTATCAGTTGCTTAGAGGATGAGCAACCATTCAGTGCGGGAGTAATGATGAGCTCAATCATTAGACATATTTGGAAGGGTTAATAGTCACCTTTTTTCCTTCTTAGATCTCTTTTTCTTTCATTTTATTATTTTTGGGTTTATGATGCTAGTATAGGTGGTGATTAAGGCTAAGATTATCTGGGTGCCTAATATAAGTTTGAGTGCATAAAATCATGATTTATTAAGCACTTTTATAAATATTTTGTCACAAATACTTGGAGGAGACAACAAGGAGAAAATATAGGAGGATTTCCCACCCTCAAAGGTAGTTAAAGGATCCCAAAGATTCTCTCCAAGCAATTCAAATTCCAAGAGGCAACCAAGAAAATGAAGACAAAGGGCACTCAATCTATGTTTACTTGGATTCAAAGTGGACTTAATTACCATTTTCAAGGGAGCTGTTGGTAGCTTCCCTATAGGATAAATAGAGAAGATCTAGAGCTAGGAAGAGTTAGTATATTCTAGTCTTGATTCCATTCAGAACTATTGCTATGAGCTATTAAGATTTTTGTTTTATTCAGGAATAAAAATTTCAGAGATGTATGCACTTATTATTTTATTAAATGAGAAGACTAATTCCATTTGATTGATTTAAGTTTAGAGGGGTAGGCTCCTGCGTTAGGGCCCAATCCATGTGCCTCAACTTCTCTGTTGTTCTTATCTTTTCCTTTCTATCATTTAGATAGTTTTGCTTCTCCCTTTTAAGTTAGATCTTCTTCTAATAAGTTTCATTACTATTTAGTTTTTGTGCTGCGATAGTTTAAATTTCTTATGCATAGTGAAATAGAGGAAAAACTCCAAAGTTGTGGTTAAGTCTCTCCCCTCTAATCTCTATCAATATAGTTCGAGTTGGGAAGACCTCCCCACACGCCAAACTTACTTTCTGTTTGAGTTTAGGGAAGAATTTGTATTTACCAAGTCCAAGCCTTTCTCGTGCATAAATCTATAGGTGTGCTCCACTTCTGAGCACTACTAGCACTTCCATTTCCCTCCTTTACTTCTCACTTTAACCACTTCACTTACCTTCTTCTTTGCCTAATGCACTTAGCCCTTCAAATCCTGATTCCTTTGTTTTTTTCATTCATGGTACCTTTACCTTTTAAACTCTAAACTCTTGGAAAAACCATTGAAATTTGTCTTCCACCTTTCCTCTTATAAACTCCTACCACCGTACATCGTAGTCACACTTTGCATTGTTTACCTTTTGTCTTGAAGACTTACCGCTCTCCTTTGTCGATTGCCCACCATATTCCTTTGTTCTATCGATTGTTGTCACCTTACTCATTTTAACGCAAAACACTTGAAAAACCATTGAAAACTAACCTCTGCCTTTCTCATTGAAATTCCCTCCATCGTACATCACATTTAGAAAATCACAACATTCAATTCTTACCTTTAAACACTTACCGATTTTTCTGGCCGATCGTGATATTGCGATCGCGCTATCGCAAATCACAACATTTACCTTTTTTCATAATTCTTACCGCTTATTTCCGCTGATGCGATAACTCCGCCATGGTCCCACCACCACGTCAATAGAAATTTTCATCCTTTAGATATTTCCCTTAACGCTTACCACTCATTCTTGCGATTCCGGTATCGCAAATCACATTCCACAGTTCATACCATATCGCACATCGCAGCTCGCAACATTTCCCTTTTTCCTTTCACTGCCACATCATCCCCATCGCACATCACCTCCCGCAACCTTTACCATAGCGCACATCACACTTAGCACATTTCAGTTCATTCCATTAAGCCCTTACCTCTCTCCATTTAAACTTGTGAAGTTGTGATTGCGACATCACACATCTCAACTTTTACCCCCATCGCATTCCTCCACATCACTCTTGAGTTATTTTCACTCCAAATCCTTTTTTCACTATAATAAAGTTCTAACAAGGTTTTAAAACTCCCTCTTTCCACTTCTAATAATTTTTCAAATATCTCTGCTCCAAATTCATTTCTGATGTTATAATCAAGTTTTCTAAGGTTTTAACCCCCCTCATTCCGCTTCCAAACCTAGTTTCATGCGATGAACCTCCCATTAGCCTCTTTTAGCCCTTTTTCTTCTTCCAAACTACAAATTAAATATTTTTAGTTATAATTAAGTCATGATTTCATGGATAAGAGCATGGTAAATAGATCATAGGACAAGTGGAATGCATTTAGCTATTTGGACAAGTTAAGTGTGGTTTAGAATTAGTTTCCTTTCTTCCATTTATTTTCAGCAAGTTAGCTTAGTTTGTTTTCAGTCATTTCCCTTTTTTCCAATTAAATTAGTTTTTCTTGTCATTTATTTTCCACAATTTAGTTTAATTTCCTTTCTATCATTTCCTTCCAGTAATTTATTTTCCAGTTGTTGTCATAACTTGAATAGCACACTTTCGTAAAGCAGAAGAGGTTGACATGAACCAAATGCATTTGTTGTGTATATATCATTGTCACCTCAAAGTTTGTACGAAATTCGGGTTGATAAAGTAAAGTACGACATCCCCTGGGAGTTGCAACACTCTTGGTGCAATACTAGGGCTCATCACTCGGCAACCTATCATTGATTACAATTTAGCAGAAAATAGACAAGTGTGGACATGCAAGGCCTGATCAGAAATATATGACAAAGAAACTGCCTTTGGAATAAAGTTTTGGCAACTCTTCATAGATCCAAATGCTTCAATGGCTCCTCAGAAGATCAAACAATAATATTGGAGGTGGTTGTGATGGCCATGAAGAGGTAACCAGTGGTGGCTCTAACATTAGGCCATACTCTTCAGAAAACTGACGTTGGATAATTAAGTCTGGTGCAACGTTGACTACTTTTCATCGATTAGTGACTGAGTGGATGTTCTTTGTTGCATTTTCTGTTTCTATTGTTATAACATAATAATTTTATAAATACGCCTTTCCCGACTCGACCCTTGGTGTCTCTTTGCTACCCAAGTCCTTTATACCTTGTTTAACCTTATTTCTTCATAAAATGATGTTCAAACCTCATATGCCCAACTCGACCCTTTTATACAAAAAATTGTAAAAAACCCGTATATCTAGACCTGAAAATGTTTATATTTTAGTTCTGAACCTTATCGCATCCATAGAAAATCACACATCGCATTTTTTAGAGTTTAATTTATAAGAAATGGAATCGGCGATTCGATGCAAAGTAAAGATATGACGTGGCAGGTAAGGTGGGACCAAACTGTAGCCGGTAGATCACAAATATTTAACACGAAGCAGTAGAGGTAAACTCTAAAGTATGTGAAGTGCAAAGCATGGAGGTAAAATATAAAACATGTGAAATGTGATTTTCACTATCGGAGGATGATGTGGCAAGGAGGATGGAGCCCACTACATTGGCAGAGTTATAAAGCGGAGAATGATTTCAGTGGTATAGTAAAGTTTATGATGTTCCATATGATATGTCAATGTATTTCAATGTATTTCAAATGGCTATGAAGTGGGGGGTGGAGCTGTTGTGGTGGGACCAACCGCATCGCAAGTTAAACCAAATACCTTGCAGGCGCTTTAATGGTAATTTGTAATATTTACGATTTGAAATGGTGGTTAAACAGGTAAAGTAGGAAAATGAAGCAAAAAGGTGGAAAGTTAAGGTTTAATGATTTTTAAGGGAAATGAAATGAAAAAGGGGTTTGTAATGCAATTATGTGATTCAATCTCTGCCATTTATCGAGACTCAGATCCACGGTCCTTTCTCCTCCTTTGTTGTGGTTTGCCGATATTGTTTCTTTGGCCATGCCCATTAGTTTCTTGGTTTTTTCATGGAATAATTTGAATCATCCACTACTTGACCCTCTTTAGCACTCACGACTCGATCCAAAGTGCACGTCTTGACCCAATCATGTTCATGACTCTGCCCAGCACGTTCACGACTTAGCCTTTGATTGTTTTTTTTTCCTTAACTACTTCTCTTCTACCTTTGTCTTCGCTAATGGTATAATGTTGCTCCTTGCCTCCCTGTTGCCTTTTTTTCCTTTGATTTTTTCTTTGGAAATTATTTTGAATATTGACATCCATGTACAGCATGAAAAATTTACAAAGAAAAAGTACACAGTCACCTTGTGATACTTTAAATTATAGTGTTCTAACAGTGGCTCTAGTTGGGGATGGAATCTCCTTCAGGAGGTGTCAAGTAGCCTGATCCATTGGGTTTATCCCACAACTTGTACCTGGATCTATCAGGCAACTTGGTGACTGGAAACTAGCTGATCATTCCACCTGACTTTGAATGATAGAAATAGACCAGATGCTTGGCCAACCAACTTATTAGCCTACTTAGATCTGAAATGAAACTACAATTGCACTTATCCACTACAATCGACCAAGCTAAACATACTACTACACCTTGAAAAATTGAATGGTGAGACCAGGACTGTGATGAAACAAAAGTCTGAAACACATTGATATGAAAATGAAAATAAATCTAAACTAAAATTTGAAATATACTCAGAGTGGTGAGCATATTTACACCCCTACCTACCCTAATCTTCTGAAATTATTTCCTTTTTAAATTATATAATAATACTAGTGTACCTAGTCAAGCAACTTCTTGAATGACTCCTTTCTTCCACCGCTCTTCACCACATTCAACAAAAAACCTGATAATAGTATTTGATCGAAATTCCTGACATGATCTTATTTACATGGATCTTCGTATATTTGGAAAGCAATTGTCATGCCAGAAATATGTGCAGGCTTTGCAAAGAAAAATTCCTCCATACAGATAGCCACTGGATCAAGATACTCTTGATTTATTTCTGGGTATTCTGACTCAGCCCACTCAGTTTCATATCCTACTACTGTAGATGTGCTCTACAAGTCTTCAATCAACTTGGAACATGTTTGCACACTACTTGATGATTGTTGTGCTACTAATTCCACTAAATCAAACAGTGTGCAAGACTGTCTCATCATATCCATATCATAGTATATTTTGAGAGAATTATGAACACAGGAAGATTGACTTTGAACACAAAAACCATCCAACATGTCTGTTATTGGGTCAGGTGGTGATTTATATTGTAGTGTTGGTTCTTCTGAGACCTCATGTTTTCTCTTACAACTATCAGCCAAAATATGATCCCGATTCCCTTTTATAATCTGAAATGCATTAAAGCACAAAGGTAGAGAGTCAAACTGGATCAATCCATCATCTGTTTTAGACTCTGTGATTTCATCTGCTACTTGACTTTCAAAAGAACTCAAGGGATGAAACCTTGGATCTAAAACAAATGTTTTATCATCCTCGATTTCCTCATCTGATTGGTAAGAGAGTTCTCTTCTCCTATGATTATCAACTAGAATGTGATCCGGATTCCCTTTCACCATCTGAAATGAATTGAAACATAAGGGTAATGACTCAATATGTATTGGTTCCTCCTCTTTTTTAGATTCTATGATTTCAAGATGACTGAGGGGGATAAATTATGGATCTGAAAAAGGTTTTGTATCCTCCCTCTTTTCCTCAACTAACTCATTAGAGCATTCCTCTTCCTTCCTTTTTGCAACCTACTTGTAATGCTCTCTTAAGAGTGAGGAAAAAGATAGAGGAAGGCATTTTGTACTTACTTTATAACTTCCTGCATTTTCCTCCTTACAATATTGCTCAACATGTAGATTTTGGTTTCCGTCTTTTCATGGTGGCGACCAGGCCTCTTCTTCCCATGGAGACAATGTTGGTTGCTCTGTAAAGTTAGTATCGACCTCAACCTTATTACCTTCTTCATGATAATCATATTCGATATGGATACCTCTATATGCAAGGTCATCTATCATGTACATTGTTGTTGACGATTTTCCTACCTCCTTCTGATTTTTGACTTCCTGTTTGGCTGTGTTGTTGATAGAGTACATGAAAAAATCATTTACTATTTTAGGGTGTCTAGGATGGGCTGAAAACTTCTTGGGTGCATTTATGTTTATCTTTTCTGGAACTAATGGAACATGGGGTATCTGAACAACAAGTTCCTCTTTCCAGATAATCATATAAATCATCTCGAGGAGATTTTCATGCAATCTGGTAATGTAGCTCTCATGCTCGTGAGTAAGTTGTATTGTTTAATTAAAAAGAGTGACGATGTGGATCCTAACCCCGCAGTTAGTAACCTCGAGGACGTATATAAACAACCATTAAGTAGCGATAATAATGTTTTGGGTCATGGTCTTATTCATAAACATGAAGGATGTTATGATTGTTCGGTAAACATTAATGCACAATTAGATGAAATAGGGGAACGAGTTCCATGTGTCCCGTGTAGCTCGTTGAATGGGATTTCGAAATTAATAAGCAGTGAGCCTCGAAGCATGGAGGAGATAGACATTAATAGGAAGATCTTGTTTGATGAAGATAGAAATATTAATAAGGAAACTTTATATGGATGTGAGAGTAGTATTAACGCGGATGAAGAAAATATTAAAAAGAAACCCTTATATGATGAGGATAGATATATTAATAGGGAGCCCTCATTTGGTGTGGAAAGAAATATTAATAGGAAGCCCTTATGTGATGATCCCTTGAACAAAAATGTTGCTAACGTTTCCTTGATGGAATTAAGTCATGATACCCATAGGATTCTAAGCAAAGGTTTGGGATTTGCTATTGCTTCTAAAGGTATTTCGAATGAGAACATTTTGTGCAACATTGAGGAGGGCATTCAAGGTTTACCTTTGGATGACAAAGAAGCTCTTAGACAGGAATGCTCCCTAATTCTAAGAAAAGCTAAACCCCCTAAAAGTAACCTTAGCAAGGACGATATAGACGCTCTTAGAGCCCTTCGTAATAGCGATGATATTGTGTTCCTTAAGGCAGACAAGGGAGGGGTTGCTGTCATTTTAGATAAGGAGGATTATATTAGAAAAATGAAAGAGCATCTTGATTGCGGTAGCTATAAGGAGTTGAATTCCAAAACCTTTCCAAAGATCTTAAGAGAGGTTAAGAAGGCAATCTCGAACTCCCATCTCGATGATAGGTTGAAGAAGAAATTGACACCCTCCTGTGAGTTCACTCCGAGAATTTATGGGCTTCCTAAGATTCATAAATATGGGATTCCCCTTAGACCAATTGTCAAACCATTGGATCCCCCACTTATGAACTAGAAAAATATGTCGCAAAAATTATCAAACATTTGGTTGGGAACATTGATTCCTTTATCAAGGACTCAAGTGACCTCATCAAGATTATTAAAAAAGAGAGGGTGGAAGAGAGAGATATCCTAGTAAGATTTGATGTGGTTTCATTATTTACCAAAATCTCATTAGATGAAGCAGTCAGGTTATTAATGAGGTCACAGATCCTAAAACAACCAATATTGCTGAGATTTGTTTACGATCCACCTTCTTTAGCTTCCAAGGAGAATTCTATGAGCAGGTATCTAGTGTCACAATGGGATCACCACTCTCACCTATTGTGGCCAACTTATTCATGGAAAACTTCGAGAAGAAAGCCCTCGCTTCATTTTCCTTAAGTCCAGCTTGGTGGAAAAGATTTGTAGATGACACTAACATAAAGTGGTTGCATGGTAGGGAGAACCTCAAGAAATTCTTCGATCACCTCAACTCAATTTCCTTAGAAATTAAGTTTACCAAGGAGATGGAAGAAAACAAGAGCATTCCTTTCTTGGATGTACTAGTTACCAGAAAAGGAGATAGAACTTTAGGGCATCAAGTTTTTAAGAAGAAAACCCATACTAACAACTACCTTCAAGCAGATTCTTACCATCACTCTACTCAAAAATTTGGTTTCCTTAACACTCTTGTGGTAAGAGCCCTGAGAATATCAAATAAGGAGCACCTGGAGGAAGAACTCTCTCGACTAACATCTGTTTTCTTGGGTATAGGGTATAAGGAAAGGGAAATCAGGAAAGCCATAAACAGAGAAAAAAGCGTTGTCATGTCCAAGGAACACCATGATCCTCAAGAGAGGGGTGGAAAGGTTTTTTTGCCATACATTAAAGGTGTGACAGATAATTTTGCCAGGGTTTTGGGGAAGAGAAATGTTTTTGCACAATTCTCAGCAGCAGGAACCATTAGACAAAATATGCGCTCAGTTAGAGATAGCATTAGTGAGGAGAAGCTTAAAGGTGTTAACAAGATTGACTATTCTTGTGGGAAGAGTTATATTGCCAAAGCTGGGCACTCTCTTTAGAAGCATCTGAAAGAGCATGGTGCCGATATTAAGCATGAGCGATCACGAACCTTGGCTCTTGCTGATCACTCCTCAAAAACCAAACATCAGTTATGCCTTGAGGATGCTATAATCATTGCAGGGGAGGAACACTATCAGAGACGTAAGATTAGAAAGGCGCTGGAGATTATAAAACACTCGCATAACATCAATAGGGATGGAGGATTCGAAATTAGTGATAGTTGGCGACCTCTTATTAGACAAATTTTCTCCTTAGGTTCGTCCTCATCCAAGGTATAATTTTGCAGGCATGCATCTCTTTCCTTTTTAGTTAACTTGTTTAGGGTCATGTCAGTTCAAAAACTCTTATTATTCCACTCACTCGTAATAATTATTTTCATTTATTAATTTTTATTTTATTAATAAAAATTAATTAATTAATATTTATTATGAGTAAATGGAAGCTAATGAAAAATTAAAAACTAATTTAAAAAAAAAGGTTTTAAAATTAAATTTTATTAGGAATTAATTAATATGAAATTTAGAATTTAGAATTTATTATGGTTCAATTAATGAGAATTGATTAGATTCATTTAGTAACATATATTTAGGTATATTTTTAGGATTAAAAAACTTATCATATTAGTGTTAATTATTATATTTCCTTACATTTATAATTTAATTACACTATCTTAGGTTAGATTTTAGCGTTTTAGTTGCTATAGAAGTTTAATAGAAATTTAGTCTTTGAAATTTATTTTATTCATTAAATATTAAATGTAGAATAATATTTAAATTATTATTTTAGGGATATTATAAAATATAACAAAGGTTTTAGAATTAAAATTTATTAGGAATTAATTAATATGAAATTTAAAATTTAAATTTTGAAATTTATTAGGGTATAATTAATAAGAATTGATTAAAATTCATTTAGTAACATATATTTAGGTATATTTTTAAGATAAAAAACATGTCATATTAGTGTTATATTCCTTTACATTAATAAAACTTAGACATTGTAATTAATTTTAGACATTAAATATTAAATTTATAATAGATTAAAATTTATTTGAGGGGTATTTTTTTAGAATTAGGTTTAATTCAATTAATATAGATAACTCAAAATATAAAAATTAATTACTAAAAAAAATTAAAAAAATTTAATTTTTTTTTTAATAAAATAATTTAAAAAAAAAATTAATTAGCATAATTTATTGTCAGCTCCTCTAAATCATCATTGGCCTTCTCTACTTATGCCTTGACCTATTGCGACCTTATTTCATTCTTCATTCATTTCTCATCCTGAAGATGGATCCCCGTTGGGATTCAAAACGTCGACAATTGTTTTATGATACTGTGGATAATCTGGTTTTTGCAAATAAGAAAAACCACAGAAGTTTGAGAACCATAATGCATCATCTCATTGACTGTGTTTGTCAACATATACAATTTTATACCTGAAGATATTAGTTGCTATTTTTATATTTTTTCCTTCTTCATTGCTTTTAACTATGCTTCCTTATTCAGCAGGTTGGCTTCCACATCAACTACCATATTTTGTAGTTCTTCCAGGGTTGCAGGATCCCTTTCTCTTAACCAGAATGCCATCTTTGGGTAAAATGCATCTGGGTAGTGCAAGAGAGCCCATCCTGGGGGTGGCTTTATCTTAGCAGGTATTGAATGGTATACCTTATTGAACTTGGCCGAAAAGTGTTGTACTGTCTCCCTTGGCTATATTTTTAAATAGTTATACTCTTCCATGATGAGAAAAACATTTCCCAGGACCAGCCATCTATCCATGCAAACTTGAGTGAATTGATGAAAGTTGATAATGCTTTCCACTGGAAGATCTTTAAACTAACTTTTAACTTTTCCTTCCAATGACAGGGAAAACATTCTGATATGCACATCATCTTCTCCCACCTCAAACGGATCAAGGAAATCCTCAAGATTTTTAATGTTATTTTTAGCAGTGATCTTTGCATTTTCTCCATCAAATATGGGTATATTATTGATAAAATTTGCAGGGAGGTCATCTAGGATAGGAGGCATAACCAGAGGCTTGTATCTGTCTGGTAATTTTACAGGTATAGGTAGTAAAGCAGGAGGCTTATAACCATTTGGGGCTTTTGCAAGAGCAGGAGATGAGTACAAGGCTCATGTGCCACTGGTGTTACACCATTTTTTGGTCATCTAAACTATTGTTATTAGATGGACCCAAGTACACTATGTAAGACCAATTTTACCCTAAGTAAAATTGCATTCACTATGAAAAATAACTTATTAAACCACCTTTATTAAGTTTTTTATGGTTTAAACAGGAAACCCCATGAGGAAATATTTAATAAATCTACATTTGTTTGATTTTCCTCAAGGAATAATTAGTTAAACAACATTTTAATTAATATTCCTCGTTATATTTAACCCAAAACAGGGAAATTAATTAGATAAATACTTATTTATCTTATTATTTCCTAAGAATAATTATTTAAACCTTATTTAAATAATATTCTTTGTTGAATATGACTAAATCACCCATAAATAATTAAATAAATCATTATTTATTTGATTATTATTCAACCACATCCTTAAAATGATAAATAAATCATTTATTTATTTATTATTTACAAATAAAGGATTTGACCCAAGTCAAATTCCTTTTCCCTCCAACAAATATAATAAAATATTCCATAAAAGTTGGATCTTGATTTGGCTATCTAGACTAACTCAATATTTTGTTATAAATTGAAGGGTTTTTCCATTCATTCATTACCTTTTGTTGCCTAAGATCACTCTGGATCTATACCTTTGGTCTGACTTTGATCCACCATCATCGTCATATTTTTCTACCATTTTTGTTTGGGTTTTCTACACCATCAAGAGAGAGGAATTTTAGATCTGAAGTGCTGAGGACTTACAAGAACCCATCCCATTGAGGAGAACTAGTAGCACCCTTCTATGTTTTCCTCCCAGGTGCCATTAATACAAAATGCATTCAACATATTCTTGTCTTGTCTATTGGATGCATGGAGTAAATCTTATTTTTCTACTACTTAATGTCTTTTGATGCATAGATCTAGATTTTTGCAGCATTTTTCTTGATCACCTAACTGCAGATCAAAGGATACTGGCAACCATATTTGTTGTTAGGGTTGTTTTTTACGCACAGCTAAAGTGGTATTTTTTCGTATTTTTTGAATTAAGATTCATACTAACAACTCGCGACTCCACACTGGTTTACGATTATGACCACTGTTTTTTTTCTGATCCTTTCATATCCAGCTGCTTCAAACCCTAGGATTTCTCTTCAGCCTCTTGTTTTTTATTTTCTTGATTTATTTTTTTAACCTATAAAACCCTAAAACAATAAAAATTCTAACTTTCATGTGTTTTCGAACCTATTGCGCGGGTGACAGACATTAGTCGCAGCTGAGATGACACTTTTTTCTGAAATCTGCTGCCGAAAGTGCCAGAAGTGCAGGTCACACTTTTTGGCCCAAAACCTATGACTTGGAGCTTCAAGAAGTGGGAATCAACCCAAAAAATATGACCTCTGTAGAAAATAGGTCAAAACTGTGACCTGGACTTTTTGCGGGAATTTTTCTGAAATTTTTCTAGGTTTGTCTGGGCCTCTGTTCAGGGTTGTCTGACCTCTGTCTTTGCCCATTTTGGATTTGTACTTGTTCTGTTTTAATCAACTAAGTGGGAACCTAGCCCCCTAGGGCTTCAGTACCCTCCACACTTTGTGGAAGATTTTTAGCTGCTGTAGGCTGTCTGAAATTTTCAAAGTGTTCAGCCATTTTTCAGATCTGATACCTCACCTTCAGATCTGCTTCAGATTGGATTTTTATCCATCCAAATCACCTCATTTATATTTTTTTGTGTTTTCCTCTAGGGTTCACTCTATTTCCCTACAGGAGATAGCCTTTTTCCACCTCATTTACATCAATTTTTCCTCTGATTTGTTGTTGTTTTCTGCACCACTTTCTAATAGATTTTGACCTTTATATCCCTGTCCCTCCTGACCTTAGATCTATTGGCTATTTTGGTGTGTTTTGACTAGTTTTTTTGCCCACCTACAAGATACTTTCTAAGAGGCCCGCCTCCTTGGGTTTATATTATTACATTATTAACTGTTTATTTACTGTTATTTCAATTTCATATATTGTTATCTGCAGGTTTATTTATAGTTACACAGTGCACTTTTTATTTTTCTCTACAAATGTCTGGGTTCAAAAATTAAAATTTACACATTTTGCACACACACCCTAAGAGAAAAAGGGCTTGGTTAAAATCGCCAAGCAAAGAATATGAAACATTGAAATCAATTGATCTTGCACCTCTCTGCCCTTGTTTCGACACTGTAATCAGTTGATCCTGCACCTCCCTACCCTTGTTGGTCTCTTTTTCCTTTGTACCATGTTTGTATTGTCATCATTGCACCACCAAGGAATTTATCCTAGAGACTTCTTGGCCTTCATCCTCAGTTTCCAGTAGGAAGACTTACTCCTCTGCGTAGGATTCGAGTTAGTCCTCCACCGAGTCTGCACTCTGACTCTTCTTCTAGTTCATTGGGTTCTCCTTCTCGTTCTGCCCCCAGTTCCCCTCCTGTCACCTTCACCATGTCTGGTGTAGGACCTAATGCTGGTGGTAACCCCAGACCTAATGCTGGGAATACCAGTAGTGGGACTGCAATGGACACTACCCCAGCTACGCCCTTGCTCCCCTACATGGCAGGCCTTAGCCTTCCCGATTTTTACCAATTGATAAATGACCCTATACATCATGATGTTGGTTGGCCTAAAATGCCAACCAAGCTCCCTTCCGACATCCCCAAGTTCGAAGGTCTTGTTGGTGAAGATCCTACAAATCATGTTCAATATTTCCACATGTGGTGTTCGTCTAACTCCATTACGGATGACTCTGTCCATCTTCAGTTGTTCCAATGTACACTTATTGGTGAAGCTTCTAAGTGGTATGTTGATCAGGCCCCTTCCTCTAATACCACCTTTACGAATCTTGCCCGAGCTTTTCTGTCTTACTTCCAGCTTCCCCTTCATTATGACACTGGTATCGAAATTTTGACTTCTTTTCATCAATAATCTGTGACCCACCTATCCAATCATGTCCAAGGATGGCAGAGAGGAACGAGCCTATGTAAAGCCCCTACCTTCGAAGACCGTTTCTACATGGACTAGTTCCTTAGATCTCTCTTGCCTCCTATCGGGAAAGATGCCGCATCACATTTTCCTCAAACCGAATAAGCCGCTCTCCAAATGGCATTAAAATATGACCTGATATATGCTCAGTTAGGTTATGTTTAGTGTTCTACCTGATCTTCATAGACCCGATGGTGCCAATGCACCGGGGGCACCTCATGCTACTGACAGTTTCATTGGAGCTCTCTCTAATCCATATGCTCAACCTCCCATGGGCTATGGTTTTCCTGGGGGGAAGCACCTCCTGCACTTTTCCCCCTCCTGGTAGCACGTATCCAGGATACGGCATGCCTCCTATTTTTTCCCAACCTCTTGTTTACCACACTGTTACCCAACCTCCTTATTATCTGTATCCACAGCCTGGTGCTCTAGCTCCTCCATCATTAGCACCTCTGCCTCCCTTTCCTTCTCAACCCCGGCAACAGCAACCACCACCCCCTCAGGGGTAGGTGTATGCACAGCAGGGCACGACTAATCATCCTCCCTCCAAAGAGATGAGGGAAGGCACTCAAAATCAATCTTCTCCTAGTAATCATGGACCTAATCCTCAAAATAATGCACCTAACACTGCTAACCAGCAACAGGGCACTCAGCCCAAGTAGGACAGGTCTGTTCCCACGAACTAGACTTGTTCTTGCTATGGTGTTTATGGTCATTAAATGCACGATTTTCCTCTTTTACAACATATGAAGAAGATGTGGGAGTCTCAATAAGCATTGCAAGGACATCAAGCCTCCCCTTCCGTCCCTTCCAATCCTGCTGTTGGGAAAAATACTGAGAGGGGGGGGGGGGGGTGAATCAGTATTTACTACATATTCAAAACTTTTACTTTTTCCTGCTTCTAAAACACATACGCTACTTTCCTGAAACAGACTCGCGTATATACGCGGATACCCTTTATGAAACTCGCGTATACACAGATATCTAATTATGTCATTAGTTCTTCACTTAACTCATTCCATCATTCATTCATCAAATGTTTAATAAACAGTAAACATGTGCAGTAAGAACAGAGTAAATCATCACACAAAGCATCACACATGAACACCAGGATTTTTAGGTGGAAACCCAAGTCGGGAGAAAACCACCGCTACAATTGCTCAGCCTTCAATATTTTATTATAGAGAAAACAGGCCTTACAACATATGTGTCAAAAGTGTGATTTCTACCAAAGACGTTGTGCACCCACTCTGCGCTCGTTTACCAGGCTCTCCTAGAAGGGAGCTACGACCCCCCGATCTCGTTTACCAGCCTCACCTGGAAGGGAGCTACGACCCCCCGATCTCGTTTACCAGCCTCACCTGGAAGGGAGCTACAACCCCCTGACTGAAGGCTACAACCCTCAGCACCTCTATGGACCACGTTTCATCAATTTTCACACTGGATCCAAAGCTTCCACTAGGACACCACTTGCAGGCCACGTTTCATCATATTTTCAGACTGGACCCTTTCAATACTTTTAAGCTCAAACATACATCACCAACAGATACTTATCAATTCAAACAACACAGATCAGATAGCAGTAATACAGCAGAACAGATCAGATGTTTCATACCCCATGCTTCAACAAACCCTAGTTTGAATACGCGCTTCCGTCCACACAGACCAGCGTATACCTCCCGTATATTTCATCGCGCACATACGCGTCGACCATCGAAGCCACGTATATACGCGCTTCTTCTGTGGAAAAATAGCGTATGGTTCTTCAGACATTTAGGTCAATGAAATTCTTCAGAACAGACACATCACACAGATTTTATCCCTTACGTCAGACAGATGTTCGCCTCATCTCAGATCTAATCATTCCATAAACAGATGTAGAAAATACAAATATATTTCAGATCTAGTTTCCCTTCTTCATCATTGGTGCATCATACATTCAGATCTATCATTCAATTGTAACCTTTTCCATTCAGATATACTTCAGAGAGAAGTATTCATTCAAGCTCAGACATCTTGCACCCACACACATGATTTGCACAATGAATTTCACTTTTATATAGGTTTTTCCTTTTTCAATACCATGAGCCCCTTTTTCAATACCATGAGCCCAAACAATACCATGAGCCCAAAACTACATTACTTCCGATGGTATTCCTGGACGGGGTCAATTAGGCGGATCATTACCCAATACAATGGGTCAATACCATGGTGGTTACCCCTGGTTTTGCACTTTTTGAGCGCTTTTGCCCATATGCAACTTGGAACGTTGTTTCCCGCGTGCATACACGACTTCCCCTAGACATATCCGCATATGCCTTGAGACATACTCTTTTCATCATAGATTTAGCACAAGCTGAATTCCTTTCTTCATTGTCTTCTGTACTCACTGTAGATACATCAGATTTAGTTCATCAAACCATATTCTATCAAGCACAACTTCATCAAGTAAGTTGCCATCATCTTCATCAAGTGGGTTGCCATTCAAGGACAACTCTCAACATCATATCACTAGCAAACATCATTTCATATCAGATTTACATCATTTACCAAGTCCATCAGATCAAGAATAACTTCATCAGGTGGATTGCCATCAAGGACAACATATGTCAACAGTCGCATGTCTTCATCTTCATTCAGTGGGTTGCCATCAAGGACAACACTCTGCATCATATTTCCAACAATCTCCCCCTTTGGACTTGATGGCAACCACAATGGTGTTTGGTTAAGAATACAATGACACCATGTCACTTTCTTCATTTTTGACACCATTCTTTCTCTTCATTCAAACACCATGTCACTCTCCCCCTTTGACATCAAGGGCAAAGGGCGGATCAAAAACCAACATACTCTTCCCCTTTTCTCCTCATGTGGAAGAAGCATTCTGCAGATCTGATATGTACTGAAGTGGCCAAGCTCCCCCTGAGTTCATGCTGAATCTTCAAACATATTTTTTAATGAAGTACATGACTCTATGAACTTCCTATCACCAAAGACTCATACTTACATCAATTATCCATTCAAGTGGATTTACATATGAGAATCAACTACCCAACCAAGTGGGTTTACAAAATTTGACTCAGGTACCCAACCAAGTGGGTTTACAAAATTGACAATTCCTTACATGACTGAAAATTACAATTTTACATCATGGGTCTCCACATGACCCTTTTATCAAAAATACAAATATGACTTTTCATAACCAATACCAAGAAGACCTCAAGAGAGATCATATAACAGAACCATCAAAATGCATTATACTTAGCAAAGCTAATGCTCCCCCTGAATCTGTGCAACCAAGCAACCTTTCCAAATGACTAAGGCTTCCCCCTTAGTTTGTGCATCCTAAAAACTTCCACCAATAAATCATCAAGGCATCTTTATCAAAACATTAGAAATAGAATTATGAGAACTGGAACACCACCAGAGATACCAGACAATATCAGAGATACCAAACAGTACTGCAGCTGTGCTGAAAAGAGCTGACTTCAAACATAAAATTTGTCAGCAATCAGACATACGCAGTTTTCTGTGCGTGAACTCGCGTATATACACGACTGTGTTTCACTAAACCCGCGTATCCCATACCATCTTCTAAATTTATGCAGATTTGTTCTTTTGACTGGCAGAGAACACTCCCAGCTTCTGTCTTAGATACTCGAATGCTTCCCTGGGCAGAGGTTTGGTAAAGATATCAGCAACTTGTTCTTTGGAGGGAACATACTCCAACTTCACCTTTTTCTCAATCACTTGTTCACGTAAGAAGTGATACTTGATGGGAATGTGCTTGGTCTTCGAATGCATAACAGGATTCTTTGAAATACTGATGGCACTTGTATTGTCACACATAATGGGGACAGGAGGTGTACACTTGATTTGAAAATCTTGTAAGGTTTTCATCATCCAAAGGAGTTGAGTGCAACAAGATGCGGCAGCCACATATTCTGCTTCTGCTGTAGATAAGGCAATAGAATTTTTCTTCTTGCTGAACCAAGATACTAACCGGGGTCCCATATAGAATGCACCACCACTAGTGCTTTTCCAATCATCAACACTTCCAGCCCAATCTGCATCAGTGTAAGCATGAAGAGTAAGATCAGCATTCCTTGGATACCATAGACCAAGGTCTTGAGTTCCTTGTAGGTATTTGAAAATTCTTTTAACAGCCTGAAGGTGAGACTCTTTTGGATTAGCTTGGAATCGTCCAACAATCCCAACTGTATGCATAATGTCTGGTCTAGTTCCAGTGAGATAAAGTAGACTCCCTATCATTGATCTGTATTCTGGTTGATTCACCGTGGGAGAATCATCATGAGCACTGAGATTGCATCCGGTTATCATGGGTGTGCTTACAGGTTTGCATTCTTCCATGCCATACTTTTTCAGAATTTGCTTAAGATATTTGGCTTGAGATAGGAATATACCATCTGCAGTTTGATGCACTTGTAAGCCAAGAAAGAATGTTAGTTCCCCAAGTAAAGACATTTCAAATTCTTGCTGCATGACAGAAGCAAATTCTTGACTCATAGATTCTTCGTTACTCCCAAAAATGATATCATCAACATATACAACCACAATCAATAGTTTATCATTTTCAATTTTTGTGTACAAGTTGCTATCAGCAGACCCCTTTGAAAATCCTTGTTGATGAAGATATTTGTCAAGACGATAATACCATGCCCTTGGAGCTTGTTTGAGACCATATAGAGCCTTTTTAAGTCGACAAACAAGATGTTCATCATTTCCCAAAATGAATCCTTCCGGTTGTTCTATATAGACTTCTTCTTCTAGATCTCCATTAAGGAAAGTAGATTTGACATCCATTTGATAAACTTTGATTTGTTGATAACTTGAAAAAGCAAGAAACATTCTTATGGCTTCAAGTCTATCTACAGGAGCAAATGTTTCTTCAAAGTCTATACCTTCTTGTTGAGTATACCCTTTGCAGACCAATCTAGCTTTGTTTCTTACAACATCCCCATTCTCATTCAACTTGTTCTTGAAAATCCATTTAGTTCCAATGAAATTTTTATCATGTGGTCTTGGTACCAATTCCCAAGTGTCATTCTTTTCAATTTGATCAAGCTCTTCATTCATGGCTTGCCTCCAACATTCATCTTTGCTAGCTTGATTGATATTGTGTGGTTCAATTGTGGATAGAAGTGCCAGATGATTAGAAGATCCCACAAGAGTTCTCCTTGTTCGTACACCTGATTCCTTGTCACCCAAAATTTGAGATTCAGGATGATTCTTTTGCACATATCTGGATGGAGCTTTTTTAGATAGATCATTTTCATTGGATCCACTGTCTGTATCATTTATATTTGAAGTAGAAGGCCATAAGTCATCATCATCTTCTTTTGTTGTTTTTTTTTCTTCTTTAGGAGCTGCAGGAGACTCATCAACAACAACATCAATACAATCAACAATCTTTTGAAGCCTTTCATTATAACATTTGTATGCTTTGCTTGGAGATGAGTATCCAAGAAAAATTCCTTTATCTGATCTAGGTTCAAACTTGCCAACTTTTCATCATTATTTTCGATAAAGCATTTGCTTCTAAAAACTCTAAAATGCTTTACGAAAGGAGATTTACCATACCAGAGTTCATATGGAGTTTTATCACTGTTTACCCGAACATGAGCTTTGTTGAGAATGTTTGCTGCTATAAGCGTTGCTTCTCCCCAGTAAGTGTGAGGTGTTCCAGAATCATCAATCATAGCTCTAGCCATTTGTTGAATTGTTCTATTCATTCTTTCTGCTGCAATTTTGTTGTGGAGTACCAGCTACAGAGAATTGTCTTTTTATGCCATGTTGTTCACAAAATTCAAGAAATTCATTTGATGTATATTCTCCTCCTCGATCAGATCTAAGACACTTGATTTTTAGATCCAATTCATTTTCAACTAATGCTTTGAATTTCTGAAATTTTTCAAATGCTTCATCTTTGTGTTTAATGAGCCCGACCCAACACATTCTAGAGTAATCATCAATAAATAAGATATAGTATTCTTCCCCACGTGGTGTCTTTTCCCTCATAGTTCCACATATGTCAATATGAATGAGTTCAAGAGGCTTACTTGATGATCCTTCCTTGGCATTAAATCGTACTCTGGTCTGCTTACCAAATTGACAAGATTTGCAGATGACATTTTCTGGAAGATTAATATTGGGAAGATCACGAACAGCTTGAAGTCTGCTTGCTTTGTTGATTTGAGAGAAACTCAGATGCCCCAGCCTTCTATGCCATAGCCAATTTTCTGAAGACTTGCTCAAGTAGCATTGATCTATGCCGTTTAATACATATAGGTTGCTTGGATTTCTTTTTCCTTTTATAATGATTTTACCTGTATCAAGATCACGAACCACACATTCTTTTTTACTAAAGACCACTTCTGTTCCTTGATCACACATTTGAATTACACTTAACAGGTTATGCCTTAATCCATCCACATACATGACATCATTATCCTTCACCTTTTCTTTTAGAAATACTGACCCTTTTCCTTTAATTACGGCAGGAGTATCATTTCCAAATGTAACTTTCTTTTCCTTTTCTAGAGCATTATATGTATGAAGTTTGCTTTTGTCACCTGTCATGTGTCTTGAGCACCCACTGTCAATGTACCATTGATTTTCTTCACCTTCTGCAAATAACGCTATCCCACAATTTTCAACAGGTATTTCTTTCTTTTTCCATACTTTAGAGCTTGAGGGAACCTGTTCTTTTGGCTAGACCTTGCTCCTGCATTCAGATTCTTCATGACCAAAGTTATTGCAATAAGTACATTCAAATTCGTTTTGAAGAGGCGAAAATTTGTTGTAGGTGTTCTTCTTTGGTTCGATATTCATCCTTTTGTTTCTTGCTTCTCTTGTCATGATGGTTTTATATGCAACGCATTGAACAACTTTATGACCAAAATTGTGACATGAGAAACATTGAACATTGAAGTAGAAATTTCTGTGATCATGAAATCTTCTATTAGAATTTACCTGTTGGTTGTAGCCTTTTTGAACGATCTCCTTGTCAGTGTTCCTCGAATTGAGATGATCATGCTTTACCTGTAAAGATCCTTTGTTCCCTTGCTGAGTGGCTGCATGTAGAGAACCAGTTGTGGCTGCTTTTAGAAAGTTTGGTACTGAAGTCTGGGAAGATTCCCCAGTATATCCAAGACCTGTTTTTATAAGAGGGGACCGTTGTACCTTGATAATCTCATCTAAGGTTTCTGAACCTTTAGCAAATCTAAGATTGAGAGATTTCACTTTCTCGTTATCTTTTCTTAGACTTACTACTTCACACTCCAATTCCTCAATGCGTTTTTCTTTTGATTCAAGCTGATTTTCTTGAGTCTCTATGATTATGTTCTTTTCTTCTAGGCTTACTGTGAGTTTAGTGTTTTCTTCACGAAGATTATTGTCTTCTAGAACATCCACAAAAGTATCATTTTCTTCTCTAAATTCTTGTTCACATTCTTTCATGATTGCCCATACCTTTGCACCAAGATTTTGCAGATAAGCTTTTGTTTGTACCATCCCAAATATCAGATTGCTTCCATTGAATAGAGGTGGCTTTATAGACATCACTCCTTCTTGACTTCCCATTGCGACGAATCTCCTTCAAGCGATCAAGCTTCTGCAGAAGAACCCGCTCTGATACCAGTTGTTGGGAAAATACTGAGAGGGGGGGGGGGGTGAATCAGTATTTACTGCATATTCAAAACTTTTACTTTTTCCTGCTTCTAAAACACATATGCTACTTTCCTGAAACAGACTCGCGTATATACGCGGATACCCTTTATGAAACTCGCGTATACACAGATATCTAATTATGTCATTAGTTCTTCACTTAACTCATTCCATCATTCATTCATCAGATGTTTAATAAACATTAAAAATGTGCAGTAAGAATAGAGTAAATCATCACACAAAGCATCACACATGAACACCAGGATTTTTAGGTGGAAACCCAAGTCGGGAGAAAACCACCGCTGAAATTGCTCAGCCTTCAATATTTTATTATAGAGAAAACAGCTTACAACATATGTGCTGGTGCAGACTCTACTAGCACGCAGGCACCCACCTGCGCTCGTTTACCAGCCTCTCCTGGAAGGGAGCTACAACCCCCTGACTCGTTTACCAGCCTCTCCTGGAAGGGAGCTACGACCCCCCGATCTCGTTTACCAGCCTCACCTGGAAGGGAGCTACGACCCCCTGACTGAAGGCTACAACCCTCAGCACCTCCATAGACCACGTTTCATCAATTTTCACACTGAATCCAAAGCTTCCACTAGGACACCACTTGCAGGCCACGTTTCATCATATTTTCAGACTGGACCCTTTCCATACTTTTAAGCTCGAACATACATCACCGACAGATACTTATCAATTCAGAAAACACAGATCAGATAGCAGTAATACAGCAGAACAGATCAGATGTTTCATACCCCATGCTTCAGCAAACCCTAGTTTGAATACGCGCTTTCCTTTCATTGATGTCGCGTATATACGCGCTTCCGTCCACACAGACCAGCGTATACCTCTGTATATATTTCATTTCACATACACGCTTTCTATTCATCGAAGCCGCGTATATACGCGCTTCCTCTGCGGCGAAGTAGCGTATATATCTTCAATCATTATAGAGCAGCATACTTCTTCAGATCAGATATTCAGTTCAGATTTACCCTTTTACTTCAGACAGATGTTCACCTCATTTTAGATCTAAGCCTTCCATAAGCAGATCTAGTAGATACAAGTGCATTTCAGATCTAGATCCCCTTCTTCATCATTGGTGCATCATACATTCAGATTTATCATTCAAGTGTAACCCTTTCCATTCAGATCTACTTCAGAGAGAAGTATTCATTCAAGCTCAGACATCTTGCACCCACGCTTCTGATGTGCATAATGAATTTCATCTCTTTATATAGGTTTATCCTTTTTCAATACCATGAGCCCCTTTTTCAATACCATGAGCCAAAACAATACCATGAGCCCAAAACTACATTACTTCCGATGGTATTCCTGGACGGGGTCAATTAGGCGGATCATTACCTAATACAATGGGTCAATACCATGGTGGTTACCCTTGGTTTTGCACTTTTTGAGCGCTTTTGCCCATACGCGACTTGGAACGTTCTTTTCCGCGTGCATACGCGACTTCCCCTAGACGCATCCGCGTATTCCTTGAAACATACTCTTTTCATCATATATTTAGCACATGATGAATTTCTTTCTTCATTGACTTCTGTATACACTGTAGATATATCATATTTAGTTCATCAAACCATATTCTATCAAGCACAACTTCATCAATTAAGTTGCCATTATCTTCATCAAGTGGGTTGTCTTTCAAGGACAACACTCAGCATCATATTGTCAACAAACATCATATCACATCAGATTTACATCATTTACCAAGTCCATCAAGTCAAGAATAACCTCATCAGGTGGTTTGCCATCAAGGACAACACATGTCAACAATCTCATGTCTTCATCTTCATTCAGTGGGTTGCCATCAAGGACAACACTCTGCATCATATTTCCAACACCCGTACCTAGTCGACTAAACATGTTTACTAGTCTTATTCCCCTCGCCATGATTTCCAAAGCTTCCAAACCACCAAGGTCGTAGCCACTCAACCTCCTCCATCCGGTACCTCCGATTACTAGATCCTCATGAGGAAATCTGACAAACCCACTACTGTTGACCTCAACATTCAGACTCGATCCCGTCAGTACAACAAGCCCCCCGCTATGTTTTCTATCGAGCCCCCTTCTCCAGGTCCCACAGAGCCTCTTTCGACACCCAATGGTCCTTTACTGATCCCTCAACCTAAGGTAGAGGTTCATACCAAGTTCCCCAATGGACCATTACGCCAAAACACTGCTTTCGGTAAATCTTCCCACTCCTATAATATAGTAGATGACTTGGCACAATCCCCTACTGCCATGTCAATGCTGGAACTCCTCCAGCCGCGCCTTCAAAATGAAAAGTCGTAATATCTACCATGGCGTTGTAGAACCTACGTATTTCTTGATTATCTTCGATGTTGACTGGTCAGAATATCCTCCTCTCCCTGCTTTCATCACCTTCCAAATCCTAGTCAAGATCTGGGACGCCAACGTTTCCCGATGCATCATTGACGAGGGGGCATCCAATTGTGTGATGTCCGCTTTGGTTCGGAAGAAACTCAAATCACCTGAGTTGGCTCCTTCCATGATCACTCTCCGAGCGTGGGATGGCCACGCCTCCTGTTAGCCATCAATAAATTTTTGTCATAACTGATGATGGCTAAAACAGATATTTAGTCTTCAAGAAACAATTTTTGAGATAAATTGTGACTTCTTGAAGCCTCTCTGTGTTCTTTACCCTTAAGATATCCTTTCCACTGATATCTTCACTTCAAAGCCTTCAAAATAATCCTGCTGATATCCAAAGAAAACTGTTATGGAGCCATTTTCCATCACCATAAATCCATTTTCACCCACTTTTCATCCATGTTTGCTTATCCTAAATCACTCATTTTTCCTCTAAAAAGGCCCCTTTCCCCTTTAAATTTCCTCATTCTCTCATAAAAAAGCCTTCTAAACCATCAAAACTCCTTCATTGGGTTTGAAACAACTTACTTTAACCTATCAGAACCCTGTTTTAGGCCTTAAAAAACCATTTTTTGGCCTATTTTCTGACCTTATTAAACATTAGGTTTTAATCCCCTTAGGCTTAGCCCCTAGCTCCTTCTCCACCATGTGACACCTCTCCATGACTAAGCACTAGGCCTATCTTATCATCGGCCCATTAGCATTTTGTCGGTCCTATTATTTTTTTTACCCACTGATGTGATCCCCCGAGGGTTTAGACATTATGCCCCCTTTTCTCATATGGCCAAAGCCCAAGACCCTCATCTAAAAGCCTTAAAAAAGCCAAAAACCTTTTTTTTTAAGCCTTTTTCCACCCTTGTTATAAAATTGGGCTTTAAAACCCCTTCGAGCTTGAGCCCCCCCCCCCCCCCCTTTTTTCACAAGACCCAAGGCCGTGACCATGAGCTAAGCCCTTAGCTCTTTCCATTTTTAACACCCAGTCACCTTACCTCTCCACGGGACCACCTCCTTCACCCCTTCTCCTAGCCATTTTTCCCCTTTCTCTTCATACCCCACTCCCAGTCCTCTTTTCCCCCATAAAACCTTCCCCTGCATTGTTTAGCTCCCTTCCTTCATTATTCCCATCCTCCGCACTATGTTTTTCCTTGGTCGATCTCAACCGTTGTTCATGTAGATCCAACGGCGACCGCTTTCCCCTCTTCCCCTAACCCCATTCGTTACACCTTTTCTCCCTCTCGGCAGATCATAACTGTCGATCTCTCCCAGATCGGACAACGCTAATCCACTGCAGAGGCACCCGACCAAAATATGGTATGTAGCTCTATATTCCCCTCGCAAACATATTCACAACCGCTGATCTTCAGAGATGCAACGACCGACATTCATCCCCACCATTTCACCTCCAAACAAGTTTGCTTACGTCAGCTCGGTCCCACCTTCCACCCACGAAACTATCATCCAATCCCCCTCTAACACCTGTCTTCCACTACCTCCTCACCCACCGTGCACCTTCCCCTAACACGTTCATCGTCCACCATGGATCTGGAGCTCCCATATCTGACGGTGCAGATTCATTTTCTCATAGTTTTTTCTCCCGGGGTTTAACGACCCAAATCTACGCGAAATGGGCGGTATTGGGGTGGATAGGTGTCGCACCCTGTATGGAATCGCGTTCATTTCGCGATAAACCACTTACCGCCCGAACACTGTGCGAAAACTGCCAATGGTTTTTCGAAACTTCTTTCCCATTTCGCGTGCCAAAATAAAATTTTCGTTGTTTTTCCTATTTTCCCCTATGAAATCCCTTCTCCCATGCATATCCCCTCCCTCAGAACATTGCTCTATTACCTCCGAAAGCATTTCTTCCCATAAAAAGCATGTTTTATTAACATTTTATGTTTTAGTTGTAGGTTCCGTGGCGACATATAAAAAAAAATCCCTCCCACAGTCATATTCAGTGACTAAGGCCTCAGGATGATGATCTGAGGCTCTGTAAGCAGAGAAAGAAGGGACTAAGGGTTTTATATCATGCGTGATCAATGCCTCATGAGCATTGATCCTATTTTGAACCCTCCAACACACCAAAGAAGCCTCCTCCACACGCAGAAGTAGAAAAATCAGTGAATTTTTAAGACCAAAAATGAAAACTGAAAGATTAAAGGCTTAAATTGGCAGATTAAGGATAAAACATGGTTAAAGACAGAGAATTAAAGGTTTAAAGCAATCAAATAAAGAGAAAAAGTCAGCAAAGGTGATTTATAAAGACTTAAGGCAAAATCAAAGCCTTAAAGCAGATTAATTAAAGACAAATCAAGGCTAAAGGGCCTAAAGAGCAGTTTCATAATTAAATCAAGAAGGCTTAGGCTAAATAGCCTCAAATACATCAAAAGGATCAATTATTCCCTTAAATATATCATATTTCCACCTATAGCCTACCTTTTGTCTCAAAGGGAAAATTGACTGTTATTACACTAAAGAAGATATTTAAATTGTTAGGACAGCTATTGTAAAAGATAAGATAAAGCCTTAAAGTCAATCTTTCCACTTACCTTTATCTTAGAGAGTAAACACAGAGTTTTTAAAATAGAGAGGTATCTATAGATGTTCCTACCTTATGCCTTGGATGGTTATTAAGGTCATGAACGTATTTACTCTCTCATAAATAACATTTGAACCCTAAACCATAGTTCCACCTCCTCATTTGTAGTATAAATACTGCACTGGAATTCATTATAAATGTGGATTTTGATGACTGATGCTGGAATAATACATAGTCCTTTGAAGCTCTTTGAAGAGAAATTGATGTCTTGGAACTGATGCATGATTTGATTTTCTTGTTGATGGAGAAGGATTGCTTGTAGGATCCATAGGCTTGGTTTATGGTGAAGTTTTCTTCTATCTATGTTCTCTAGTTTTCCATTATGTTTTCCATCTTACTATGTTGCAGTAGGACAAAGAATTTAGATTAAGAAATGTTTTCTAATATCACCTTAAATATGTTTGTCCTTCACTGCCTTAATGTTTTCTTCTACTTAGAAACATTAGAGAAATCATTCATTTTCTCTCTAATAAGTTCTTAGCTTGTCCATTTCTTGAATAATTTAGATCAGTTAGCATCAATTATGATTTATGGTTAGCCCTGCATATTGTTTCCACTGAAATATTATGTTCTTGGAATCATCTCTTTAGAACAGCTTTGTCTAGTTTGGTCAAAGAAGTCTGTTTAAAATCATGCTCTTTGCCTTAGCGGAATTTTTTTTAAGGAAGCCTTATAGCTGCAACTTTGGATGTTAGAGTTTTCTCTCCTTCTATGGTTATAGTTACTTGTGTATGTTAAATGTTTTTCTACTCTAGATGATAAAATCTTTGAAAGTTGGATAAGTTTTTCTTGCCCTTCTAAGTCTTTATCTGAATGTTTGTCTTGGTTAATTATCTATTTTTAGTCTAAAATCAAATGGATTAGGTTCTACTTATGCCTTTGATTCTCTTGATGTTCTTATCAATTTTCTAACTCCCTCAGTTTACAAGTATATAAAGGATTCTGTTTCAGCCCTTTATTAGTTTTTGGTTCTCAATCTTTATGTCCATTTCATAAAATCTTCATAACCTTAAAAGATCCACCAACCAAGTAAACTTGCCCTGCAAATACTCTTAACACCATTGATGAACTTATCTGGACCTTGTTAGACTCCATTGCCCAATGACTTAATAGTCTTCCATGTTTCCTATCTAAAATCTATCAAAGTATCATACCCAACCAAAAAAAAAATTAAATACCTTGCACTTAACATCTAGCCTAAAATCAACCTCTTAAAAGCATCAAGATATATCCTTACAGACATATTGAGAGATCCCTCTCTGAGACTAGGAGGGCTAGATCCTAGAACTCTAAAGCTTGGTTTGATGTTACCCTTATCAATTTGTATCTCAATCAATATAGCAAATTACGGGGAGCCAACATAGTGGAGATCACAGTGGGACATCTGAGTTCATAGTTGCATAGCAAGCCCTTATAGAATCATATACATCCCTAGTTTGACTTGAAAACCAACCCATAGCCAGAATAGAAACGAATTACTTCATCATCCTAGCAAGATAATGACTTACTTAGGGAATACTCATTTACCTTAAGGCTTCATAAAGGAACTGAAAACCAAAAAGTACTCCCTAGATTGATATTTTATCAAGAATTTGGTGGTGGACCATAAAACATTTTACCTTTAGAAAAACTAAAAATTTCCACTTGGCGACTCCACTAGCCTCCAGTAAGCCTTCCTCATACCACTAGTCCCATAGGTTGTTCTAGGATTGTGTCAAATCAGTCCAAAACAATTTTTAAAGCCTAGTTATACCTTGTGAGAATAAAGATATCTGGCTCCACGAAGGACCTATACTAGATCACACCCTGACCAAATCCTCCTGAGATAGTTGATAATCTAGAAAGTATCCTTAGGAAATCTCCTAAATCCAAGACTTCAACTATTGTCATACCAATTCATAGAGCTAAATATGTTCCTGAAAATCTCTTAGCTCTGCAAGATACACAAGTTGAGTTACCATTCACAATAAACCCATCAAGAACTAAGTCACTTAGTGATATAGATCAGATAAAATTTGAGCCTCCACACTCACCCCAACATACTGGCGACCATACTGGGGAGATATTCAGTAAAAGATAACTTCACAACTCAAACGAACCCCTATTTCTAAATGAGACAAGTGTCACCAAGACTGGTTATTATTGATTGTTGATGGTGAACAACAACCAAACCTTGAAAACAAGTAAAAATCCTTCACCTGATGACTCCACAACTCCCAAAAGACCAAATGACTCCACTGGTATAAGACTCTAAACTGGTTGAATAGACATAGTGACCTATTTTCTGATTTACAAACTAGATTCCAAGGATACAATGAAGATATGCCCCAATGAGTAGAGATCATATCCCTGGATTCCCACATGAGATGCCCCAGGTGAATTGGGATAAAAACCTACTTGTTTTTCAGGGTGAAGAGTTTGATGACCCTTTGTTACATCTCATTAATTTCATATGCATGTATGGACGTTAAAGGTGGAATGGCATGAAGACTGCCTTATGAAAATGTTCATGTTAACATTAGAAGGAAAGGCAAGGGATTAGTATGAATTGTTGAGAACTAGTAGTTTTTTTTCTCTAAGAGACCTCCACATAATATTTTATGATCATTATAAGGAAAAATCCCCATATCTATCACTGGATGCAAGTTTTTGTAATCAATCTAAGGGCCTCATAGAATACCTTGTAGACATTTATGAAGATTTGAGAAATTGGCAGCCTGAAGATCTCATAGCAGCCATCCTTGAATTTCATACCCAAGATAACTATCATAAAAACCTAGATGAATTAGCTGAAGTAGAAATTAATCAAGAAATAGAAGAAAATCCTGAGGATCCAATTGAAAACATAACTAATTATGATTCATCATCCCTTTTAGCTGAGGCTAAACAAGACATCCAGCCTCAAATTCAGTCTTCACAAGAGATAGAGGACCGTAGTACTTCTGTTCAAAGAAACATAGAAACATCTTCCCCTTTGACAGAAGAAGAAATTGATCAAATTATAAACAAACAGCCAGCCTCTAAAACGTTTTATAAAACAAACACTCTTGTACATTCACCTGATGAACTTTGTTGTAAAAATTTAGAAAGTTCCCTCGTAGATCAGAATAAGGAAAGACCTGCTGATAATCCAGTATGTTTGATTGGTGACATTACATACATTAATGATTTTCCTTATTTTGATCTGTCTAATGATGATATTATCCAAACAGAAGTTGATCTTACAGGACCATCATTAGTAGATTTGTGGGAGGAAGATCAGTTCCACCAACTCCAAGAAATTAATGAACCAAACCAGGCTATTTATGATACTGATGAAGAAAGCTTTAAAAATGCAAAAGAGGGTGAATAATTTCTAAATATTTTCTCTGCTTCATTACAACTCATCAGTAACAATTTCCATGTGATTGGGAATCAACAGTCTTTCAGATCAAAGGTTGAGGAGAAAAACAATGAAGAATTTCTTGAGCATGATGAATATAAGAAACCTCCTCCTAAGAGGGTTGAGGTAATTAAAGAGACCCCTGCTCAAGAATATGATGACCACTTCACCAAGCTCAATCCACTAGATCAGAATACCCCGAGACTACAAGAGAACAACACTGCCAAATATGATGAGTCCTCCAGTTCAGATAATAATGAAGATGTGGAAGAGTTTCTTTCTAAAAAGAATATTTTTCTTGATCCAGTGGAAGAAAAATTAATCCTGGTTGAAATCTATCTCTCAAATACTCACAACTAGGTATTATTTCAAGATCCCTATGCTGAGTTCTTGAAGATTTTTGAGGAAGGGATAAAGGTTGTTAGGAGAAGTGTATTACCAAAAGAAAGAAAAAAATTTAGCGCTGCTACTAAGGAAAAGGTGAGATGGGAGTGGTCCTTCTGTCTGTCCAGCATGCTGAAGGAGATGAGAAAATATCAATCATGGAACCATCTGATTGACTGGATGTATTGGAAAAGAGAATTTGTCAGCTAAACATGTAAATATTTCAGAGTTAGATTAGGTTAGATAGGAAAGAAAATAAGCTCAGCCTTTGAGCATTTAGTTAGTATTTTTTTTTTTCTTTGAAAAAGAAAAATTGAAAGAGAAATACAAAAACAATAGAAAAAGAGAAAAGAGGGTAGATATAAAAGAAGAAAGGTACAACCCCATGCCAAAAAAAAGAAAAGGAAAATCTGAAAGTGTGCAAACCTAAATGCCACTACCCAAAAGAGCACTGCTATTTAATCATACAGCCTAATCATGACTAGATAGATTTCAATTTACTGTTGATAGGTTAGTGGGTCAGATTTGCCAAATTGTTTAAAATTGGCTTATCAGTAGACTAGATTAGGATAGAAAGAAATGGCTCAAATTAGACCAAAATCTAAGCCAAAGGAAAATAAAAAGAACTAGTTCCGACATGCTAAAAATTTGAACCAAGAAAAGAAGAAGACAGCTCAAACAGATCAAAATCTAAGTCATAAGAAAGATATGAAGGATGCTTTTAATTTTCAGATCTTAAGCCTTCAAAATTTTGTTTTAAATTTTTGAATTTCAGTCTATATGCAACTTTTTTTTATGCCATAGTCTCAACAACAAATCAGACAGCTTAATATTCGTTTGTTTGTATTTAAATTTCTGTTTTAGAATATAGAGAATAAAATCTGCCAGACAGTTTAATCATGGCATATAGTAGTATAGGTAGAGAATTAATGAGTCCGACTATTTAATATGGAATCATGGAAGTTATAAGGGTAGATTTAGATTATTTTTCCTACTTTCAAAAGAATAAAATGTTAATTTCAAAGGGTTTTCAATTCCAAGTGTACCCTGCTGAAGAAAAAATGTTAGGAAAGTAGGTTGTGTAGATAGAATGTTTGGGAGAAATTCATTTTGTTGATATAAAATACTGACCATCTTTTTAAGCTGCATGATCAAGGAAGAAAAGGTTGTCAAGGATAAGGCACAGGTCTACATTCCAGAGATAAAATTCTGAAGTTCTTGACACCTCCAAGGAGCTGCCATCCCCAAGTGGAGCCACTGTTATCCATCAATAAAATTTTGTCATAACTGATGATGGCTAAAATAGATCTTTAATCTTCAAGAAACAAGTTTTGAGCAAAATTGTGACTTCTTGAAGCCTCTCTATGTTCTTTACCCTTAAGAGATCCAATCCACTGATATCTTCACTTCAAAGCCTTCAAAAGAATCCTGTTGATATCCAAATAAAACTGTTATGGAGCCATTTTCCATCATTCCATAAATCCATTTTCACCCACTTTTAATCCATGTTTGCCTATCCTAAATCACTTATTTTTCCTCTAAAAAGGCCCCTTTCCCCTTTAATTTTCTTCATTCTCTCATAAAAAACCCTTCTAAACCATCAAAACTCCTTCATTGGGCTTAAAACAACTTATTTTAACCTATCGGAACCATGTTTTAGGCCTTAAAAACCCATTTTTTGGCCTATTTTCTGACCCTATTAAACATTAGGTTTTAAGCCCCTTGGGCTTAGCCCCTAGCTCCTTCTCTGCCATGTGACCCCACTCCATGATCGAGCACTAGGCCTATCACATCATCGACCCATCGGCATTTCGCTGGTCCCATTCTTTGTTTTCCTCGCCGATGCGATCCCCCGAGGGCTTAGACCCTCTGCCCCCTTTGCTCATATCGCCAAAGCCCGAGACCCTCCATTAAAAGCCTCCAAAAAGCCAAAAACCTTTTTTTAGCCTTTTTTTGCCCTTTTTATAAAATTGGGCTTTAAATCCCCTTCGGGCTTGAGCCCTTGCCCCCTTTTTTTCACAAGACCCAGGGTCATGACCATGAGTTAAGCCCTTAGCTCTTTCCATTTTTAACACCCGGTCACCTTATCTCTCCACGAGACCACCTCCTTCACCCCTTCTCCTAGCCCTTTTTCCCCTTCTCTTCATACCCCACTCCTAGTCCTCTTTTCCCCCATAAAACCTTACCCCGCTTTGTTTAGCTCAGTTCCTTTGTTATTCCCATCCTCTGCACTATGTTTTTCCTTGGTCAATTTCAACTGTTGATCATGTAGATACAACGGCGATCACTTTCCCCTCTTCCCCTAACCCCATTCGTTACTCCTTTGCTCCCTCTTGGTAGATCAAAATCATCAATCTCTCCTAGATTGGATGGCACTGATCCATTGCGGAAGCACCTGACCAATAGATGGTTCGTACCTCTATAGTCCCCCCGCAAACATATTCACAACCGTCGATCTTCAAAGATCCAATGACCGACGTTCATCCCCACCATTTCACCTCCCGAAAATTTTTCTTATGTCAGCTCAACCCCACCATCCACCCATGAAACTATCATCCAATCCCCCTCCAACACCTATCCTCCACTACCTCCTCACCCATCGTACACCTTCCCCCGACGTGTTCATCATCCACCGTGGATCTGGAGCTCCTAGATCTGATGACCCAGATTCATTTTCACATAGTTTTTTATCCCGGGGTTTAACAACCCAAATCTATGTGAAATGGGCGTTATTAGGGTGGAAAGGTGTTGCACCCTATATGGAATTGTGTTAGTTTCACGATAAACCACTTACTGACCGAATGTTGCGCGAAAACCGCCGATGGTTTTCCAAAACCGCTTTCCCATTTCGTGTGCCAAAATAAAATTTTCATTGTTTTATCCTATTTTTCCCTATGAAATCCCTCCTCCCATGCATATCCCCTCCCTCAGAACATTGCTCTGTTACCTCCTAAAGCATTTCTTCCTGTAAAAAGCAGGTTTTATTTATATTTTTATGTTTTAGTTACAGGTTCTGTGGCGGCATATAAAAAAAAATCCCTCTCATAGTCATATTTAGTGACTGAGGCCTCAGGATGATGATCCAAGGCTCTGTAAGTGGAGAAGGAAGGGATCAAGGGTTTTATATCATACGTGATCGATACCTCATGAGAATTGATCCTATTTTGAACCCTCCAACACACCAAAGAAGCCTCCTACAAATGCAGAAGCAGAGAAATCAGTGAAGTTTGAAGACCAAAAATGAAGACCGAAAGATTAAAGGCTTAAATTGGAAGATTAAGGATAAAACATTGTTAAAGGCAGAGAATTAAAGGTTTAAAGCAATCAGATAAAGAGAAAAAGTCAGCAAAGGTCATTTATAAATACTTAAGGAAAAATCAAAGCCTTAAAGCAAATTAATTAAAGACAGATCAAGGCTAAATGGCCTAAAGAGTAGTTTCATAATTAAATCAAGAAGTCTTAGGCTAAAGAGCCTCGAATACATCAAAAGCAGTTGTTACTCCCTTAAATATATCATACTGCCACCTATAGCCTACCTTTTGTCTCAAGGGGGAAATTGACAGTTATTACACTAAAGAAGATATTTAAACTATCAAGACAGTTATTGTAAAAGATAATATAAAGCCTTAAAGTCAATATTTTCCACTTATCTTTATCTTAGAGAGTAAATACAGAGTTATTAAAACAAAGAGGTATCTACAGATGTTCCTACCTTATGCCATGCATGGTTATTAAGGTTGGGAACGTATTTACTCTGTCATAAATGACATTTGAACCCTAAAACATAGTTCCACCTTCTCATTTGCTGTATAAATACTGCACTAGAACTCATTGTAAATGTTGGATTTTGATGACTGATGCTAGAATAATACATATTCCTTTGAAGCTCTTTGAAGAGAAATTGATGTCTTGGAACTTATGCATGATTTTATTTTCTTGTTGATGGAGAAGGATTTCTTGCAGGATCCATAGGCTTGGTTTATGGTGAAGTTTTCTTCTGTTTAATTTTTCTAGTTTTCCATCTTGCTATGCTGCAGTAGTACAAAGAATTTAGATTAAGAAATGTTTTCTAATAGCACCTTAAATATGTTTAACCTTCACTGCCTTAATGTTTTCTTATGCTTAGATACATTAGAGAAATCATTCATTTTCTCTCTAACAAGTTCTTAGCTTGTCCATTTCTTGAATAATTTAGATCAGTTAGCATCAATTATGATTTGTGGTTAGCCCTGCATATTATTGCCACTAAAATATTATGTTCTTGGAATCATCTCTTTAGAACAGCTTTGTCTAGGTTGGTCAAAGAAGTTTGTTTATAATCATGCTCTTTTCCTTTACTTAGCTGAATTTGTTTTAAGGAAACCTTAAAGCTGTAACTTTGGATGTTAGATTTTTCTCTCCTTCTGTGGTTATAGTTACTTGTGTATCTTAAATGTATTTCTGTAGTAGATGATAAAAGCTCTGAAAGTTGGATAAGTTTTTCTTGCCCTTCTAGGTCTTTATCTGAATTTTTGTCTTGGTTAATTATCTGTTTTTAGTCTGAAATCAAATGGATTAGGTTCTGCTTATGCCTTTGATTATCTTGTTGTTCTTATCAATTTTCTAACTCCCTCAGTTTACAAGTATATAAAGGATTCTGTTTCAGCCCTTTATTAGTTTTTTGTTCTCAATCTTTATGTCCATTTCATAAAACCTTCATAACCTTAAAAGATCCACCAACTAAGTAAACTTGCCCTACAAATACTCTTAACACCATTGATGAACTTATCTAGACCTTGTTAGACTCCATTTCCCAATGAATTAACAGTCTTCCATGTTTCCTATCTAAAATCTATCAAATTATCATACCCAACCAAAAAAAAAATCAAATACCTTTCACTTAACATCTAGCCTAAAATCAACCTCTTAAAAGCATCAAGCTATATCCTTACAAACATATTGAGAGATATTTCTCTGAGACTAGGAGGGCTAGATCCTAGAACTCTAAAGATTGGTTTGATGTTACCCTTATCAATGTGTATCTCAATCAATATAGCAAATTACGAGGAGCTAACACCTCCCAGCCCATTGGCCTATTCTGAAATTTTCCTATTACTCTTGCGGGTAAGACTCTTTGCGTCGACATAGAAGTCAAAGATGCCCCCTTAGATTACAACATTCTATTGGGTCGTAGCTACACCTATGCGATGTCTATTGTCACATCTGCAATTCACTACAAGATGTATTTTCCTCATAATGGAAAGATAGTCACCATTTACCAGTTGACATATTACGAACCGAAGTCTCAAACCTCCCCTGAGTCCATCATCTCTTTGGTAGCCAATAACAAATTGTTTATCCTTTGACCAGTGTCTCACCTGGACTCTACAAAGAATCATCTTTACTTGGTACATTCCCTGGTCTTCCTCCTCCTGTCTCTGATCCTAAATCATTGAGTGTTTGCATGATGCAATCGTCTCGGGCTGCTCTCAAGCAGCCCGCTTTGGCTAGTCAATAGCCTCCTCGCCCTCTGAATTCTGCTCCTAGCCCTTTGATTCAGCCTTCTAGACCTCCTTCTCCTGGCCCTTCACCTACAGCTGGTATTCATGAACCTCTTTATCCCCCTGGAATGGTTCCTCTAGTCCTTAACCATCTTGGAGTTGTCTCGCCTATCCATTACCCCTCCGGTCAGATACCGTTCCTAGCTCCCCCTCCTAGAGTGTACACGGTACCTACTATGGCTACCCTCTCTCTTCCTAACCTCGCCCTGTGGATTCCCATCTAGTACCTTGATCCCCTAGTCGCTACCCCACGTGGTCAACCCAAACCTTATCTTGCTTTGACCCCAGTTCAACCAGTCCACATGACTTCTCCTGCTTCTACAGTGCCTCAGCCACCTCAATAGGAACCCTCTCCTGTTGCGACAGCTTTAGGTAAGAAGGGAAAAGATCACAAGAAGGCAACCAAAGACAAGGCTGCCCTAAAAAACCCTGCCCCTCCTTTGTCACCAAAGTGTACTATCCAATGTGCCTTGTGTGATGTTGTTGATCATACCACCCATACATGTCCAGAATTGCCTGACCTCAAGCCCATGGTTAATGAAGCATTTCCGGAGTCTGATATCACTATACCTGATTCAGTCTCGAAACTCAAGTCTTTGCACATAAATCACCCATGTGCTTTGTGTGATTTCCATGGCCACTATACTTACCTCTTTCCCCACCTCGAGGACTTCCACACCTCTCTAGTGACAGTTCGCCAATTTGAGGCCAATCTCAATGAGTCCACCGCTCCCTTATTTGCTTGTTTTGCTTTAGCAGAAAAAAAGGACACATCCACTCCCATAGACATCCCCCCTCCGAATGTCAAAATGACGGAGTCTTCAGCCACTGTCCACTACCTTTCATCATCTATGAGATCCTTGATAAAAGAACCCCCTGGGCCTTCCTCTTATTTTTCACTTGACCTCCCTTCAGCGATGACCTTGGGCTCAACGTCATTGGATCTGTAATCTACTTGTTTTTCTATCACCCCTTGTGATGATGTGCATGTGAACCTGTCTTCTCATGATGGTCAGTTAGGTATCTTCACCGTGTCAGGTGGTGTTTCTTCCACCAGTCACCCCATCTTTTATTATGATGACGAAATTATGGAAGCAGTCACCACCCCTGATTTTATCTATCCCCCCTTACATCGAACCCATGCATTCAAACCACATACACCTTGTGTTAATTACATTGACACCAAACGTTTGGGTAAGGGGACACCCATATTTGAGAGACGAGGAGAAGACATTCTCCACAACTCTCCTAGTGCATCTGGTCGTGTCGACTCTAGTACCATTATTCTTCCACATTTAGAAGAACCTCTAGAGTCCCATATCACTTCAAAGCAATCTAGGGATGATACCCCTCATCATTCCTTCATATTACATCAACAACCCAGTCCCTTCAACATTGTTGTTGACCAACCTGTGAGTTTACTAGGATAGCACCAGTTCATTATCTCCAAATCCTCTCTTTGGGATAGTGACACCATGTATGCCAACCTGTAAGCTTAAAGTCCATTTGATTCATATATGCAGTACCAAAAGAGATTGGTAATCCTCCATTTCCTTTCTCAAACTACATAACCATAACGAAAATAAATGGCACACCACATCATTAAAATGTGTTTAGATTCCCCTTTTTCTAAATACATTTTGGCATGAACACAACATACTTGGGGGAACCCATACCCCTCAACCATAAAAATCCTAGATCTCAGCCAAAAATATCACCAAAACCCCTTTTCTCTGACAAGTCGCACTTTTCAGGTCATTTCCTAGGACAGGTTGTAGTTTTCTGCCTAGTACCTACTACCCAGGTCATAGAACAGACCCCTAAAAGTGCGACCTGGCCTGTTCATGAGCTCTGGGGACCTAAATTGAACTTTCAATCCATTGAAATGAAAGAGTATGGTTAGGCCTCTTACCTATAACTAACGGATCTCGATTCCAATGGTCGGTTTGTCTGCTATGCTAGCCGCAAGATTGAGGGCCTTCTCTCCTCTCTACATTCACCACAAATCCACGTGAAAATGAGTGAATTTGGAGGGAAAACGCCTTATTAAAAGAAAACCCCTGATTTTTATTTCACCTACTACGGCCAAACCGTAGCTCAGTTTGGCGAACCGGCTGTACTGTTGGAAAGCTCTCACTGAGCCCTCAAATGGGTATCTATTATTTTTTAGTGATTTGATACTTCACCAGGACACTTTTTATCCAGGAAGCGTCACTTCACCCCTCCTCAAAATCGAATTTCTTCACTTGCAACACTCGTATTGGGGGAACCACTTTGCCTCCATACTTGTCCATGACCATGTCGATCTTCATCGTGAGTTACCATCTTGTACTCATGTTTCTATGGTCCCCCTTTGGACCTTTACTGTGTGGCAGCACCATTGAGTTGCCCTTGTTTAGAGCATCCAAGTTGAGTCATCATTGCATTCATGGAGTTTATCCTGAGTCCCTTTGTATCCCACTATAATCCTCCATCCTTCATTGCTCAATCCCTCTCTTTTGTCACACATTATGGCCTCTAGTCCCACTGTCCCCTATCCTTCATGATATTGTGTCAGTCGATGTCAGGTCATCCATGCCCTTTATGCTCGAACAAGGGAAGTTGGTCGTTTGCTACTCAGTACCACCCCCATTTCATCATCACCCATGGTGTCTGTCTGTCAATCACTTTACTATTTTCTCTCGTGCCATAGTTGAGGACCCCTTATTACCTCACCTATGGCAGACCTCCTTTTGTCGACATCAGATCATTTATTCCAGAAGACAGGTCTAGAAGGCGGTGTACCTTGGTTCCAGATTTCACTCTTGTTTGGTGCCTCAGATCAAGCAAAAGGACTCCCTATAGCCCTTTGACTTGATTGTTTCTCGGATCCAAATCCTTTTAGCATGATTTATATCCATATACTTGATCATTCAGTGATGTATTAGATTGGACTGGTGATTCTTGGGTGTGTGTGAGATGTCTCAGCCCTCATGAGGGGGTGGTCCTATAGGTAGCCCCCCACATGCCTAGATGACCTCTTCCTTTCAGCATTCAATGCATCTCCATAGATTTGATGATGTCAGCCTCAGCCGCTTGCAATGCCTTTTTGATTGCATGTAGCAGTAATATTTCCAGATCCCTTTCCTGTTTATAGGGGAATATGGGTTGTATTTTGTATCTCATGTACTCAGATATTATTGTACAAGTCCTGGCTATTATCGCAGGCACAGTATGTATGTGAGATTCATTATCATGTTCTTTATTTGGCCCATGTTTATGCCAACATGTACTATATTATTCAGTGCCTTGTTTACTGGACGCCTTATTCTTTATACTTTGTCTCGGCGGGCATAGGTATGCCTCCCCCGCTGCCTATAGCACAGGTACTCATTCATAAAAAGAGACTTGTCACACCTGTAAGTCTCGCCTCCTCAAGGTCTAGTTGTCTCAGCACTTTGGTCTACCTTACATTTCTCTCTCTTTGACTTCCCCTTCGGTGTCTAGTGATTGAATTCTTACAACGTACTTCGGTCATACGATTAGCTCCTAATGCTCACACGGTAGGGGGGAATCTATTACACCATTTTTTGGTCATCTAACCTATTTTTATTAGATGGACCCAAGTACACCATGTAGACCAATTTTACCCTAAGTAAAATTGCATTCACTATGAAAAATAACTTATTAAACCACCTTTATTAAGTTGTTTATGGTTTAAACAGGAAACCCCATGAGGAAATATTAAATAAATCTACATTTGTTTCATTTTCCTCAAGGAATAATTAGTTAAACAACAGTTTAATTAATATTCCTTGTTATATTTAACCCAAAACAGGGAAATTAATTAGATAAATCATTATTTATCTTATTATTTCTTAAGAATAATTATTTAAACCTTATTTAAATACTATTCTTTTTTGAATATGACTAATCACCCATAAATAATTAAATAAATCATTATTTATTTGATTATTACTCAGCCACATCCTTAAAATGATAAATAAATAATTTATTTATTTATTATTTACAAATAAAGGATTTGACCCAAGTCAAATTCCTTTTCCCTCCAACAAATATAATAAAATATTCCATAAATGTTGGATCTTGATTTGGTTAATATTATTTTAATTATGCACCAATATCTAGACTAACTCAATATTTTGTTATAAATAGAAGGGTTTTTCCATTCATTCATTACCTTTTGTTTCCTAAGATCACTTTGGTTCTACTTTTGGTCTCACTTTGATCCACCATCATAGTCATATTTTGCTACCAATTTTTCCTGGGTTTTCTACACCATCAAGAGAGAGGAATTTTAGATCTGAAGTGTTGAGGACTTATAAGAACCCATCCCATTGAGGAGAACTGGTAACACCCTTCTGTGTTTTCCTCCCAGGTGCCATTAATACAAAATTAATTCAACATATTCTTGTCTTGTCTATTGAATGCATGGAGTAAATCTTGTTTTTTCTGTTGTTTAATGTCTTTTGATGCATAGATCTAGATTTTTACAGCATTTGTCTTGATCGCCTAACTGCAGATCTGAGGATATTGGTAGCCATATTTGCTGTTAGTCTTGTTTTTTATGCACAACTAAAGTGGTGTTTTTTCGTACGCTTGGAATTAAGATTCATACTAACAATTGGGTTTTCTACAAGTGCATTAGGGATATGCGCAGGTGTAAAAGTATGTACATGGTCTACAATTTGGGGCTTAGCTTCTTGAGGCTCATCAAACTGCCAATGATCAATGTAAACCTCAATAGTGTACTCTTGATTAGGCTTAAATTAGGATAGAATATAGTTACAAATAAAAACAATAATTTCTTGAATCCAATTTGGGCTTGATTACTTTCTCCTTCTAGGCTGACTGGTCATGTTTCAGGTCCTTCCTCCAGTGGAGTATTTCAATGGAACTGTTTTGAATTGGAGTCGCTAGGTGGATGATTTAAAATTTCTTGAGGCTGGCTATTTTCCACGATCAACAACCAGATACCAATCTTCGAAAATACTTGAATCATCTAATTTTGACTGGGGTTTCCAAGTTCTGAAGAAACACTAAGACTTTTCAATAACTCAGTCCCCAGTACGGTGGCCATTATTTTTTCAATCCGTAGTTTGTAATATTGGTAAGAACAAATGGCAGAAGACAACATCAAACCACTTTGGATTCCAGGACCTAGCCTTCCTAGACTTAGAGAGGGCTCTTTCTGTTTTTATGATTTAGCTTGATAATTATAAATGTTGATATTAGGCTAGTTATAGAAATTAGGGTTTTTTGTTTTATTTATTGGGTGATTGGAAAAACATATCTGTAAAACTTAATCCATTGGGCTATGGAGTAATAAAAGGAAGAATTGTGCATCAATTTTTCAAGGGCATTCACAAGGCAAGCTAACTATGCAGACTGGATCTTACTAGCAGTGTGAATATGAGATGGGAGAAGGAGATTAAGGTTCAACTTAAATGCAGAGCAGACAATCTCTGAATTTTTCATTCAGGTCTCAGAGGAAAAAATTAAGATAACAAACACAGACAGAATTAAGGTGCTATTTTAGAAAATCTTAATCTAAATTTTCTTTTTTGAAATCAGATAAATTGATGCACAGCATGAAAAGACAAAGGAAAAAATTAATACAGAGGAAAAAAATCACCATCCACATAGCTCAAGAACTTGTGAACGGTCTCTTATTATTGATTCCCCACTGAAACGGTTATAGAGTTCCAATACTTATTACAATGCAAGCTTCAGTAGGGTCCAATTTTCCAACCCTTGATACTGCTAAGTCATGTAGTATTTATCTAAAGACTCAGTAAATTTCCCTATCTTACTAAACAACCTTTCATTGATTACAATTTAGCAGAAAATAGACAAGTGTGGCCATGCAAGGCCTCATTAGAAATCTCTGACAAAGACACCACCTCTGGAATTAATTTTGGGAAACTCTTCGTAGATCCAAACGCTTCAATGGCTCCTCGAAAGATCAAAAAATAAGCTTGGAGGTGGCTGTGATGGTCACGAAGAGGTAACCAGTGGTGGGTCTAACATCTTTCAGAAAACCGGTGTTGGGCAGTTAATTTTGGTGCAATGCTGGCTACTTTTCATTGATTAGGGAAAGAGGATGTGCTTTGCTTCCTTTTCCATTTTTGTTGTTATAACATAAAATTTTTGTAAAGACACCTTGCCTAACGTGACCCTTGGTGTCTCTTTTATACTGGAGTCTTTTCTGCCGCGTTTAACCTTATTTCTTCATAAAATGATGTTCGAACCTCCTATTCTTGACTTGACCCTTTTTAAACAAAACATCATAAAAAACCCGTATATCCGGACTTGAAAATGTGTAGATCTTAGTTCTGAACATTATTGCATGCATAGAAAATCACACATCACATGTTTTAGAGTTTAAGTTATAAGAAATGGAATTGGTGATGCAATGTGAAGTATAGAGATGACGTGGTAGGTAAGGTGGGACCAGACTGTAGCACACAGATCACAAATAATTAACATGAAGTAGTAGAGGTAAACTCTAAAATATGTGGAGTGCGAAGCGCAAAGGTAAACTATAAAACATGCCAAATGTGATTTGCGTTGTCAGAGGATGATGTGGTAAGGAATATGGAGCCCACCGCATTGGCAACGTTATAATATGGAAAATAATTTCAGCGGTATGGTAAAGTTTATGATGTTCCATATGATATGTCAATGTATTTCAATGTATTTCAAACGATTGTGAAGTGGTGGGAGGAGCTTCTGTGGTGGGGCCAACCACCTTGCAAGTTAAACCGAATATCTTGTGGGTGCTTTGAAGGTAAGTTGTAATATTTGCAATGAAAAATGGTGGTTGAACAGGTAAAGTAGGAAAATGAAGTGGAAAGGCGGAAACATAAGGTTTAATGATTTTTTGTAATATCCCAAAATGGGAATGCAGCAATACATGAACACAAAACTGGAATAGAAGTGACAATTCAACTCATAAAATGTGAAAGCAACACATAGGCATCAAATGAATGTTACAGCAGCAAAAATATGTTCCACTATATCATCCAAAAGTGGGGAAATGCAGCAATATGGAACCTAAAAATGTTATTCCCAAAAAATTATGCTATAACAGGGGTAAATAACACTTGGATCCCTTAGCACATGTACTATGGCCCTCACATACAAAAGGGAATTAGAAACAAAACCCTTTTTCTAAGTTAAACAGATCTCCCGGCCACAAAATGGCTTAAAAACACCCAAATCCCATGACATACACCATGCAAAATTTCTGAAGCAAGTGAATACATAATTTAATGAGGGTTTCTAAAAAAATATGATAGGAAACCATAGATCTAGAGTTTTATTAAGAAATATGCTAAGAAAACAAAGATGTATCCTCTTCATTACATTAATGAGATAACCCAATAAGGGTTTCTTGAAAGCTTGAGTACAAAAGAGCAGATATGCACATACAGCTCTGAAATAACCCAACCTTACTGCAAAATTACATACATATAGATGAATATTACAAGAGGGAGATGAGAATCGATTTTTCTAAATTTCCGGGAGAAGGGTTGGCCCCTTCTCTAAGAAGCTAGCTCAAAATCAAGGGTCTGAACCCTCACACTGCAAAACTACAAGAAATGACGCAGTTCCTGCAAGGGAATATGATGTAGGTGATGGAAGTACTTTGGACAAGTGCCAAGATATGGAAATATGCTCCAGAACTTTCCTTACTAATCTCCCAAAGGAATGGAAGGTCCCTTCTTTGAAAAATAAGTCCAGGAAGTGGTGTTGTGAACCCCCACTGCAACACCCTACAACACAACATTATAATGCTGCAGAAATAGCACTGTAGCTAAAGGAGGATGCTTGGCCTCAAGCCTGGATGTGGAGAAATTCAGTACAAGCTCCCTCAAGAGACCTCTCAAGAAAGGAGAAGGAATTCCTAAACAGTAATTTCCTTGTGCTAAGCAGCACAACAATCTCAACTAAATAGTTGGAGAAAGTAGAATAGTCATGCAGACCAAAAATCCAATATTCAATTCATGTCTTGCTATGGCTGCCTTGCCCTCCTTTTATAAAAATGGAAGCCCTCTCACCTTGGGTCCAACTCATTAGGGTTTCCTCCACCAATGAATCTTCCTCCCACTATCTCTGCGTTGTCTCCAAAGATGATCTCCACCTCCTATCCCAACACTATTGACTTGGTCAAACTTGACCTTTTCCACATGAAAATTCCCCTTTTCACACATGAGGGTGTGAAATACAGCCATAATAATGATCCCTTTTCACATCATAATGGATTTTATTCCTATTTCTGAAATGTATGGGCATCCTTACCCATTTATTTATCTCCTGGGTGTAAAAGACAAAAATCTATATTCCAATTAGCTGCATGCTAAATTTGGAATATTGAATTTTTAAGGGAAATGAAATGAAAAAGGGGTTTGTAATGCAATGATGTGATTCAATCTCCGCTATTGATCGAAGCTCAGATCCACGGTCCTTACTCCTCCTTTGCTGTGGTTTGTTGATTTTGTTTCTTTGGCTATGCTTGTTAATTTCTCGGTTTGTTCGTGAAATACTTTGACTCATTCACTACTTGACCCATTTTAGCATTCATGACTCGACCCAAAGTTCATGTCTCACCCCACTCAATTTCATGACTCCGCCCAACATGTTCATGACTTCGCCTTTACTTGTTTTTTCTGCCTTAACTGCTTCTCTGCTGCCTTTCTCTTCGCTAATGGTCTAATGATGCTCCTTGCTTCCCTATTACCTTTGTTCCCTTTGATTATTGCTTTGGAAAAGATTTTATTATTGACATATATGTACAGTATGAAAAAATTTCAAAGAAAAAGTACAAAGTCACCTTGTGATACTGTAAATTACAGGGTTCTAACACCCCTGACCTCCCGCCGGAAAACTACACGCATTACCATATCTGCTTCGGGGTGTTTCTTACCCCTATAGACTTCCACATATATTTAAATTTCAACTGGAGACACGTTGGGGGTTGGAGGGGGCCATCCCTTTAGGCCAACCACCTCCCCATGTGACTGAAGAGAGCACGACCAGGTGTCAACCATTGATCCGACGAACTTTTTTTAATGGAGATTAATTAACGTTAAGATGTGGCTTAATGATGTTAATAGATAATTAGCCCATAAAGCACGAATTAATGATAAACCATACTTAATCGCCTGTAATCCAGGATTAGCGCCTAGTTAATACAGTTCTTAAACTGGAGGAGAATTCGGAGGCACACCAATTTTGGTGGTATTTCCAATTTTAGAATTTTAACTAGCAACCTCTCTAGTTTTGGAGGAGAAATTGGAGTAAAGTTAGTTTTGGTCATAACTCACTCAATTTTCGACCAAATTGAGCTCAGTAAAACTCATTCTTGGTTATTTTTCATGTTGGGGACTCAATGGGGTAGATTGAAGAGGCAGAAAAGGCCAGCTATAGGTATTTTTGAGCATTTGAAGGTTTTTGAAGGCCAGGACCACCAGGTGTTGGGGTCATTTCCACAGCATACAGAGTCCAAATTCAACAAACAAATAGTCATTTTTTGGAGATTATGATGTTTTAAAATCATTGGAACAAGTTCGAAGAGGTTGTGAAGGTTGTAACAAAAATTTGACAACACTTGAAGCTAATACAAAGGTTACACTATGAAGCTGGACCAAGGAGATGTAGCCCAAGAGGGGTGAACTCCTTGATTAAAATTCTCTGTGTTAATATCTGTTATGTGTGTTTTCTGTGTTTACTATTTCTTCTGTTTTGAAATCTAAAATTATTCTTTTTAAGCTTATGAAAAATTCATAATTTCACTAAGTACATTTTTTGCCAATCACATGTTCATAAAAAAACACATGAAGGATAAGTAAAACAAAGAAAATATAAGTTTATATCTGAAATTAAACTAGCACAAAAATAACTAGAATTCCTTTTTAGATCAAGTTGGTATTGGAGCACAATGTTGCTTGCTTGTTTTAATTGAAAGGTTTTAATAGTGCAAATTTACTGATGCTTACAAGGTTGAGATTCCTAAAGGACAATAGAAGCTACTGATAGCTAGTCCAGAAGTTATGAAAATAAGGAAGAAGGCTAGGAAAGAATCATCCTTACCCAAAATAAAACTCAACGCAACACTTGAAGCACAAGAGGAATTATTTTCATAAGAGGCTGAAGTGGTTGAAGAGATACAAGCTGCATATATGAGCTTGAATCTACAGCCAAAATGTCAGGGCATGAAGCTTTGTGAATTTTTGTGAAGCTATATAATTCATTACATTGTGATGGAAACTTCATTAAGTGGTGATTCTAAACCATCCTCCTTTGCAATACTCTTTGATAAAGAGATGGTGTAGGACATGCACATCATGAAAGATATGATTGAAAAATTGTATGAAGAGATAAAGGAGAGCACTAAACTTCAAGAGAAGTTGGTTGGTAGGAATAAAGAGAAGCAAGAACGTCTTCAAAAGATGCATGAGATGGAGATTCAGCTTCATGATGCCAAAGAAGCCTTAGCCAATCATGTGCTTGAAGAAGAGGTAAATAATTCAAATTTGTCTTCAATTTCCTCTCAAGATAAATGTGTAGGTTCATTTGAAAAATACACTAGAGGAATAGGGTCCAAATTGATGATCAAAATGGGCTATGAAAGTAATGGATTAGGAAAACATGCACAAGGCATGGTTGAGGCAATTATGGTTGAGGAATGGCCTAAGTATTTGGGTCTTGGCTATGGACAATTTTATGGAGAAATTTATAAAGCCATGAAGGCACTTGAAACAGTTCCAAGAAGGAATTTTGTTGCAGGTTCAAAACCTCAAACATGTAAATTTTGTATTTAAGATGAATGCAATTGTTTGAATCCCATGTTGCAATAGGATTCTTGTAGACATGTAGCTTATGGCGAGCAAGAGAGTTGTGATAGTTCTAAGGATGTGAACGTTGTTGTTGGTATTCAAAAGAGAGTTGGAACCTCTTCAAGTTCATCTCCTCAAGGAGGTGACAAAGATGAACATTCAAAGAAACATTCAAGGTATAATTCTTCCTATAATATTGTTTTTTATGATTATGTTAAGCATGAAAAATCTGCATGCATGAATGGGAGGAATGTTTTTGATCATATTGTGGTTTGTATAACCATGAAGTTTCAAGATGATGGAAGAGAATGATAGCATACAAGAAGCAATCAAAGCAATGGAGACTTGAATAGAAGATGCAAAATATTTTCACTTATTGTTAGAAGAAGGGAAATCTCATTGCCCAATGTTGGACACTTCATCCAACCACTCATCCAAAGCGTTTGAATCAAGTGGATAAAAATGCTGGCAAGAATGGAACATGAGATTCCATCATCGATGTGAGTCAAGCTGATTCATAAGAAGAGGATGTTCAGCATGAAAAATATCCATTGAAGTGGTTTGGGAAGAAATGGCTCGATTTCTTGACGAAGTAAGGCATTCATTTCCCTTGTACATAGATGAAAATTTCAGCCTTATGTATGCATAAATTTCTATTGAAAGTATGACAAGTTGAAGCAGATTATTACAACTTATATGATGCAATATTGCATGTGAATTTTTTTCGGTTAAAGGCATTTCTTTTTGTTGCAAAATTTCACCAAGATGGTGTAAAATATGGGTATGTCACTCATTTATGTTGCAAAAATTTATCATTCAGTTCAGATCTTATGATCACTCATATGTTTTGGGTTTTTTTACTTGTTTGTACTTGAAAGAGAGATTTGAATAGTGTACATATACATGAGATTTTGTATGTGTAAATAGAGGACTAGTGAGAGGTTCATTGTACATAGATACATACTTGAGTGTTGTCAGTATGTATCTTGGAATTTCAACTTGTGTCGATTGTGTTGTACATATGTTTATCGACAGGTGTCGATTGTGTCGCACACATTTCATATCGATTTATGTCGATTGTGTCGCACATTTCATATCAATTTCTGTCAATTGTGTTGCATACTTCTTATCAACTTGTGTCGATTGTGTCGCACACATTTCATATCGATTTATGTTGATTCTGTTCCACATTTCATATCAACTTGTGTTGTTGATGTCACATGTTTTTTGTCGACTATGCTTGTCGATTATGGTTATCGAATTATGATCTAGTAGATGGTGTTTTTTGATTCTGAGTCGATGTGGGATACACCAAAGTGCAAGAAGATCGCCATGTACTTGATGTTACAAGAGGTGAAAGTCATTTCTTTGAAGGAGAAAAAAAGAGGTGGTCGTCATTTCTATTCTTTCATAATGTTTTCTTTTCAATATTGATTGTGTGTTCTTGCGACAAGATGTGGCAGGAAGTTTGAGGTCCATTTAGTGAGAAGTTGACGAGATGCAAAGTGTTTTGCAGCCATTGCAGAACAAGATGGTTTATTGTGTTGACACAAATATTTCACTCATATTGCAAGTTTAATTTGGATAAGAGGATTTCCAAGAAGAAGCTTGTATGCTTTTGTTTCAAGAGGGACTTTATTCTCAGTGGGAAGGCTAACTGTTTACCAAGCACATAGAGATCGATGTGGTACATTTGGATATGTATCAGTCAAAAATATTCAGCAATGTTGAAGTGGTTCAACAACAACCATAGAATCGTGGTTGAGAGACATAGCCAGTTGCGATGCAAGGCATGTCAAGATAATTGTCAAGTAAGACTTGTCAAGTAAAATCAATTGATATAACTTGAAATAATAAGTGTTGAAGCTCAAGAATATAATTATCAGCTTTTGTGGGTCCAAAAGCCCGTCAGTGAGAAGGTGTGATCAAAATTTGGGTCAGAGCCTAAAATTAGCTAAAATTTCAAAGTGCTCAATTTTTTTTTCAAACTTGAACGATCAGATAGAGCTCATCGCGAGGATTCTGATGCAACTTGTTTCACCAAAATCTGATTTTGTATGACTGAGTTATCGTCTGTTGTTCATTTTCCAAAACAGACAAAAAATGAGAAGAATAGGTACAGTGCTGATGTGCCAGGTACAGTCAGCATTATAGGAATATACTCCAGATTGCTACTAGTGACACTATGACAAGTGTCACCTTCAGTTTCTCCAGATGGGTTAAGTGAAGAGAAAAATTACCCAATGACCTTAAAATTCTTCCTAAGTTGGAATTTGAAATTTTTTAAGGGTTGGATTGAAACCCAACTAGAGGGCACCATGTGTCCTCTTCGGTGGGCCACCTCCTAACCCTAAGTTCAAATTATTTGATGATATTAAGGTTTTGGAACATTGGTTATGGTGGAATTTCAAATATATATATATATATATTATAGTTTCAAACTTATATACAAATCAGTGGACTTTACCGATTTTAGGAGGAGCCACTAATCAGTTTGGAGAAGGGTCAGATAGGTAGAGTCCAAAAATTTTGCGAGGTGGACTTTCATGTAATTTGGAGTAAAATTATATGGCAGGGTCGGGGCTTGAACCCCTAACCTCCCGCTGGCAAACTGCATGCATCACCATCTCTGCTCTGGGGTGTTTCTTACCCCTATAGACTTCTGCATATATTTGAATTTCAACTGTCGACACATTGGAGGTTAGAGGGGGTCAACCCCTCGGGCCAGGTCCCTCCTCATGCGACCAAAGAGTGCGCGACTAGGTGCCAACCATTGATCCGACGATTTTTTCTAATGGATATCAATTAACGTTAAGATGTGTCTTAATGACGTTAATACGTCATTAGCGTGTAAAGCGTGGATTAATGATAAACCATACTTAACTGCCCATAATATAGAATTAGCACCTAATTGATACATAATTTAAACTCGCAGATAATTCGGAGGCATGCCAATTCTGGCGGTATTTCCAATTTTAGAATTTTAACTTGTAGTCTCTCGAGTTTTGGAGGATAAATTGGGGCAAAGTTAATTTTGGTCATACCCCACTGAATTTTTGACCAAGTTGAGCATAGTAAAAGTCATTCCTATTTTTTTTGCATGCTGGGAACTCAATGGAGCAGGTTGCAGTGGCATACAATTCCATCTACAGGTGTTTTTGAGAATTTTAATATTTTTGAAGGCTAGGCCCACCAGGCGTTGGGGTCATTTCTGTTAGCCCCCCTATAAATTTTTGACAAAGCAAAGTAGGGGGCTAAATTGTTTTTGAGCCTTTAAGGAATGCATTTCCCCTGAAAACACATCATCCTTGAAGTTTCCTTGTGCCTTTTGTCCTTTGGTAAAATCCCCTCTGCTGATTTCCATCATAAAGCCTCTCTGTTTGTGAAGAAATGCCCAAAAACCTCCTTTTCCCTCTTATTTTCCCCCCACTTAGCTTCTATTGTGTCCCCCTTTGTCTCCCCTTCTTTTTCCTTTTTTTTTACCCTCTAAAACCTCCCAAAATCCCCTTCAAATTCTACCCATATCCCTTGTTTCAGCTGATTCACCCTTTATCCCTCTATCATTACCCTCCCTAACCATTAAAAATTCATTAAAATGGGCCAAAACCCACTTTTTTACATTGTAATAGGGCTTAGCCCCTTTTTATGCCAGCCCTTTTCAACCACTTCCCCACGTAACCCTTACCCAATACCAAGCGCTTAGTGCCTCGGGGGCTAATCGCATCAGAACATCGGAGCCAAACATTGAAATCCATTTGTAACATCAAAATTCCAGATGCAATTGATTTTATTTATTAAGTCCCGTGATGCGTTGTCAGCCATTGATCTTCACAGATTGGATGGCGATTACTGCCCCATGTAGCCTTCGTCGTTCTTCCCGTTCACCGCCCGATCGAATATCCATCGTTCATTTAAATTGCGATCAACGGTCCGTAATCCCCCGTCTCGGTGGTCCCCGCAATGCACTATTTCAAAACCACCTGGTTTCTATCACACTGCCTTCGAGCGAGGGGCAGTAGTTTTCTGATCACAAAGCGATTCCATATAGCTTCCGATGCGTGGCACCGGTACGACTGGAAAACCACCCTTCCATTGTGCATTAAAGTTCGTCCGTGGACACGTAGAGATGTGCATATTAGCCGTCTGATCCAAAGCCCTCCATCCAATGGTGATCGATCCATGAAGCTGCCCACGTGATAGCCCATAACCGTCGTACCCCTGGCCCACTATCCATCGCCCTCCGCCGTGTTCCCAGCCGTTGATCTCCTCTGAGATCGGATGGTCCAGATTTGATTGCCTCTGCCTCGTCACCCTTTCCACGTGTTTTATTGTATTTCTTGCCCGCCCCTGTATATATGTGCGTTCAAAGGTCAACTCTAATGTTTTACGTTAGATTTCTATTCTCTCCACCTTCCCACTGCAAGTCCCCCACTGCATATTCCCACTATAGTCTCGCGCTATTCTGACCTCTCATCCTTCTCCACAACTATTCTCGTCCCATTGCATCCACCACCTCCGTGCATAAGTTTTCTTAACAGGTTTGCGTGTTTTGCAGGGTTATGAGCGGCGGAAAACTGCCATGTTTCTCAATCTCTATTACCGTGACAGAGAACACAGGAAAGATCAGATGCAGAGATTGAATTAAGGAAGCAAGGCCTGGGAAGGTTATGGACATGAATTCATTTAAAGAACAGGGTTGAAAAATATGTACGATCTTCCCAGGGCGATTGAGTGCACATATTTCACAGTCAGAGATATAAATGGAGCAGCAAAGAGCTTAAGGCATGCAAATGAAGATATATAAGCCATAGGTTCAAATATTTAGAGGCAAAGTACCAGATTGAAGACCCAGGGATCACGCAGAAGGTACAACATGTAGAAATCAATGCATATCAGGGTTTCTACAGCAGCAGAATGTTTTTCCTCCATAAAGGACAAAGCGCCCATGCAGTTTTTATTCTACACCGTGCTCCTGAAGAAATTTCCACCCTGAAAACAGTCCGAAGCTACCAGAGCATTTGCTCCATAAATACAACAGACTTCTCAGTTGTTTATTTATCATTTTTTTATTCACCAAAAGTACCACAGAGTCATGCAGATCAAAGTACATCAAGAGACATACCGAAGTAAATAGAGGCCTGAAGAAGACCACTCTTCCATCCAAAGAGTGACAGGAATTGAAAGCTCAGAATTTAAACAGAATGGGCTTCAGCCCTCTTTCTTTACTGAAGTTTTAATGCTCCATTTAGTTTTCACCTACCTCCTCAGCCCATCCTTCTGCTATAAAATTTCATGAAGAAACATTGTAAAGGTTGTTGATCAGTTATCAAAATATTGCAAGTAGTTTCTTTTGAGACATATTCTCTGTGTAAAGTTGTAATATAGGCTGAAGAAGGATGTATTCAGGCTGAATGTTCAAGCTGTGGGCAATGTTGTACATGACTGGTGTTGTTTTTTAATATGACAAGCACATTTCTTTGGATCCTTATCTAAAGCAACGGTGATGTTTTTCTATCTATGTGTTTTATTTCATTTCATTACACTTCTTCTGGCTTGCATCAGAAATCTGGCATAGGATTTTCCCTTGTTAGGCACCCTATGTTTCTGCTCTCCTTGCCTTTATGTTTTCTACTAAATGTGTTATATAAGTATTGATTTCAATTAATTTAACCAGTGTAGTGGTCTGATATATTGCTAGTTGATGTATGAATTAATGGAATCTGTCTTTAGATGTTCTTGTTTAGATTTAATTAAATGAGTTGAGAACGCTGGGGGGTTTAGAACTCTGTCTCTGCCTCAATAGGATCTTTCCATTTCAATTAAACTTTCCAATTTCCCTCAAGTTGCCTCTGATTATGTCCAAGTAGGTCTGGAGTTAAATGACCTATGACCTGATCTATAGACATAATTGGATGGTTTTCCTCTTTCCACTTTCAATCCTTAATGTTCCATGAAACACAATCATTTTAGGATCCAATGCTTTATATGACTAGCCCAACTAAAAGCTTGCACATTGAACAAAAATTAAACCCTTTCCTGACTCAATTTCCCAATGGCCTTGATGTTCTCTGAGTTATCTTCCTTAGCCTAAAACCCTCTCTTCTCATTACCTTGTCTTATATTGAACTCTTCATTCCTCATTCCCAACAACCAAATTCAAACAATCAAACAAACAAAATCCGAGCCTTATAACTAGCCTAACATCTTAACATTTGAGCTTTCAAAGACATAAACATTTGCTTATATTGAGAGATCCCTCTCTAGACCCAGGAGGGCTAGATCCCGAGGTCTGAAATTGGTTTGATGTTGTCTCATCTTTTGGTATTTCCAACCTTGCCAAAACATGGGAACCCCAACATAATGGCGACTCCACTGGGGACTTTCTTAGTTTTCCTCACCTTACTATATCATAAGCCTCAGAAAGCCTACAATATCTGGTTAGGTTGGTAGTTAAACATTCCTATTCACAGTTCAACCTCTATACCATTTGTTGTGTTCTCCCATTCTCTTAGACGGAGTCTAGAAAGGGCCAGGTAGCCTCCAGATCTCACACTCTTTCAGAGGTGACATATCTGGTAAATGCCCTCCCAGTCAATCTCTGGTTAGAGTTTGTTGTGTTTGGAAGATATCCTTGAAAGGGGACATCTCATAAGCACTGTGGTGGACAGTGTACCCTCAAAAAACATTCTAAACCCTCCACCTGGTGACTCCATATTTCCTAAACATTCTAAAGACTTCACTGGTGATCAGTAGGCCTGCTGATTATCTTGGTTCACATTAGACTCCACTGGGAGACTAGCCTCCAAAACAACATCAAACCACGGTAGAAGTAACAAGTAGGGTTAAGCTGCTTGGTTAGAAAACAACGTTCTGGCTTCTAGAACCATTCATACAAGAGCTTACCCTAACCCAGACCCACCTGAAATAGTTGACAACCCTGAGAGAATCCTCAAAGGATCTCATACACATAAACAACCAACTTTTTCCAGCCACATCCATAGAGCTAACTCTACACCAGAAGATTGTACAGCTCTATCACACTTTCACCTTGACCTAGACCTACCTAATAGATTACCTAGAACTAGGTCATTCAGTATTTTAGACTAGCCAGACCCTGAGCTTCCTGGTTCACCACCCCAAAGTGGTAGACACCTTGGGAATAGACATACCCCTCCTTCTACACCTCCTGATATACATTTCATACAAAACTTGGGGCTTAGTCACCCTAGATCTTCTCATCAGTTTTCTGCTAGTCATAATATCCCTATCATCCATATACCTGCTGCCCAAGTCAACCCTTTACCTCATCAAAACATCATCATGGCAGCCTGGTATGCACCTCTGGTTTTACCTCAGCCTCTAGCTCCCTTACCCAATGATTATCAATCAAATATCCCACACTTCACTACAAAAGAGTCTACCATGACACAATATCATGTAGATAGGATGGAAGATTCCTTCGATGACATGGAGATAGATGATGATACAGTCAAAATGAGAATCTTTGCCCACATCTTAAGGGGTGATGTGAAGAAATGGTTTAAGGGCCTACCTCCGGGTAGCATTAATGACCTCCTAGCTCTATACCAGACCTTCATAAATAAATGGGAAGTTAAGGCCAACCCTCGCCAACTCCTAGCAGAATATATGAGCCTTAAAAGAAACGTAGGAGAGAGTGTCCACGACTACACAACAAGATTTAACAGTATTTACAATGCTCTCCCTCCACATATGAAACCTCCCCAAGGTATGGCCCTAGCGAAATACCCTGAAGGCTTTGATGCTGACATGGCCTAGTAGCTTAGGGATAAAGAATACAACACGTTGGAGGACATGCAGAAAGGAGCACTGAATATAGAGGCAAATCTGATTGAGAAAAGAGCGAGATTAAGAGTTGAGAAAAGGGTAACATATAGAGACGACGATGTAGCTTCCACATCTGATCCAAATCATGACCATCTATCTAAAAAAGTGGAGAAGCTATACCAAATGATGGAAAAAATGGTTGTCACAGTTAGTAACCAAAATAGAAATCAAAACCATAACCAGAACCAAAACTTTAGAAGAAACAATACCACTCCCAACAGACAAAGAGAATCAGATCAGCAGGTTATACCCCCATTTCAAGAGAATTTTCTTGATGAAGATGAGGGAATCATAGAAGAGTATGAAGGGAACAAAATAAACATGTTTGAAATAGAAGATTCAATCCATAACTATTACTCAGAAGAAGATCAACCCTCACCCTCTTGTTGGGATGAGGAATGGTTAGAATTTGAAGATTACAGATTAGGATTTGAAAATGCCATGATGCAGGTCAGAGAAAAATATGAACTTAGAAGAAAAAAGAGCCAAGAAACTGCCAAACCAAAATATTCTGAGGTCGCCATCAAGAAAATACCTGAGAAAACTTCTAAAGAAACTGTTGAAAGTAACAAATCAGCAGCTGAGAGTTCTGGAAAGAACAAAGAAAAAGACAACCAAAACACTGATACACAAAGCCAACCCACTAGCAGCACTAGCACTGCAGTTAGTTCCCCTGATAAAACAATCCCTAACCCTGTACATAATGAGAATCAACACACTGATTCAGCAACCAGGGCAGTGGCTAACAAAACAGAGTTGAGCATCCCAAAGAGTTAGTCCACTTTCGATTTGGAGAGTGAGATTGCAAGAATTAAAATCTCTGTCCCACTTTCTGAGCTGGCCACTCAAGATGTATATAAAGGCCAAATTTTGAAAGAATTAAATTTAGGTGAGAACAGTGACACTATAAATCTGAGTGATGGTCAACCTGCCCTTCTGTTTGGTCCAAAGATAGAAGGAAAGTTTCAGGAAGGGGTAGTGCCCCCTTTTTATATCAGTCTTAATGTCCATGATAAGATTCTCCACAATGCAATGCATGATTCTGGGGCATCACAAAACCTGATGCCTAAAGTAGTGATGAAAAGATTACGCCTAGAGATAACCTGTCCCTATAAAGACCTATATTCATTTGACTCTAGTAGAGTAAAGTGTCTTGGCCTGATCAAAGATTTATGTGTGAGCCTTACCCAAATCCCAGCTAAATGTATGGTCATGGATGTTGTGGTGGTAGATGTGCCACCTAAGTATGGAATTTTATTATCAAGATCATGGGGAGCCAAGCTACAGGAAAAATGCAGATGGATGGGGCTTATGCCACAATCCCAATCTTTGGCCAACTTAGAAGACTGTACAGGGAAGCAAAACTGAAATTCCTGGTTAGTAGCCCTGAAAAGCCTGAAAATTATCCTCTATACTTTGTACATATAGACCTGGATTCCTTTATCTTCTGCAATGATGAATCTTTGGGAGGACTAGAATATGAAAACGTGGATACAAGCAAAGGTACACATGATGAAACAAAGCCAATGGATTTTCTGCTCAACTTAGTGTTCCTAAATTGAGGTCATAAATTGTCAACCAGGGCTAGTAAAATGTTGAAAGGAAGTGCACTATATGTGCCTAGGTATTTGTTTCTCACTATGTTGTGTTTAGTGTTTTTTTCCAATTTTTTTAGTTTTGTGTTTTTATTCTAAGAGGAAAAGAACTAATTTTTGGCAAATAGAAGTTGTTGGTCACACTAAAACAAAGCAAAACCTATTCTAAACTATGTATGGCACTTAGAAATTGCAAAACTTTGACAAGAAAATAACTCACAACATGAACTCAGTCCAATTCATTCATCAGAAATATGTTGGAATAGCTTGAGAAAAGGATAATTTAGTGCCATGAGGTTCTTCTAAGTAAACAACTACCTACAAGATCACAGAGAAAATCTTATCCATAGCTAGAAATTTGTTGGAACATATTTCGAAAAGACAGTCTGCAACACAGTGAGGAACTCTACTCTAAATTAACCTATGACACTGAAATTAATCCATTCTGCAACTTAAATTGTCACTACTAAGCCTTATTCAGAACTTAGGAGTATTTTGGAATAGTTTTGGGAAAAAGGCTATTTGTACAATTATAAGAGATTGCAGAACAATTAAGGCCTTGAACTGATATCACTAATTCATGTCCATATGATGATGTGTTGGAAGAGATTAATAACAAGAGTAGTTTGTAAATAATGAAGGCCTTGAAGTTTAATGGAAAAAAACTAACTAATGAAACTAAAAATACAATAGATAAAGATGAACTAAAATGCAATCATTCAAACTTCAAATACAGTGACCACAATTGTACTAGAATGCCATTATCCTAACTTGAAATACAATGAACATAAACTGAACTAGTGTGCCATTAGTCTAACTTGAAATACAGTGAACAAAAACTGAACTAGCGCGCCATTAATCTCCGGAGTATTACAACTACACTTATAATGCAACTAATCTCTAAATTATTACAGCCCTCTTTCATTCAGTATTAGGGATATTTTGGAACAATTCGGAAGAACAAGTCTCGCTGTAACAATTGATGTAATTGAGCACAAAAACGTAAAGTTCAGAAAAAGGCAACTAATTCCTAAAATACTACAGTTATATCTCATTCAATATTAGTGATATTTTGGAATAATTCTTGAGAACAAGACTAGACAGTAGCATCCAACGCAAGTGAGTATAAAACACAAAGTTCAGAAAATTGCTTAAACTAGGAATGCAATAAGGCTAAAATTACTTATCTAAACAATGTGCACAAAGCTTCTCGGGCAGTACGGGCCCTCTACCACCAGATCAACATACAAATCTCCTCAAGATTGCGTCAGATCTTGCAATAAAGCGGTGCTTCTTTCATTAAAGGAAAAGTATTTCAAAAACAGAGTATTACGGTCTTTTGAGATCTAGCAACAAAACATAAATCTAGCTAGTTGTTTCTCGGTCTCCCGAGTCATTCTTTTAAGAAAATTACATAAATGCCCTTGAGATAAAATAAGAATAAATGTCTTTCCCAACTAAAATCAAATTATAACTCTGGTGGAGGTCTCGTACTGTGATTAAAGACATCTATACAGTCCTTGTCCTATTGGAAGTATGTCTCTTAGTTTTGGTTTCCCACGTGCATAACCACCTGTATAATTATGCTCAGACTTCGTAGGGAGCAAGGAATGATGTGGATGAAGTTTGGAATTCACCCATATGCGTTTTTCTTCGAGGTGACACCTGGAACCTGTGAGAACATGAAGACAGCTGCGAAATCGACAACTAGCTATAGAATGGCTGCATTCTGTAGCTAAGTCTAGTAAAAAATTACTACAACAACAAAACCATAAAAGTGTAGCAAGTTAGTCATTATATACATTCTTAAAGTGTCTTTAACCAATCCTATTGACAATTTAAGCCTGTAATTGATAAGGGACAAGGGAAATGAAGTGAAATTTGGTGAAGGGGAAGGACATCTTTGGGGCTCAACATACCCCCACTGCAAAGTTTTTGCACGTCCTCATGAAATCAACTCATATATTCTGAGACTTCTGCTAGGACATCAAGGCTCCTTGTTCTGCTTTTCTTGATAGTTAATGGCCTCCTAGGCTTCTTTATGACCAACTTGAATCTCAAATTTATAAGTGCCCTGCTCAACTTTTTGTTTTTCTTCTTCAATTTCTTACTAGCCTTGTACAACTTTTCCATTTGTAGAGAGAGAGTTGTATTCATATCACTTTTCAGCTTAACCTGCTCCCTTAAAATGTCATTCTCATTCTTGATATGCCTATTGAGTACTTCTAACTCATATTTATCTCTTCTTAGTATATCAATTGTAGATTTTGGTGGGCTAGGAGTTCTGTCTCTACTTTCTGAGGCTCTCTTCTCTAATGTCTCAACATAATTGTAAATTTGTTGTTGTGCTGGGTCTATCTCCGAAGCTCCTTCATCAAGATCCTCTTAATATTGGTACTCAGGTGATCTAGAAGTTGGTGTCTCTTCATCCTCAATGTTTATGATTCCCGTTTGTCTAATCCCTATTTTCTTCAATATACCCCTAAGTCCGTGGCTTCGTCTTGGTTGAGATGGTCCTTCACCTCTCTCCTTGGCATACCTTCTTATCATATTCTCCTTTTTAAGTTGTTTCCTAATTTCAGTCAATTTCTCAGAAATTATCTCTTCACTTTCCTCTTGTATAGACTTACCAATTTTAGTTTCAACAGCTTCGAAAATTTTCCTTCTCCTACTTCTTCTTGTAGGCTTGCCTTCAGATGGAAGTTCCTTAGGTTCTTCAAAGTGATTCCTTACTAGAAATTCATCCCAATTGTCTCCCACTTTTCTCAAATGATGTTCAATTAGGATTTTAACTAGGCTTTCGTGGTACAAAGTGGTTTCCAGGAATTGAACCCTCTTTTGTACATTAGAGGCCATTCTCTTCAGACTATGAAGAAGGAAAAAGGGTAAATTGATTTATTCATCTAAGAAATGCATCATTAACTGAATATGATAAACATAGAGGGTACCAAACCTTCCCTCACAAGTTATAATTTTTTGAAAAATGAGCAACATATTCCACCATTTATTCTTCAGTGCTAAGCTAGGAATACCCTTCTTAAAAATGGAAACATCCATACCTGGTGTTTTGAGCATTTGTCTCCATGCCTCATTATGAAATTCCCTATTTTTGAACCATCGTTCTCCTTGCCTGGGTAATTCCGTTTCTTATACAATGAAAGCCTCTATAATAGTGAATTTAATATCTCCTATTTCGATCTCTGCTCCATTGAAGGACGGTGCAAATGTTTTAGTTACCTCCTTATGAAAACCATTAAATTTTTCCAAGAATTGTAACCACCCAGCCTGCTGTAGCATTTCTCTAATTTGTAGGTAGCCCTCTGAGTACTTGGTTCCAACTGGTTCGGATCTTACTATGAGACCCATGGCTTCTCTTCTCAACCTTCAATATACTGTTCTTCTATCCACGGTGAAAAGAGTTGTTTTTACCCCAAATATGTTGTTCTCTATTTATGTAGTAGGAATTAGCTACGGAAGGATGATATGAGGAGGTTATAGAATGAGTGAAATGTAGTGAGTGTGATTTACACGAATTAATGAGTTTGAGAACCATCATGGGAGAAAAGACCACGGAAACATTTCGTGATAAATTCAAAATCATGATTGAATACTTTGGCTGGTGACATGACCGAATAGGTCACTTCAGTACTTTAACCGTTAAGTTTTAAATGATGATTTGAAATGGCAGAGTGGAAGGGATTTTTTCCAAAGTTTTTATGATAGGCTTAATAGGCATGATCAACACGAATATTTAAAACAACTTTTTGAATCATACATGACCTAACTATACTATAACTTTCATATTCTGTCATCATAATAATTTTACAACTTTACCTTTGCCTTTCCTTTAAAAAAATTTCTTTCTTTGTGGTTTTTATATGCTTTGTCTTCCTTTGAAAATCATTGATTCTTCAGTCTTCATAACTTCTTTGATTTGGCTTGTTTTCATAGGTGTACAGGATCAATTTTCTGCTGATCAAATGATTACTGGATAGTTTCCTTCTGGATACTTGGTTGCAAAATGTCTAGCTGGCTGCAAAATGTCTGACTGGCTGCAGAATGTACCTGGAGAAACTTTGAAACATGGAATGGAATGTTGTATGAAATAGATCATTAAATAGAGTGAAATGGATCAGGAGTGAGGTGAAATCTAATGGAATGAAATGAATCACAATTGTGAAGTGGAATGAAACATTAAAAGTGGTCTGCAATTTATGATTTGTAACACTCAATCTGCATAAAGAGATCAAATTTAGAAATCTGAGATGGAAATGAAATGGACCATGGAATGGAGTGATTGAAGTATGGATGAATGGAATGAATGAAATATGAATGAATGGAGTGAATTAAATATGAATGAAATGAGACATGGTGGAGTGAAACTTATGATTTTGTAATGACTGCTTGCAGAAAAGAAAAAAAACAAATTTGAAAAGCTAAAGTGTCAGAAGGATTCTGATTTTCACTTTATCTTTTCTGTATAAACATGCTAATCAGTGATTAGTTTTCATGTTTATACTTTATTTTATTTTTTAATTTTAATTTTTTATGCTTTTGAATTCAGAAAATTCAACTAAGTTGATGAAGAAGAAAAATTCTTCTTCATTAACTTCACATCACTGTTTTCCTGGAATCTCTTGACAAATTCTTCTCTTGAAAGTGGCTTATGATACAAATTCAATGTATGACCATTTACAAGAAAAGTGACCTTCTCTTCATCTATTGTCCTGATTTTTATTGCTCCATTGTCAAAAATTCTTATAATTTCATATGGCCCAAGCCAATGTGTTTGGAATTTACCTTGAAAATACTTGAACTTTGAATCAAACAAGAGAGCCCAGTCACCTTCTTTAAACTTCTTTTCCTTGATGTACTTGTCATGCCATCTAGTCCTTTGCTGTTGGACTATACTTGTTTTCTGAACTGCATCTTGTCTGATCTCATCCAATTCATTAATCTGCTCCAATTTGTGCTTTTGTGCCTCTGTTAGATCAAGTCCTAGCTGAACTGCCATTTTAAAAGTTTGAATCTGAAACTCTATGGGAAACAAAACTTGTTTTCCATAAACAAGTTCATAAGGAGTATGGTCTATTGTGCTTCTCCATGTAGTTCTATAGGCCCACAAAGCTTCAGGAAGCCTGTCTACCCAATCTCTTCTATGTAAATGGACAGTCTTTGTTAGGATCCCTTCAATGACTTTATTGGTAGATTCCACTTGACCATTTGCTTGTGGATGATAAGGAGTAGATTTTCTGTGTCTAATTTTGTACCTCTCCATCATTTGTTCCACTAGCTTTGATGTAAATTGAGCTCCTTGATCTGTAACAATTTCCCCTGGGACACCAAAACGAGTAAAAATATCCTCAAAAAGAAAATTAACTACAGATGCTTCAGTAGCAGAAAGTAATGGCTTGGCTTCTACCCATTTGGTAACATAATCAGTGCAAACTAATATATATTTCTTTTTCTTTGATGGAGGACTAATAGGTCCTAAAAAATCTAAAGCCCATTTTTCAAAAGGTTCAATATGTACCTGAGGCTGCAATGGCATCTCACCTGAAGGAGAAGGTTTCCCTACCCTTTGGCAACTGTCACACCTTTTGACATACTCTTTAGCATCTTTAAAAGGGGATGGCCAATAGTATCCTAAATGAAGGACCTTATAAGCTGTCCTTTTATCAGCAAGTGTCTGCCACAAGGTTCATCATGACATGCCTTTAGGATCTCAGGCATCTCATCTTCCCGAACACATCTCCTAATGATAAAATCTGGACCTGTTTTGTATAACTCATTAGCAACCCATGAATATTTTGCACTGTCATAAATGATCTTTCTTTTGTCTCTTACATTCATTATTGAAGGAAATTTCCCTGAAACTAAATAATTAGCAATGTCAGCAAACCAAGGAGTTTGAGTATAAATTGCAAAAAGATATTCATCAGGGAATTGATCTTCAACTGGGGTATTGTCTTTGATGTTTTGGAGTCTAGATAGGAAATCAGCTACTGTGTTTTGTTTTCCAGGCCTATCTAGAATGGTAATGTTGAATTCTTGTAAAAGCAATAACCATCTTATGACTCTGCCATTAGTAATTGATTTTTTCATTAGATATCTAATTGCAGAGTGATCTGTGTGAACAAAAGTTTCATAGCCTGTTATATAGTGTCTGAATTTGTTTATAGCATGAACAACAGCTAAAAACTCTTTTTCAATTATAGTATAATTTGAATCTGAAGGAGTCAAATTTTTACTGGTATAGTAGATGGCATAAGGAATCAAGTCTTTTTGTCCCAATACTGCTCCTAGAGCTATATCCGAGGCATCTGTTGAAATATGAAAAGGTAACTTCCAGTTAAGTCCCCTTAAAATAGGTGCTTCTGAGATTTTTGTTTTCAAGGTCTCAAAGGCTAATTGGCAATCAGGATTCCACTTGAATTCATAGTCCTTGGTAAGTAATTTGAAAAGTGGAAATGCTATCTTGGTAAAGTTTTCTATAAACCTTTGATAATATCCTGTAAATCCAAGAAAACTCCTAACATCTTTTTGACAACTTGGAATAGATAAGTTAGAGATGACTTCAACTTTTGACTCATCAACTCTAATCCCATCCCCTGAAATGTGATGTCCTAAAACAATTCCTTCAGTAAACATCATAAAACACTTCTCATGACTTAGTGAAAGATTTTCTTCTTTACATCTCTTTAAAACTTTTTCCAAGTTTTCTAAAGCTTCTTCAAATATGTTTCCATAAACTGTGAAATCATCCATATATACCTCTACACAATCATGTATTAGATCTGAAAATATTCCTAGTACTACCTTTTGAAATGTTGCAGGTGCATTGCATAGTCCAAATGGCAATACTCGGTAAGCATAGGTACCCCAAGGACAAGTAAATGCGGTTTTGTCTTGATCTTCAAGTGCTACTTGGATTTTATTATAACCACTAAACCCATCTAAAAATGAGAAGTACTTTTTGCCAGCTAATGTATCTAATACGTGATCTATGAAAGGTAGGGGAAAATTATCTTTAAGAATAGCTTTGTTTAATTCTTGGTAGTAAATACATACCCTCCATTTACCATTTTTCTTCAGCACAATTACCAAAGAAGAAACCCACTGACTATCTGAAATGGGATAGATAAAGTTAACATTTAACAATTTCTGTAATTCTTATTTAACAATTTCCCTAAGATTTGGATTCATCCGTCTTTGAGGTTGTCTGATTGGTTTACAATTTTCCTCTATATAGATGTGATGAGTGCAAGTCTTGGGGCTTATCCCTTTCATATCAGTGTACTCCCATGCATATGTAGAAGAATGTCTCTGTAATATTTTGACTAGCTCTGCTTGTTGAGATTTCTCTAGGTTCTTGTTTATGTTTAAAGTTTTGCCTGGAAATATATCGATTGTAGAGCTGCCAAATTTATCCATGGAATAGAGAGACATATGTCTTGATGATAAAAACTCAATGTTGGATTCTTCTTGAAATTTTTCATGTTTGTATTCTGGAGAGGATTCAAAGTTCTCTAAGGTATTCAGAATCTGGCTATCTTCACTAATTTCTAAAATTGTCAAGAGAGGTTGTAAATCTTCTTCATCCTCTATCCATTGAGTATCATACAATTCTGTAATTGTCTTTGCTGGAGGATACAAGGTAAATTTCTTGGTTGAACTACCATCAGAGATGTACATATCACCGGATCTACAACTAATAAAAGCATCAGCTGTAGCTAACTAAGGTCTTCCTAATATAATAGGATGCCCTCCTAGATTATTCTTAGGAGTTAGGATCATAAAATCCGCGGGATATTCCCAAGAATCTAGGGACACTGGAATGTCTTCTATTACCCCATCAGGTTTGATCACAGATCTATCTGCTAATTGTAATAATGTGGGTGTAAAAAGAAGATTAGGAAGTTTCAGTCTATCCACGATTTGTCTACTCATGATATTGATTGCTGATCCTAAATCAATAAGTGTGTTTTGGATCTCAATTCCATTGATGTGTATCTTAACAACTAGATTTCCTCGGTCTAGATACTTTGGAATAGCAATCTTACCCATCATGATATCTGCTATTTTTCCTGCCAGTTGAATTTTCTTTACCTCTCTTATTCTTTTTCATGTTTTCTTCATGCTCAACTCCTTTATTGTCTTTGCTAAGATTGGAATTTCCTTGATAGCTTGCAATAATGGGATCTTAATACAAACATTTCTCAACTCATCTAAGAAATCATAATTAGGCACCATAATTTGTTTTTCTATACCCCTATCAATTTGTAATCTTTCTGGAAAGGGAGGTGTGGAAGTGGATGTTGATGGATGCTCTAATATAGGAGTTGAAATTATTGGTTCTTTTTGTTTTGATTTTTCAATGTTTGAGTCTTGGAAAGATGTGTTCTCTTCAAGAATTTTCTTTATCTGTAGAGAATCTTCCTCAGAATTGTCTTTCTCTTGTATGATTACAGAAGGTTTCCTCTTTTCAAGTATTCTTCCAGACCTAAGTTGAACATCACTAAGGTCTAAAGCAGTGATCAAATAAGTTGGAAACTGTTGGCCTTCTATCATGTATGTGTTCTGAAGATTTTTATTGTTGGGGTTTGGTATGGGTTGGACAAGCAACTGATTTTTTTTTTGAGGAAATGGTAATCGAAGTGGTTGATTGTGTTGTTGTGGATTTTGTTGAAAGTTTTTTTGAGGAGGAAAATGTGAATATGGTAGGTAGGATGGTGGATATTGGTAATACTGAAAGTATCTGCCATAGGGATTTTGTGCTCCTTGCGCCCAAGTTTGTGATTGATTTTGAAATTGGGGCCAAGTTTTCTACCAAGAATTCCAATTTGGTGGTGGTTGATTATACAACTGATCATGAAATCCTTGTGTTTGAAGTCCTTGTCAAGGTCTCCTGGAGACAAAATTGAGAGATTCTGTGGAACTTGTAGGAGTTTCTTCTTGAAAGAAAGCTTTAAGACCAGGAAGTGAAGGACAACTCTTGGTCTCATGTTTTTCTGAACAAATCACACAAGTCTCCACAACTTTTGCATCCAAAGGGCACTCTCTCAAGGCACGTTTCTTTCTACATTTGGGACAAAATATTGCTAAGGCATCAGATTCAGTTTTCTGTTTTTTTTTTTAACTTAAGGGTGTCTATTTGTTCACTAAGACTCCCCAAAATATCAGATTTGAATTCATCAATAATATGTCCTATTTCTACCCTACTTACTGTCCTAGAAGCAGATTTACTTGCCCTTGCAAGAGCAGGGTCTCTTGGTCCTTTTATAGTTTTAGATTTCCCTCTCGAAAGGCTAATACATAATTCAACTATTTTAGGTAATGTGAGCTGAGATATATCCCCTTTTCCCATCATGTTAAGGATATCTAACCATTCATCGCTAACTGTCTTTAACAAGAGAGCTTTCAAGGTGTCTTGGTCTAAGTTTTCCATTTTTTCCCTCTTGATGTTATAGTTAAATCTCTCCAACAAATCTTCCAAATTTTCATCCTCTTTTTGTACCATTTTAAACACTTCTTCCTTATGGTTGACTGGCATACAGTAATCCAAATACCTCTCTATAAATTCTTGTTTCATGTCTTCCCATGTCCTAATAGAACTGTTGATCAAACTCATAAACCATTTTAATGCTGCTCATTTCAATGTTGAAGGGAATAGTTTAATTTTTTGAGCATCTTGTAAGTAGTCATAGGTTCTACATAGGACTTCAAATTCAAATAGGAAGGTTTCAGGATCTTCATTTTTGAGTCCATAAAAGTTTGGAAGGACAAAGGGTGAAATGTTTTTCATAGTTGCATTGGTTTCTTCCTCTACTTAGGAAATACAAAAGAGCTTCCCATCTCTCTTCTACCTCTTCCTCTGCCTCCTTCTCCTTCTTCACCTCTACCTCTACCTCTACCCCCTCCAAATAGTGTGTGTTCTCCATTAAAAACTCCTCCTCCCCCTTCTTCTACCATAGTTGATTCTTCTTTAGAAGTTGAAAAGTTTAGGTCTCTAGCAAGGGTCCTTGAATCTTCTTCTAAGACAGGTTCAGTGGATGAAGTGGAAAGTCTTTCTAATGGAATATCTAATCTTAAGTCCTCTGGAAGTCTAGGATCAGTAAAGGATGGAATGTGGGTTTGAGTTGGAGGTGTGCTAACTCTTGGTCTTGGTGAAACAAGTGGTGTTCTAGGAGTCAAGCTTCTGCTTCTTATGAATCTACCCCTTGAGTCTCTTTATCTACGCATATCATTGTTTTTGGGAGGTAAGAAATAAGGCTACCTAGTTACACTTCCCCGGCAACGACGCCAAAATGTCTGCTCAACTTAGTGTTCCTAAATTGAGGTCATAAATTGTCAACCAGGGCTAGTAAACTGTTGAAGTGAAGTGCACTATATGTGCCTAGGTATTTGTTTCTCACTACGTTGTGTTTAGTGTTTTTTTCCAATTTTTTATTTTGTGTTTTTATTCTAAGAGGAAAGAACTGGGTGCTTAAGAAAGAGAATTTGTTGGCCACACTAAAATCGTATAAAACCTATTCTAAACTATGTATGGTACTTAGAAAATGAAACTTTGACAAGAAATAACTCATAACATGAACTCAATCCCATTCATTCATTAGAAATATGTTGGAATAGCTTGAGAAAAGGATAAGTTATTGCCATGAGATTCTTCTAAGTAAACAACCACCTACAAGATCACAGAGAAAATCTTATCCATGGCTAGAAATTTGTTGGAACATATTTGGAAAAGATATTTTGCAACACAGTGAGGAAATCTACTCTAAATTAACCTATGACACTGAAATTAATCCATTTTGCAACTTAAATTGTCACTACTAAGCCTTATTCGGAAGTTAGAAGTCTTTTGGAATAGTTTTTGGAAAAAGGCTATTTGTACAATTATAAGAGATTGTAGAACGGTCAAGGCCTTGAACTGATATCACTAATTCCTGTCCATATGATGTTGTTTTGGAAGAGATTAATAACAAGAGTAGTTTGTAAATAATAAAGGCCTTGAATTCTAATGGAACAAAACTAGCATACAACTGACTAATAAAACTAAAAATACAATGGATAAAGCTGAACTAAAATGCAATCATTCAAACTTGAAATACAGTGACCACAACTGTACTAGAATGCCATTATCCTAACTTGAAATAAAGTGAACAGAAACTGAACTAGAGCACGATTAATCTCCGGAGTATTACAACTACACTTATAATGCAACTAATCTCTAAAATATTATAGCCATGTCTTGTTCATTATTAGTGATGTTTTGGAACAATTCAGAAGAACAAGTCTAGATGTAACAATTGATGTAATTGAGCACAAAAACGTAAAGTTCAGAAAAAGGAAACTAATTCCTAAAATACTACAGTTATATCTCATTCAATATTAGTGATATTTTGGAACAATTCGTAAGAACAAGACTAGACTGTAGCATCCAATGCAAGTGACTATAAAACACAAAGTTCATGAAATTGCTTAAACTAGGAATGCAACAAGGCTAAAGTTACTTATCTAAACAATGTGCACAAAGCTTCTCGGGTAGTAGGGGCCCTCTACCACCGGATTAGCATACAAATATCCTCAAGATTGCCTCAGATCTTGAAATAAAGTGGTGCTTCTTTCATTAAGGGAAACGTATTTCAAAAACAGAGTATTACGGTCTTTTGAGATCTAGCAACAAAACATAAATCTAGCTAGCTGTTTCTCGGTCTCCCGAGTCATTCTTATAAGAAAATTACATAACTGCCCTTGAGATAAAATAGGAATAAATGTATTTTCCAACTAAAATCAAATTAGAATTTTGGTGGAGGTCTCGTACTGTGATTAAAGACATCTGTACAGTCCTTGTCCTATTAGAAGTCCGTCTCTTCGTTTTGGTTTCCCACGTGCATAACCACCTGTATAATTCTACTCAGAATTCGTAGGGAGCAAGGAATGATGTGGATGAAGTCTGGAATTCACCCATATGCATTTTTCTTTGAGGTGACACCTGGAACCTGTGAGAACATGAAGACAGCTGCGAAACCGGCAACTAGCTACAGAATGGCTACATTTTGTAGCTAAGTCTAGTAAAAAATTACTGCAACAAAAAAACCATAAAAGTGTAGAAAGTTAGTCATTATATACATTCTTAAAGTGTCTTTAACCAATCCTATTGACCATTTAAGCCTGTAATTGATAAGGGACAAAGGAAATGAAGTGAAATTTGGTGAAGGGGAAGGACATCTTTGGGGCTCAACATGGATTTTAACATAATGGCTACCCTAGACTCAGAGGAGGAAGATGTATAAAAATTTGAACAGTGCACTGAAAAAACAACGCAAAGTGAACCAGAAAAAGAATACGATCATCCAACTAATCACCTCTTTGACTTCCACACCCATAAAGAAAAACTAAACAGCCCACAACCTAGTGCAGACCCTATAATGCAAAATAATGGCAAACCCGGATGTAGGGAAAGAAATGATAACAAAAACGAGAGTGAACCCCTATGGGAAATGAGTTTCAATGGGTCCTGCACAACAAGAACTACCGGAGCTGGGGTTTGGCTACGTAAAATAGAGAGTGACTACGCAGAAAGCCATGCCTGCAATCTGCATTTCAAATGTACCAATAATATTGCCGAGTATGAGGCCCTTATCCTGGGTTTAAATCTGTTGAAGAAAATAGGAGCCCATAGAATAGCCGTGCAGGGAGACTCTAAATTGGTTATCAAACAGGTGAACGGTGAATACACAGCCAAACACCCTAGGTTAAGAGCATATGGGAATGATGTTGTGGATATATTGAAAACATTTGTTGAATACGAATTACTGTTTGTTCCTAGAAATCAGAACGCCATTGCAAATGGATTAGCTTTCCTAGCCAGTTCATACCCTAAGACTCCAAGCGACCAACAGATCATCATTCAGACCAAATTCAGACTCGCAGTGCCAGATAACGAAAAATACTGGCAGGTTTTCGAGGGAGATAAACAAATTGAAGATTTTTTGATGGGCAGGAACGAGTTTGAGTTTTCCGATTCAGACTCTACGTCTAGTGATAGTTGCCTAAGTGAGGAACCCTCAGACGAGGAAGAAACTACACCCCACAATGTAGAAATAAACGCTTTAAATGAAGAAACTGGAAATTCAACCACGGGGTGTAAAAATGCAGACAACGAAGAAGCAGAGGTGTTGCAGGCCAAAGATAAGAACATACCTTGAGGTCTGGCATCATTAGAAGACCTTTTTGACTTTGATGATGTGGCAAAAAATCCCACCATTGAACACGCAGACTCTGACATAGAAGAATGCAACATAGGCCAAAAAGATAATCCCAAAATGATTAAATTGGCTAAATCCTTACCCGCGAACATGAAAAAGAAATACATTAACCTTTTTAAGGAATTTATTGACGTGTTTGCATGGATTTATGAAGAAATAAAGGATTATGACACGAACATTATACAACACAAAATACCTTTAAAAGGAAATCATAAACCCTTCAGGAAAAAACTTCGTAGGATAAACCCAAAACAATTGCCTGCAGTTGAAAAAGAGATTAAAAAGATGTGTGAGGCAGGCATAATAGTTCCTGTAAGGTTCTCTGAGTGGGTTTCGAATTTAGTGGCCATGAGAAAGAAAACTGGGGAGATTAGATTATGTATTGACTTCATAAATCTTAATAGAGCCTCACTCAAAGACAACTACCCTTTGCCAAAAATGGAACACATTCTACAGCGAGTAGTAGGCTCAAAAAGAATTTCTTTGTTGGATGGTTTTTCAGGTTACAACCAAGTCTTAGTAATCCCAGAAGACCAACTCAAGACAGCCTTTACCACTCCATGGGGCACCTTTATGTATGTAAAAATGCCCTTTGGACTGATGAACACTGGTGCAACCTTCCAGAGGGCAATGGATATAGCTTTTTCAGATGAGATAGGACACTTCATTGTTATTTACTTATATGACATAACAGTCTATTCTAAGACTAAAGAAGAACACCTAAAACATATGAGAAAGGTTTTTGAAAAATGCAGAAGGTTTGGTCTGTCATTGAATCCCAAAAAGACTGTATTTGGGCTGCAAGAAGGAAAAATTCTTGGCCACATTATATCTGGAAAGGGAATCAGGATAGACCCACAAAGAGTTGAGGGAATACTACAAATCACACACCCGAGAAACATCAAGGAGTTACAGTCCTTCATTGGGAAGATCAACTTCCTCAGGATATTTACTCCCAACCTAGTTGAACACCTTAGGAATATGACTAACATGCTGAAGAAAGGTGTAGGAGTTAAATGGACTGTTGGAGCCAAACAATCTTTTGAATCAATAAAACTTGCACTCACCCAAGCTCTTGTTCTGATTAGCCCAGATTTCTCAAAATATTTCCTGATCTTTTCATTCGCCTCTGAGCACACAATAGCTGCAATGTTGCTGCAGAAAAACACAGAGGGAATGAAACAACCGATTTCCTTTTTCAGTAAAGCACTAAGGGATGCACCCTTTAAATACAACATCATGGAAAAATAGTCCTATGCTCTGATTAAGGCCTTGAAAGACTTTAGGGTGTACATACTGCATTCCCACACCATAGCCTATGTGCCAAATATAGTGGTTAAAGACATTTTGTCCCAGGACCGAGATGGGAAAAGGGGCAAATGGATTGTTGTGATCTTAGAATACGACCTTGAGATAAAACCCACCAAACTAATTAAAGGTCAGGGCCTAGCTCAATTAATGGTTGAATCAAATTTACAAGCCCTAGACATTAACATGGTAAATACCTTGGATGAACAACAAGAATTTCCTGATCCCACTGTTGAGGAAAAGTTTCAGAGCTCTCCTTGGTATTCTGACATTCTGTATGTGCTTACACACCTCAATGCCCCCCCTGAACTATAAAATACCAAAGCCAGATTCTTAAAGCTAAAATCCAGGAGCTATTGCATATTGAATAACTGCTTATACTGGAAGAACCCAAATGGCCTATTGCTTAAATGTTTTCCTAAAAATGAGGCAGAGAGGATTAAACAAGAATTCCATGCAGGAGAGTGTGGAGGCCACCTGAGCTGGAAAGCCACTGCAAACAAAATACTCAGAGCTAGCTACTATTGGCCTACACTCTTCAGCGATGTCCATAAGATGATCATTTCCAACCACAAATGCCAGATCTTTGAAGGAAAAAGAAAACTCCTCCCTTTACCCCTACAACCCATAACTGTTGAAGGTCCCTTTCTGCAATGGGGCCTAGATTTCATAGGGGAAATTCACCCTGTTTCTTCTGCACAACACCAATGGATCCTAACAGCCACAGACTACTTCACTAAGTGGATAGAGGCCATACCTACTAGGAATGCCACATATTCAATCATCATTAGTTTCCTAGAAGGCCATATCCTCTCTCGGTTTGGCTGCCCAAGGAAAATAATCACTAATAATGCTACTGCTTTCGGATCCAAGAAAATGGTTTATTTTTGTCACAGGTATCAAATAGCGCTTGGTCATTCAACTGCCTATTACCCTCAAGGTAATGGATTAGCTGAATCATCAAACAAGAGCCTGGTGATCATCATCCAAAAGATGCTGGAAGAGAACAAAAATTCATGGCATAACAAGCTGGTACATGCTTTGTGGGCTGACAGGCTTACAACAAAGAAATCCATTGGCATGTCACCATATCAGCTTTTCTATGGGATAGAAGCAGTGTTTCCTACCAGCCTTGGGGTACTAAGCTGGTCCAAGAGATTCAAACAGAAGAAGAAAGTATGGTGAGAAGAATAAACCAAACAATTCATCTCCAGCAAACAAGGGAAGAGGTCTACAATAGAGCAGTGAAATTTCAGGATAATATAAAGAAATTGTTTGACAAAAGAACCAAAGCTGCTGATTTCAAAATTGGGCATAAAGTCCTCAAGTGGGACTCAAGAAGAGAGGATAAAGGAAAGCACAACAAGTTGGACATTTTGTGGCAAGGTCCATACATCATCCAGGCCACTATGGGTCCAAATGCCTTCTTCCTACAAGAATTAGATGGTACAGAGATGTTTGGGGGTCCTGTCAATGGCAGGATGCTCAAACACTACTTCTATTGATTTACAATTTCTAGTTTCCATTACCATTGTAAATACCATTGTATTTTTTTATTTTTTTTCATGAAAAAAGAAAAAATGTTTCAAAAAACAGAGGAAAAAAGAGAGGTTCAGACATGCGTAAAACATGAACCTCTGATGTGCAAAATATGGCTCTAATAAGGTCAAAACCTGAGCCAAAGAAAGTAAAACAGTTGGTCCTAACATGCCCAAAATCTGGACTAGAAAAGAAGAAAGAAGAATCAGCTCTAACATGCCCAAAACCAGAGTTGAAATGAAGAAAAGAAGTGACTCTAACATGCTCAAAACTTGAGTCACAAAAAGAGAAGAAGGATACTTCAAGTTTCAAATTTCAATCCTTCATAGTTTTGTTTTCATTTTTCTGCAATTTTCTGTCCATGTGCAACTGTCTTTATGCCTTGGACCCACAGCAAGTCAAACAGTCTAATCCTGGCTTGACTGTTTTTCAATTTCTATCGTAGAATATAGAGAAGAAATCTGTTGGACAGTTTAATCCCAGCAGATATTAGATTAGGTAGAGAAACATATGAGACCAATAGTCTAATCTGGTCTCATGGAGTAATAAGGGTATATTTAATATAGGTTTATTTTCTATTATAAAAATAAATGATGTAAAGGGTCTGCTAGTTTAAATGCACCCCAGAAGAAAAAATGCTAGGATTGTAGGAAGGGCAGGTAGTTTGTTGGGGAAAGTTTTCCCCCCCACTTAGCTTCTATTGTGTCCCCCTTTGTCTCCCCTTCCTTTTTCTTTTTTTTACCCACTAAAACCTCCCAAAATCCCCTTCAAATTCTACCCATATCCCTTGTTTGGGCTTATTCACCCTTTATCCCTCTATCGTTACCCTCCCTAACCATTAAAAATTCATTAAAATGGGCCAAAACCCACTTTTTTACATTGTAATAGGGCTTAGCCCCTTTTTCTGCCAGCCCTTTTCAACCACTTCCCCACGTAACCCTTACCCAAGACCAAGTGCTTATTGCCTCGGGGGCTAATCACATTGGAAGATCGGAGCCAAATGTTGAAATCCCTTTGTAACATCAAAATTCCCGATGCGATTGATTTTATTTATTAAGTCCCGCGATGCATTGTCAGCCATTGATCTTCACAGATTGGACGAAAATCGCCACCCCCCGCAACCTCCGTCGTTCTTCCGATTCACCACCCAATCAAAGATCCATCGTTCATTTAAATTGCGATCAATGGTCCGTAATCCTCTGTCTCGGTGGTCCCCACAGTGCACTATTTCAAAACCAGCTGGTTTCTATCACACCGCCTTCAAGCAAGGGGCGGTATTTTTCTGATCGTGGAGCGATTCCATACAGCTTCTGACGCGTGGCACCGGTACGGCTAGAAAACCACCCTCCCATCACGCATTAAATTTTGTCCGTGGACATGCAGCGATATGCATATCATCCGTCTGATCCAAAGCGCTCCATCCAACGGTGATCGATCCATGAAGCTACGCACGCGATAGCCCATAGCCGCCGTACCCCTGGCCCACTATCCATCGCCCTCCGCCGTGTTCCCAGCCATCGATCTCCTCCGAGATCAGACGGTCTAGATTTTATTACCTCCGCCACGTCACCTTTTCCACGTGTTTTATTGTATTTCTCACTTGCCCCTGTATATATGTGCATTCAAAGGTCAATTCTAATGTTTTACGTTAGATTTCTATTCTTGCCACCTTCCCACTGCAAGTCCCCCACTGCATATTCCCACTATAGTCCCACGCTATTCCGACCTCTCATCCTTCTGCATAACTATTCTTGTCCCATTGCGTCCACCACCTTCATGCATAATTTTTCTTAACGGTTTTGTGTGTTTTGCAGGGTTATGAGCGGCTGAAAACTGCCGTGTTTCTCAATCTCTATTACCGTGACAGAGAACACAGGAAAGATCAGATGCAGAGATTGAATTAAGGAAGCAAGGCCTGGGAAGGTTATGGACATGACTTCATTTAAAGAACAGGGTTGAAAAATCTGTACAATCTTCCCAGGGCCATTGAGTGCACAAATTTCACAGTCAGAGATATAAATGGAGCAGCAGAGAGCTTAAGGCACACAAATGAAGATATATAAGCCTTAGGTTCAAATATTTAGAGGAAAAGTACTAGATTGAAGACCCAGGGATCACGCAGAAGGTACAACATGCAGAAATCAATGCATATCAGGGTTTCTACAGCAGCATAATTTTTTTCCTCCATAAAGGACAAAGCGCCCATGCAGTTTTTATTCTACACCATGCTCCTGAAGAAATTTCCACCCTAACAACAGTTCGAAGCTACCAGAGCATTTGTTCCATAAATACGGTAGAATTCTCAGTCGTTTATTTATCATTTTTTTATTCACCAAAAGTACCACAGAGTCATGCAGATCAAAGTACATCAAGAGACATACCGAAGTAAATAGAGGCCTAAAGAAGACCACTCTTCCATCCAAAGAGTGACAGGAATTGAAAGCTCAGAATTTAAATAGAATGGGCTTCGGCCCTCTTTCTTTACTGAATTTTTAATGCTGGATTTAGTTTTCACCTACCTCCTCAACCCATCCTTTTGCTATAAAATTTCATGAAGAAACATTGTAAAGGTTTTTGATCAGTTATCAGAAGATTGCAAGTAGTTTCTTTTGAGACATAGTCTCCGTGTAAAGTTGTAAGATAGGCTGAAGAAGGATGTATTTAGGCTGAATGTTCAAGCTGTGGGAAATGTTGTACATGACTGGTGTTGTTTTTTAATATGACAAGCACATTTCTTTGGATCCTGATCTAAAGCAGCGGTGATGTTTTTCTATCTCTGTGTTTTATTTCATTTCATTACACTTCTTCTGGCTTGCATCAGAAATCTGGCATAGGATTTTCCCTTGTTAGGCACCCTATGTTTCTGCTCTCCTTGCCTTTATGTTTTCTACTAAATGTGTTATCTAAGGATTGATTTCAATTAATTTAACCAGTGTAGTGGTTTGATATATTGCTAGCTGATGTATGAATTAATAGAATCTGTCTTTAGATGTTTTTTTTTAGATTTAATTAAATGAGTTGAGAACACTGGGGGGTTTAGAACTCTGTCTCTGCCTCACTAGGATCTTTCCATTTCAATTAAACTTTCCAAGTTCCCTCAAGTTGCCTCTGATTATGTCCAAGAAGGTCTGGAGTTAAATGACCTCTGACCTAATCTATAGATAGAGTTGGATGGCTTTCCTCTTTCCACTTTCAATCCTTAATGTTCCATGACGCACAATCATTTTAGGATCCAATGCTTTAGATGACTAGCCCAACTAAAAGCTTGCACATTGAACAACAAGTAAACCCTTTCCTGACTCCATTGCCCAATGGCCTTGATGTTCTCTGAGTTATCTTCCTTAGCCTAAAACCCTCTCTACTCATTGCCTTATCTTATATTGAACTCTTCATTCCTCATTCCCAAGAACCAAACTCAAACAATCAAGCAAACAAACTCCGAGCCTTATAACTAGCCTAACATCTTAACATTTGAGCTTTCAAAGACATAAACATTTTCTTATATAGAGAGATCCCTCTCTGGACCCAGGAGGGCTAGATCCCGAGGTCTAAAAGTGGTTTGATTTTGTCTCGTCTTTTGGTATTTCCAACCTTGCCAAAACATGGGAACCCCAATAATTTCTAGATATCTAGAGTCCAAAATCAGCGAAAAAATAGTCATTTTTGGGAGATTATGATGTTTTAAAGTAATTGTAACATGTTCCAAGAGGTTCTGAAGCTTGTAATAGCAATTTGAGCACACTTGAAGCTGGACCAAGGAGATGTAGCCCAGGAGGGGTGAACTCCTTTATCAAAATTCTTTGTGTTAAGCTATGTTCTGTGTGTTTGTTGTTTTTACTATTTCTTATGTTATATCATCTAAAATTATGCTTTTTAAGCTTATGAAAAACTCACAATTTCACTAAGTACATTGTTTTCCAATCACATGCTCATAAAAAAACTCATGAAGGATAAGTAAAATAAAGCAAAGAAAATTTTATATCTGAAATAAAACTAGCACAACAATAACTAGCAATCATTTTTAGATCATCGAAAACCCTGATGGCCTCCCATGGCAGAAGAAAAGAAAGATGAGGGAGCAGGAGATCCCTTCAAATATTTCTTGAAGAATCCCTCGAGTGATAGAGGAACGTGATGATGTACAACTTTTACTAGATCCTTAAACAGATGCCCGCAGGTGACACATCTTCATCCGGTTGTCACTCTGGAGGTGCCACTCCATTCGAGGTGTTGGGAATCACGATTTCCATTATACCAAAACCAACACGTGTTAGACAATGATGACATCGCTAGAGATAAGGATCCACAAGATGTAGCTATTCCATGTCACTAAACACGCAGGGAGCGTTGTTTTATTCAATGTCCAACAATCTCCCCCCAACGCGAGCCCAATGTGTATCTAAATCATGACCTATACTCTGATACCACTGCTCGGAATCACGTTTGTCATTAGACCAAAAATCATGCGTGTTAGTCAATGATCGCATTTCCAGAGATAAGGATCCACAAGAGGGGCTTAGTCCATGTCACAAAACGCATGGGGAGTGTTGGTTTATCCAATTTCCAACACAAGCTTCAAGTCAACTTTTACATTCCCACATTTGAAGGCTAGATAGATGTAAACACCATATATAGATGGTTAAATCTATTTGGAAGGATATTTTTCAGTTCATGATTTTTCCAATCATTAGGGGAATTTTGAGGTCTAAAATAGGCCTCCAAAGAAAATTACAAAATAATAGTGGAAATAATAAAACAATATTAGATTACATCATCAAATTTTAGAGGGAAAAAATAAAAAAAATATTTTTTCAACTTATCTCCATATGGGTTTACTCAAATTTGGAGCAGAAACACTCGTTGGATGCATAATTTGATTCCTCATCCAAGGATTACCCATGTTCCATACATCTGATGAACTCTACTACATGAAAAATTATAAATACATGAAAAACGTGATTGCAATCATGTTTTTTCATGAATTTCTTATTTTTCATGTAGCAGGGTCCATCAAAAGTATACAATATGGGTGCTCCTTGGATGAGGAATTAAATTTTTCACCCAAATAGTACTCCCACTCAAAAATTGAGTAAAACCTTAGGGGATAAGTGGAAAATAATAGTTGAAAAGGTAGTTTTATTATTTTATTATTTTTTAGTCTTTTTAATTTATTACTCCAAAAAATGGTGAATCATCCCTCATGGTTGAGATCATGATCTTGAATCCTATTGTTTCATATAAATTTTATTTTGGTTGTAATTTTTTCATAGGAGGCCTATTTTTTAGAAATTATATAGAAATTCTATACCAATGGATTCAATCTGATCTTGTGATGTACTAAAACAAGATATTGAATCCTTCTACAATATTTGTAGAATATAAAACATGATCGCTCAATCACATGAAAGTAAGAGAAAGAAGTAAATCAATCACACAACACAAGATGTTCTTTGTGAAAGCAGATGATCAAAACCCCACTATCATATATTGTACAAAGTCAAGGAATCATGAAATAATACAATGCTTAATCTTTCATGAGATTCTTCAGCACTTTGTGAATTGTCTCCCACTAATCTAGGAAAAATTTGACAAACACATAGCCAATTCTCAGCGTTCCTTCAGCTTGCCTTGCTCACATAATTCCTAAAGAGTTAGGCCCCTATTAAATATTAAATTAAACCTTCCTTTATTTCACAATCCATCATGGCCTTCTCATGACTTTATAATTGCACCCGGGAAATTTTATAATAATACAACTGACAATTATGTTCCCTTTAATCTCTGTCTCAACTGGGTCTTCCTCAAAATTTACATGCATGCAACTATTAATCGAAAATAATCACTTATATGATTGATCACTACTTGTGAATTAAACGTAATATAATTCGCTGGACCTCTCACTAATTCATCACTTAGTTAGAACTAGTTAAATTGATTTTAAATCAATTAATTTGAGTTAATTGATTACAATCACACCATAGTAGTGCTACAACTACAACTTGACCCCCAAAATATTAGGATCACTGTAAATGCCTCATCTTAGACCCTCAACACGAATTTATTTATTTAACTCATTCATCATGGCTTAGTTAACTAACAAAACTTGTTAGGAGATGAAATTACAATTTATTTAAGGGAAAAATAAATTAGATGTCCACATTTCACACCAATGTGTAATTGAATTTCTCACCAATGTGTGACTAAAATTCCACACTAGTGTGTGTGAAATTTTTTTCCTTTCCGGTTGAAAATTTCACTATTTCCTGTTTCAAATTTCAACACTCCCTCTCAACAATAAAGGAATTCAATCTATCATGATCTGGTACCTTTGGAATGTTCTGCAAGCAACACTTCTCTAGCATTGTTTGCACCTGAAACTCCTGAAACTGAATAGCCTTCAAAAAATGAATCAATGAGATGAATCTATCATCAGAGTCTTCAAATAACTAGTGGCTAGCAGTAGTGAGAAGAGTGTTTGCGCTACTATTGACATCTACATCCATGCCCTCTGCACTGCTGCGAACTGTGATATGTGCTCTAGTATCTTACATCTGTCACTCTAATTTATGTGTTCCTAATATATGACTACATCAATACAACTTATCCTTCCTTCTAATATTGTACTATGGGCTCCTCATAGCTAGGTTCAATCCATGAGACACACCATCTCAATGGACCCTGCCCAAATTTATTCTTCGGATATTATCTGCACATCGCCCCACCTCACACCTAAAGGTATAGTTTCATGTACTCCCTCTGCCCATATAGATAGAAATTCCCCCCTCCTAGAGGTATCTACTTGAGTGTAATCTTCCACTCGGTATCCTCTTTGCTTCTCCAATTATGGTTGCTCCACAACCTTTTAAGACTACTTCTGAGGCTACATGTTGAGAGATAATTTCTCCCTCTCAATCACCAAGTCATTAACAACTACTTTGATACTCAAATCTTTGCATGCATCCTCAACCTCGAGAGCATATAGATTCTTGCATCTTACACCGATATATTTTAGGTATCTCATGCCTATGTGTTTAAGGAAAACCTTTCCTTTTCTAAACATCACATCATAACCACAGCTACGAAGATAATATTCTTCCTTAGGCCTGAAACATAAAAAAACAGCTGCTAGTCTGAGAGGGGAGCCAGACTCCCTCTAAAATGTAACTGTACCTATGTCGGTCGGGCTATACGTCCCGTCATCTCCAAAATATATGTTTTGTTGGAGGTCCTTCTCCTCCAAGTCACTGAAGAGATCTCTATTCCTCGTCATATGGAATGAGGCACCACTATCTAGATACCACATGCATCCCATTACAGATCTATCCATGCATGCAATGAGAGTGAAATAAAGCTCCAACTATGTAGCTAACACTTCACCCGCTGCAATTGCAGGCTCCTTCTTTCTTGCCTTCTTTTGTGGATAATTCGAGGCATAGTGACCATGTTCATGACAGTGAAAACACCTGATATTGGAAAATTCTATCTTTCCCTCTTCACCTTGGGACTTATTTCCCTTGGATTTATTCCCTTTTTTGACTAATGCATAATATTCTTCTTTGTTGGTGCTGGAGGTCCTGTCTCTGGTGCTCCACCTTATCTCTTCTATTACCAGGTTGGACCACAAATTCTCCTAGTTTGGTAACTTCTCTCTCCCATTCACAGAGTCTTGGTAACTATGCCAGCTCTTGGGAAGGCCTATAAATTCTAGGCTCTCCAAATCATCCTGGGCTACTATCACACCAACACTTCCAAGCTCATCTCGACGTTGAGTGAACTTTGCCAAGTATGTTGGTACCATCTCGGCCTCCTCCAACTTGCTCTTTCTGAGCTTTTCCTTCAGTGCCAAATTCCTGTGGTCACTTCTATTCTAAAAAATATCTGTCAAGGCCTTACACATAGCATATGGAGTTTCCTTGCCATGGAAACTTGAGAAAATATGATCTCAAACTCTCTCTAACAAGATCCTTCTCACCTTTTCTACCTTCTTCTGCCATTCATCAAGAAGTTGGGAATCTGTTGGTGTGGGCTTGGGAATATCAGTATCTATAAATTCCTTCAAATCATTCTCCTACAACAATACCTCCATCCTGTCCTTCCATGAAATCTAATTTGAATTTCCTTGAGTGCATATTTGAGTCTCAAGTGATTGAAAGAGATATTGATATGTTACTAGATTCTGAAGATTAAATCTGCAAATATGAACCTGCTCAAGACAAACTTAATTTCTTCTCTTCTATTGTGATTCCTAGCACTCTTATACCATGTATAAATTATATATAAATTATATACCAATTGATTCAATCCGATCTTGTGATGTACTAAAACAAGATATTGAATCCTTCTACAATATTTGCGGAATATAAAACACAATCGCTCAATCATATCCAACTAAGGGAAATAAGTAAATCAATCAAACAACACAAGATGTTCTTGGGGAAATAAACTGGTCAAAACCACTCTATCAAATATTTTATAAATTCAAAGAATCATGAAACAATACAATGCTTAATTCATCATGAGATTCTCTAGCACTCTACCAATTGTCTCCCGCTTATCTAGGAAAAATTTGACAAACAAAAACCCAATTCTTAGCCTTCCTTCAGCCCGCCTTGCTTATGCAATTACTAAATAATTAGGCCCCTATTAAATAATAAATCAACCTTCCTTGATTGCAAAATTCATCATGGCCTTCTCATGTCTTTATAGTTGCACGCGGGCAATTTTCTAATAATACAACTGATATTTATGTTCCCTTTAACCTCTACCTCAATAGGGTTTTCCTTATAATTTACATGCATGCAGCTATTAATAGAAAATCATCATTTATATGATTTATCATTACTTCTAAATTAAATCTAAATTAATTCATTGGACCTCTCACTAATTCATCACTCAATTAGAACTAGTTAAAATTATTTTAACTCAATTAATTTGAGTTAACTGATTACACTCACACCACACTAGTGCTACAACTGCAACTAGACCCAAAAAATATTAAGATCACTCTACATGCCTCATATTAGACCCTCAAATCAAATTTCTTGAGCTAACTCAATCATCATGACTTAGTTAAATGATACAAGTTATTATGAGATGAAATTAAAATTTATTGTCCAATTTATTTAGGGGAAAAATAAATTAGATGCCCACATTTCGCACCAATGTGTAATTGAATTTCTCACCAATGTGTGTACAATTTTTTTCCTTTCTGGTTGCCAATTTCACTATTTATTGTTGCAAATTTCAACATATTTTAGACCTAAAAATTCCCCTAATGAGGGAAAATATTACTTTTGCGCTCCTCAAAGTTTCCCCCCATATCAAGTACTGGTGGGAAACCTACTGTGAACAAAGGGATGAGGGAGAAACCTTTCTGTTTTCAACTGCACCTAGTAGGAATTCTTTCTAAGATGCCATCAAGGAACAATATTACCCCGCGGGGAACTATGAGGACATGTACATACAATGGACTACATTGCGACAGCAAAGGGATCAAGATGTGCATGAGATGATGAATTTGTTCCATACCCCATGCACAAGGTTTGGTATCAAAGATTCAGAGAAAAATTTGGTTATCAAGTACTGTGGTTGTTTTCAAAAATACATTCAAGAGGAAATGGATTTCCTCGATATCTCTTTTCTTGGTGCAATATATCGATATGCTACCAAGATCGAGCATAAATTTAAACAAAAGAAGAGAGACTTTGGATCTACAAATCTGAAGCAAGGGAAAGGCGCCCCCAAACCGCAGAACAAAGGACAAAGACAAGGCATGGAAACCCACGGAAACCTGCCAAAGCCATAAGAAAATAACAACACCACGAAGGAAAATAAGGACATAGGAAATTGGTGTGAGTTCCATAAGAGCCCCACTCACAACACAAGTGAGTGTTGGGGCAAGTAGTCACTCGCGGCTGAGTTGAAGGCTTTTGAACCAGATACATGTTATAAATCTAAGTCGAAACCCAACAAGGGGAATGAAAAAGGGAAGAATATTATTGACATGGAGTCGAGTGCCACCGTTGCCACCACCAAGATCCAGAAGGATGAGCCCTAAAGATTTAGAGGAGTGGGAGCGCCCCTTCCATTCTAAGATTTGGGTGAAAGGCTATCCATTGTATTTCATTTTCGACATCAAGAGCTAAAATAAACTCATTAAGTAGAGGTCATGAAGTGGCTAGGCCTATTGTCCACTACACACCCATAGTCATACACCATCCGGTGGCTTCACCAAAGACGAGATATTTGTGTCAACTAGCAGTGTTGCCTTCCCTACAACATCAATCCCTTCATATATGAGGTATTGTGTGATGTTTCTCCTCTTGAAGTTTGTGATGTATTATTAGGCCAACCATACTTGTGGAAGAGGAATGTTGTGTATGAGTCTAGGTCTCGCACTATTATTATTACTTTGGGAAATAATTTGTACAGGATACCAAATGTAGAACTGCCTACCTCCCTCTCTTTGGTCACTGTGAAGCAATGTAGTAAGATCATTTCCCAAGCCGAGATTTTTTTTCTTATGGTTCGCCCTTAAGGAAAGAACAATATTATGGCCACAACCTCTAGACAGGGTTCCCCGCATGGTATCAGCAGATGGACAAGGTTGGGGAGGAGTATGGGGACATATTCACCTCACTCGTAGGGATACATTTACACTGTTAGTTCAAGCACTCCATCTATATAACCCAAAGCACGTCACTACCCAATGGACCTATCTATCAATGCTATGCTTTAGAGAATGATGAAATCAAGAGGCAGATTTGGGAGTTGTTGCAGAAAGGGCACGTCAGTCCAAGTTCATCGCCCTGTTGGAGCATGATCGTGTTAGTACAGAATAAGGACGACACCTAGAGACTTTGTATTGACTATCAGGTGCTGAAAAATATCACTATCCAAAATAGGTATCCAATCCCATAGATCAATGACCTTTTGGACCAGCTCAAGGGGGCCAAATATTTTAGCAAGGTTGACTTGAATTCCAACTATCACCAGGTACTGATTGAACCCTCTAATGTGTGGAAGGATGCCTTAAAAGACAAGGAGGGTATTCCCCCACAAAATTAATGAGGTTGATGGATGATATCTTGCGAGCCTTCACAAACTCATTTGTGGTGGTGTATTTGGATGACATCCTAATATTCATCTAGAGTTGGGAAGATCACCTCCACCATATTCGATTAGTCCTCCATACCCTGCGGCAAAACAAGTTGTGTGCCAATTTAGAGAAATGAACTTTTGGTATGACCCAGGTTAAATATTTGGGCTACATCATTGATGAGTGGGGTGTGCATGTGGACCCAGCCAAGATACAAGTAATTCACGATTTTCCATCTCAACCACTCTAATAGAGCTTTGCATTTTTTTGGCTATTGCCAACTTCTATTGCAAGTTTGTGTTGGGATTCTCTCATATCACTTAGACTTTGAGTCAAGTCACGAAGGGAGGAGCAAAAGCAAAGTTCTATTGGTTTCAATCCAAATAGAAGGAATTTTCATAGTTGAAGCATCATCTTTTCTATGCACCAATGCTCACATTACCAGACCTGCATTAACCTTTTCATATTAAGACATATGCCTCCTACTATGCAATTGGTGTAGTTCTTACTCAATAGGAAAATCTAGTATCATATCATAGTGAGACACTTTCAGACATAGTCTGAAAGTATCCCACCTATTAAAGTGATATGTATTGCATTGTGCAGGCCTTTCAGTAATGGAAACATTATATTATAGGGAAGGAACGATCATCCACATAGACCACTGACCACTGTAGTTCATACATATACAAGGGAAGTTGCATAACGATCACCATCATAAATGGTCCACATACCTGTCACATTTCCATTTGAACATTAAGTATAAGAAGGGTAGCACCGAGAATGTTGTAGACTACCTCAGCCAACCGTTGGTCATGGCACTAACAACTGTGCTTGGAAATTTTTTAGGTCCTAAACTTCCGGAGCCATTTTGAGGGACTAAAATACATCTTTAGATAAAATATAGAGACTAGAAATGTCCCAATATAATGTAATATTTTTTTTTTCATCCTCCTCTTTGAGAGCTTTGAAACGAGGTATTATGATAGCCAAACAGAGATTTTATGCCAAAGTTACGACCCTGGGAAGTTAATGTTCCAACTTACCCCAATAAGGCCCACATGCTTTTGGTGCTTCATCTCCTAGGGTTAGGATTTTGGATGTTTAGAGTTTCTCATTGTTTCTCAATGATAAAAAGGCCACCTAGACTCATTTTAACATAGTTTAGAGGCATGTAATTTCCACATCTCTTCTCAGAGATAAGATACCATCGCCCGAGTTAGTTTATTTCCATTATGTATGTAAGCATATTTCAGTTCTTTGATATTAATTAAATGAAGTGTTAATTCTATTTCATCTTTGTATTTATGGTTATATATGTATGCTATTGAATTCTTTTTTAAGTTTGGATCAGCGGAGGGGGAGGGAGGGTGGAAACTTATGCCCATTAACCATTGAAAATCAAGAGTTAACCATTGCAAATCAATGATCGAGAGTGATCGTGCCCCCCCGGCATCATGGTTGATGCTTAATGGGAGGAAGGGTTTGTAGTTGGGATTTTTGTTTAACCATGTAACATTTATCAATGATCGAGATTAATTATGGATCCCCATACCCCAAACTTGAAACTTCCACTGGGAGGTCTGCATTACCAATGGTTTTGGTCAAGGTGTAAAGAGGGTGCATGATGAGAAGATGAATCAACATGATAGGTAGGAAGCTACAATAGGGCCATGCAGGATCAAGGGAAAAAGAGATGCCTACATGAAAACTTACCTGGATAACTGATCTATTCCATGTCAGCGTGACTTTATTATCACATTATGATATAAAAATGTATTTCAGATCTTGGACCTTAGACCTCAACACTCCTAACCAAAGTTGGAATAGTTGAAGTGAAAAACACTTAAGGGTGAGGCACTGAGATGACATGAACCTATGGCCATGACAGATCCATGTAGGCACAAGGGAACATGGGACGTTGACATGACACCTTTTGTGGAAAATTGATGTGGCATTCAGTTTCAACAATGACGTTATTATGATGCCATCATAATATGAAGTATATTGAGTCTCAAACCTCAGACGTCAACACTCCTAACCAAAGTGGGAATGGAGGAAGCAAGAAATACCAATGTCAAGATGTTGAGATGAAATGGATTTCTGGGCTCCACCTCAAGCATAGAGTATGGTGAAGGGGTGATATGAATATCGACGAACTAGTTTTGTTATGTTAGCTTCCTCATCAGTATAAAATAAAAGTGTGCTTAAGGATTGTTTCATATAACTAGTTTATGAGAGGTTTTATGTGTCAAAATTTTGTGTCTTTTATGAGAAATTCATTAAGTAAATTATATTTAAAAACGCAGACACAACAACTAAATTTTAGAGAGTATAATACATAACAAACACATTACAAAAAGTTGATAAATAAGTTCACCCCTCCTGGTTTACGTTTCCTTGGACCTACTTCAATGGCTTGGCCCTCTTTATATTAATGGTCAATTATCTGATTACATGCACCTATAGTGTTCCAATGGATTCCAAACCTGCTCCAATGGATTTAGAATACCCAAAAAACCCTATGTAGTATCTTCTACCTTTTCAAATGGTCTTCAGATGAAGCAGACATGGTCTCCTCTCTTGGTGGCCCTAGGCATATTTAATATTCACAGTGGAAATATCACTTCCAGAAGTGCTCCTTTGCCTCTAAAACCTGCACCAATCGGCTCATAATATCCAAAAATTATAGTATAGACTCTTTCTGAGCCCAATTTGGTCAAAATTTTCTCAAGTTATGGCTCAATAATTTTTTCCTACGAAAGCTCCTCCAAAACTGGAGAGACTCGAGTTAACTCCACCAAATCTAGAGTTCCCTCCAAAATTGGTGGACTCTGCAAATTAGTGCTAATCCAAAATTAAGGCTAAATGGATATTAAGCAATTTTTAAGCACTAACTACGCATTAATTAATCTAAAATTGGTTAATGGCTAAGTACATATTAATTATGGGATTATGCACATTAAACATGGGTTATGGTAAATAATCATGTTTTAACTCTGTGTTATGGTTTGGGCTCCTGCTGTGGTCACATGCGGTGGTCCTATGGATCGGGTTTGGCCCCTGTTTTCCCCGCCATTACAAATTTTGAAACTTAAATAGAAGTCAAATCCCATGTATTGTGAGAACCAACCTATTGGTATAGTGGTAAGACCTTGTGTTTGTGTGGGGGAGGTCATGGGGTCGAGCTCGACCTATGCCCATCGACCATATAAAAAAAAATTCGACCATAATAACACAATTTCGACCTTGGAGGGGCATGTGTTGGTCGGATAAATCGTTCTTGCAGACAAGACCAATCTCCCTAGTGTCAGAAGACAATCTAGCAACAAACGAACAACTAAGTTTGTCTTTCTCTAGATATATTCGTTTTACAAATAAATGTTATGAAGGTGTCGATCCTACCTTAGATCCAAATGCTTATTTGTGGTCGCAGTGCTTTCGTTGCATCAATAATCCTTCGTCGCAACAAGGGCCCTTTTGTCACAAGAAAGTATCATCTTTCGTTGATTTGCAATCACAAACAAGAAAATATCAATAGCACCTGTATAACAAATAATCATAAAACATACCTATCATAGTGATCAAGGAATCTATGAAATAAACGATCAAACGACAGCTTATTGAAATAAACAATTGAATGACAATTTATTGAGAAAAACAGAACTTGATTGTATTAATCTTAAAATATACAGAATAACCTTACAACCTTAGCCTTGATGTTCGAAAGGCCTTCCCGGGGTCCGAAGCAGGAATCTCCTCTACTTTGATAAGTCTTACACTCTTCCTCCAGGAGCACAAAGAGGTATGTGATCTTTCCTCTCAAAAGCTCAGCAGAAAGAAGTCTAAATCTCAACAGCACTTCAACTCAAACACACCTGAAGCTTGAACTCTAATCCTCAATCTCCAAATCTCCAAAAAACTTAACCCCCTTTAGGCTACCCAATGCCTCCTTTTATAGAGCAGATGAGGAGGTTAGGATTCCACCTTTAAAGGGATAGAGTCCTCCTTCAAAGGGATAGGCTCCTCACATCAAGGGATTAGTTCCTTAAGGTGTGGGATACATGCACCTTACTAAAGCGTACACATCCCCAAAAAATCTCATCCAGAACCTTCCAGAATTGACCAAAATTCAACTTTTTTAGTTTAATTTCGCGCTTTTTTGACTTTACAGGGGTTCCGCAGGCATTACACTGGAAAAATGTGTTCTAGAACGCATTTTCTCTTCACATTACCTGCGTACCCTAGCTAAAAACGCATGCAGGCTTCATGTTACCTGCGTACCCTGAGTTTTAGAGATTTTTAGGGTTTTTCTTCCAGTTCTAAGGCTTGGAATGAGGAACAAAGGTTGTAAGACTTGCAAAGGAGGTAAGTATGAGTGTCAATGAGCTCATACAGTCAGCAGAATGTCAAGGTGACATTTTTTAGTGTAACAGCATGTGGTGGCCTCCGAGCTAGCCACGTGCCATTTCCTCATTCATCCAAACCAAACCAATAAAAATTGATATGTAGCCTATAAATTCACTCCAATGACAAGATGACAAGTGTCAGCACACCATTAGCCAGAGGAAAACCAAATTTTGACCCAAACTTTAACCCCTTTGACCGTGTTTGCCTTTTTTTTTTAATTTTCTTATTTAGCAAAGTAGACATCAGACTCTAACTTTCTCATACAGAGTCATTTTTTAATTAAATGAAGTGCGTCGGAATTAGGGCCATGAGGCTTATCGGGTCGTTTAGGTTTCGAGAGATTCTGAGCACTTTCATTTTTTAGTAAATTTTTGCCCCCAATTTACTTTTTGTTCATTCCTTCCCACTAAAAGGATTTTTGACCCATAAAATCTGGTTATCGGATGAGAGTTTAATACTCTTCTCTTTTCTAAGTTCTATCACCTTGATTCTACTTGGAAAAATCTCCATGACAACCACTTTGGTTCACTAAGATGCCTTGCCTTGCAAATGACTTAGCACTTCAACTAATGTGCTCCTTTCATTGCTCATCCAATCCAACACTTGTTGGAGGCTTACTGACTGATTATACCCTTTTTTGTACCAAAGAGATCCCTTTGTGCTTGGAAAGATGACTGATGGCCTTCCCACTGAGAATCTTGTTCCTCCTTCGCACACAAATGCATTCGATGCAAGCTTCTCCTTGGAAACCACTTTTCCAAGGTAAGCCCGTATGAGTGAACTAAAACAATGAATTAAAATATTGGTAATCAGTAGAAATTAAATGACCATTATTTTACCTCCATAGTACCAAATTCCACATCTTGAAGAATGTTTGTGCCATCTCTTTCGCTTTTTGGCATCATGCATCATATGGTCTACAAAAGAGCTATTTTTTTTGCTGAAATATTTTGTCATATTTTCCTTCTTTCTGCTTCTTGGTTCCATCATCCTCCAGTATTGACCTACTACTCATGCCATGATTTGAGAATGAAGGAAAATCATGAACCTCTCACTTAAGATTGGACCTTCCAAAATCCTTAGACATCTTGTCAGAAGAAAAAATATTAACTTGAAAAACACATCAGATAAGAAACACAAATTGACGACCTCTTCCTTTCGCTCCTTCAAAGCGACAAATGTCACATCCTATGAACATCGACATGCATTCTTACATCTTGGTTTACAAACCCATTGAACAAACATAATTCGAAAAAACATGCGTCTTCAAACCATTGACTCTTAAGTGAAACAAAAATATGTACAACACTTGACTATTATTTTCCCAAAACAACAAGAACTTCACATCTCATGAAACAATTCCTCAACATCTCCCTTTCATCCTTGGATACTAAATCAACTCTTCTAAGTGTAGGTTTTAACCTTGTATAGAAATTATCTGCAAATGAATCTTAAAAACAGAAAATAAACAATAGCAAGAGCATAAAACATAAAACAAATATACACAGAGATTTTCCCCTGGATCCCAAATCGGGATGACCAGCATGATTTTTTATTATATTCCTTTTAGTGTTACAACACATATATATACATGCTGAAGCACAAATAAACCCCAATCCATTAATCGTATATTAGAAGATAACTGTATTACCCTTGACCGGATCTACAAAATACGAGGGGCCGAAAACCATCATGCCCCAAAACCATGTGCAAACCCATGCAAAAAACCATGGGCGGGTCTGCCCACCAAAAAATAGGGTCCAAAAAAAATTTCTCGGGCCGCTGCCCTGGACCTCGAATAGGGGAGGCTATCACCCCCCCATGACCCCCCTGCTATGTCTGGTACAACATGGAAAGATTATAACACATACCCAACATTCTCCCACTTGTTTTTTTCTTTCCGCGGGGGGGACACAAGAGAGCTTAGTCATTCGCCTAGCTCTGCAACACCCATTGTTTCTCTACACGAAGAGAAATTCTGAGTGCTCATAGACTTCATCAATGCATCTGCAACATTCTTCAGAGTGTCCACCTTTACCAGCAACACCCTTTTAGCCTCAACCATATCTCTCACAAATTGATATTGAACATCAATGTGATTTTTATTTGAATGATAAGAAGGGTTATTGGCCAAGAAAATTTCACTTTCGCTATCACAGTCTATCCTTGTAGATTTTTGCACCAACCCCATACTTGAACACAATCTCGACAACCAAACTGCTTCCTTTCTTGCATGAGTGGCTGCCATGTATTTTGCCTCTGTAGTTGAAAGAGACACTACAGACTGTCTTTTACTCATCCAGCTGACTGCACCTCCAAATAGGCTAAACACATACCCACTTATAGATATTCTTTGGTCCATATCTCTAGCCCATTCTACATCAACAAATCCACAAATTTCCAACACTATTTCCAATCCTAGTCTTCCCTGGTAGCACAAACCATAATCATTAGTGCCACGCAAATATCTGAAAACCCGCTGCACTATTGTCCAATGCTCCTTCCCTGGGTTTGGAATAAACCTGCTCAATACTCCCACTGCATGTGCAATGTATGGTCTAGTACAAACCATTGCATACATCAGGCTACCCACTGCACTTGCATATGGAATAGGGGACATATCCTCCTCCTCTTCTTGTGTCTTTGGACATTGTTCAGCAGACAACTTTACACCTACGAGAATCGGAACATTCACTAGTTTACTATCCTGCATATTGAACCTTTGCAATATAGTCTTGACACACTTCCTATGCTTTAACTAGAGCTTCCTCTTTTCCCGATATCTCTTAATTTCCATGCCCAAAATATAGTTTGCAGCACCAAGATCCTTCATGTCGAATATGGAGAACAATTGGGTCTTCAAATCTTGGATAATTTCTTTGTCATTTCCAATGAATAAAATATCATCCACATACAAGACCAAATAAATAACATGGTCATAAATTAATTTAAAATAAACATAGTGAACCTCCTTGCTTCTGGTGAAGCCAAGTCCCCATATATAGGTATCAAATTTCTGACACCACATTTGTAGTGACTATTTTAACCCATACAGAGACTTCTTTAACCTACATACCAGTTATTTCTTCCTCTTCACCATAAATCCTTCAGGTTTTTTCATGTAGATATCCTCTTCCAGATCCCCTTGAAGAAATTTTTTCTTCACATCCATCTGTTCTACCTCAAAATAAAATGCAACAACAACAGATAAAAGTAATCTAATAGAAGTAACTTTGGAAACAGGAGAAAAAATATCACCAAAATCAATTCTCGACACCTGGGAATAACCTTTTGCTACCAACCGAAGTTTTTATTTCTCCACCTTTCCTTCTACATTCATCTTCTTCTTAAACACCCATTTTCTCCAGATGGGCTTCCTTCCAGCTGACAACTCCACCAGATCCCATGCCTCATTTTTATGCAAGGATGCCATTTCATCAACCATGGCCTCCTTCCAAAGTTTCTCATACTCTGAATCTACTCCCTCCTTGATGGTTCTGGGATCATCAACAGCTATAGTTAAAGCAAAATTTGAACAAAAAACAAATGAACTATACCTTTCTGGTTGTCTTCTTTCCCGAACTAATCTTCTCACAGCTGGAGTTTGTGGCTCTTCTTCTTCTGAGTCTTCTTCTGTTGTAGAGTCTGATTCATCCTCCTTTAGCTAAAACTCTATCTTCTTAGGTTCCTTTGGTAGGACTTCATGTTTAACAACATCTTTCACATCTCTAAACACCACATCTCGGATGTACACAACCTTCCTTATTTCTAGGTTCCAAAGCTTGTAACCCTTTAAACCATCCTTATACCCAATAAATATGCACCTTTCATATTTATTATCCAACTTGGTCCTTTTCTCCTTTGGAACATGTACATATGCATCACATCCAAATACCCTCAGATGTGAAAGAGAGGGTTTATTACCAGTCCATACCTCATGTGTATTATTATCCTCCAACACTGATGAAGGTGATATGTTAACCAAGTAACATGCAATCTCCACTGCCTCTGCCCAAAATTCTTGTCCTAACCCGGTACCACTGAGCATGATTCTTTCCTTTTCCATCAGCATTATTTTCATTCTTTCCACAACTCCATTTTTATAATGTGTGTATGGAGTAGTCTTCTACCATGTTATACCACACTTCTTACAGAAATCTTCAAATTCCTTCATGCATAACTCCCCACCATTATCTATCCTCAGCACCTTTATCTTCTTATCTGTCTAGTTTTCCACCAAAGCCTTAAATTCTTTAAATCTATTAAAGACTTCATATTTCTTCCTCAAGAACTATATCCATGTATTCCTTGAGAAATCATCTATGAATGAAACATAGTACACAGAATTACCCAGTGATGGAACCGACACAAGTCCAAACACATCACTATACACAAGCTCTAATATCTTGTTCGCCCTCTTAGCACCGAAAGGAAAACTCACGTGATTATGCTTCCCATACACACAATGTTCACAAAAATGAAAATCTAGAGAGCTATTAGACATACCTTCTACCATACGATTTCCATGCAGTATCTGAAGGCCCTTCTCTCCAATATGTCCAAGCCTTTGATGCCATAGCATGGTATTTTCTCCAGAGACTGCTAGGCTTTCCGCTCCACTTTCGGGAACCACAGAACTATTGCACCCATCAATAACAATTTTGCCCTAAATCTTGTATAAAGTTCCAATCTAAACTCCCCACATTAATACCAGTGCTCCCTGAACCATCTTATAGTTATCTTTCTCGAACACTGTTTTTACACCTGCATCATCCATCTTGCTTACAGAAATCATATTTCTGGCCAATGTAGGAATGTGAAGAACACCAGGAAGTGTTCTAATCCTTCCACCTTGCAGCCTCAGCTTGAATTTTCCACGTTTGATGACTCTAGCCTTCCTATCATCACCTAAGAAGACATCACTGCCATCATATTTCTCATACTCGTAGAACCACTCCCTATGGCGAGTGAAGTGAAAGGATGCACCCAAGTCAATCAACCATAACTCATGATCTACATGTGTATTTGAAGAAGAAGCCGAATACACATCCCCACCTTCATCTGAGGTGGTTTTTGCCTCTACAGAAGGAGCATCATCAGATCCCTTTCCTTTCTCAGGAACTTTAGATTTGCAATCCTTTTTGTAGTGCCCTTCCTTTCCACATTTCTAGCAAACCTTTACAAACTTTCCAAGAGATTTAGATCTCCCTCTAGATTTAGATCTCCCACTCAAAAACTTATTCTTGTTTATGTTCTGGGACCTTCCTCATACAGATAAGGCATCTCCATTCTGACCCTCCATATTTCTCCATCTCATTTCCTCCGACAACAAGGCTGAGACAATGTCATCAAAATTCAAGGTAGTAGTATTACTACCTATTGCAATAACCAGACTGTCTCACGAGTCTCGTAGAGAACAAAAAAAAATGACGCACTTATCTTCATTTGATATTTTAATATCAATAGATGACAGCTGACTTACCATAGTAATGAAGGAGTTCAAATGCTCTGTCACTGAGTATCCATCCTTCATCCTCAGGTTATACAACTTTTTCTGCATGAAAAATTTATTCACCAGAGACTTAGATTGGTACAAATTCCCAAGTTTTTCCCACAAATTATTCACCATAGCTTCCCCAGATACATTCAAGAATACCGAATCTGAGACACACAACCGTATTGTGCTCTTTGCTTTTTGATCCAACTTTTTCCAGTCTTCATAGGACATTTCCGTTGGTTTAGTACTTGGATCTATTGCGATCCACTGGTCTTTACCCACTAGCAGATCCTCCATCTTGAGCTTACACAACTCAAAACTCTAACCATTAAATTTCTCAATCTCTATCTTTCCATTTCTTGCCATCTTCTTTCACCGCAAGAATCGATCCCGCACATCTCCCACTGAATAGGGTCTACCACAGGCCCAAGAGAAAACCCCTCAACAACAAAGGAATCCCCTTGAAGCTGAAACAGCTCTGATACCAAATGTAGGTTTTAACCCTGTACAAAAATTATCTACCAATGAATCTTGAAAACATAAAATAAACAATAGCAAGAGCATAAAACATAAAACATATATACACAGATATTTTCCCCTGGATCCCAAATCAGGACAACCAGCTTGGTTTTTCATTATATTCCTTTTAGTGTTACAACACATATATATACATGGTGAAGCATACATAAACCCCAATCCATTAACCCTGGATTAGAACATATCTGTGGTTCCCTTGACTAGATCTACAAAATACTAGGGGCCAAAAGCCATCATGCCCCAAAACCATGTGCAAACCTATGCAAAAAACCATGGGTTGGTCCACCCACCGAAAAATAGGGTCCAAAATATTTTTCCCGGGGCGTTGCCTCAGACCGCGAATAGGGGGGCTGCCGCCCCCCCTTTGACCCCCTTGCTGTGCCTGGAGCAACATGGAAAATATATCACACATACCCAACACTAAGTTGATAAGATATACATGTAACAATCAATCAACCAACAAAATTCAATCACTCATGCATGTGCAAATTATCAACACTCTCAATTTGAAAACATACATGTTAAGAAAAAAATCAACCAACAGAAGTCAATCACTCATGCATGTTCAAGCACAATGAAACTATAAAAAATTCCACTGTTCACACACAAACTCTCATGCATGTATACAATTCTCAACTCTCTCACAAGTAAAATCACAAGTACAACAATCCCATTGGTATGTATGAGTACTTAAAGAGCCAAAATGACCAAATTTGCTGCAACAAAGTGAGTCAACATACTCCACTTTCAAACACCTTCCTGGCGTAAACATGCAACATGCATTCTAGAGAAAAATAAATACGTTCACATGCAAATTGCAACTAGAAATTTCCATCTTTGCTGCATCTAAGTGAGTCAACATAACTCCACTTTTCCAACATCTTGCTTCATGCAATATGAAACATACTTTCAAGAGAAAATAAATTCATTTAGATAACAGGGAAATATATCTATAAGGCAATATTTTCATCAATAATAAAAAGAAATGCAAAGCCTTAATTGGTTAAGAACTCTAACCATCTCTTTCCAAACCACTTTAATGGTGCTTCTTTCAGCTGCACTTCATCATGTGAATCATCCTAACCCACATCTATTATGGAATCCTCTTTTCCATTCTTGTCAATTTCTCTCTCCACCATCTTCAAATGTCGTGGATGACTTGTTGGATACAAATTCCAACACTTGTCTACAATATGACCCTACTTATGGAAATGAGTGCAAAATAATTGCAATATCTTTTAAACATGGTTTTCATTTTCCATTGGACCTTTGGATTTCTGTCTCATTTGTTTTTAAAGTTTCATGTGTATGGCTATCTTCTTCCAACACCTTGAAACAATATGGATATTCAAACCAAAAAAGGAACATGTAAATTTTCTCCAAATATTGTGTGATTATTTTCCATGTTTATCATAATTAAAAACAACTTGATTAAAGGCATATTTATACCTTGCACATTCACCTTTGTCGCCTTCTTGAGGAGGTCAATTTGATGAGGTTGTGGCTTTCTTCGGGAATACTAACAATGGCTTCAATGGTTTTAGAGCTTTCAACATCCTCGTGTTTTCCATTTCCATTAGTTGCATGCATATGAGCATCTTCTTGCGAAGTGGGTGTAATAATTTTTCATTCCTCATGAACACAAACTTCACAAGAGTGAGGTAATGAACATGTAATTAAAGTCTTTCTTATAACACCTTCATATGCCTCCATGGATTTGTAGCATTCTCCATCAATTTTTCCATAACCAAGACCCAAATACCTAGGCCTTTCCTCTAAAACAATTGGCTCTACTATGCCTTTTTCATGTTTTCCCAATGATTTACCTTCATAGCTCATCTTCATGAATAATTTGGACCCTATTCCTCTACTATGTCTTTCAAAAGAACCTATACATTGACTTTGAAAAGAAATAGAATTTAAACTTTAATTACATACCTCTTTTTCATGCACATACTTGGCTAGCGTTTCCTTGGCATCATGGAGATGAATCTCCATCTCATGCATCTTTTCTAGGGTTTCATTTGCAAAATGGAGTTGAGTCTCCATCTCATGCATATTTTCAACAAGCCGTTTCTTCTCCTCCTTCATGGCCATGAATTTCTCATGAAGCCTTACTGCTCTCCTTCCTATCTTAAAACATCTCTTGTGCCATATCTCTTATGATGAATATATTCCACAACAACTCTTCATCAAAGAGTCTTGCTAAGGAATATGGATTAGAAACATCACTTAATGAAGATGCCATCACACCTGTAATGCATAAAAATATTTATTGTTTTTATTTGAGAGTTGGGTCCTCAATCTTTACCTTCTCCTATCTTCAATTTACACACATAAAGTTGCACACAATTAAATTATCCTTGCACAAATACAAAACTAGTAGCTAATTTTGTAGCTAACCTTGGAAAAACCTGAGATAAACTTGGGCTAAAATGAGCGAAACTATGCTCTGATACCAACTTGATCTGAATATGGAAAAACTAGTTTTGTTTTTCTAGCTTCCTCATCAGTATAAAATAAAAGTGTACTTAAGGATTGTCTAAAATAGCTAGTTTATGAGAGGGTTTATGTGTCAAATTTAGGTTTCTTTTATGATAAATTCATGAAGTAAATTATATTTAAAAACACATACACAACAAGTAAATTGCAGAGAGTATAAGACACATCAAACACATTACAAAAATTCGATAAAGGAGTTGACCCCTCCTGGGCTACGTCTCCTTGGACCTGCTTCAATGGCCTGGATCTCTTTGGATGAATGTTAAAATATCTTATTACATGCACCTATAGTGCTCCAATGGATTCCCAACATGCTGCAATGGATTTAGAAGACCCAAAATTCCCTAAGTAGCCTCTTCTGGCTCTTCAAATGGTCTTCAGATGAAGCAGACACGACCTCCTCTCTTGGTGGCCCTAGGTGTATTTACTATTAAAAGTGGAAAAATCACTTTCAGAAGCACTTCTCTGCCTCTAAAACTTGCACCAATCTACTCATAATATCCAAAAACGATACGATAGACTCTTTCTAAACCCAATTTGGTCGAAATTTTCTCAAGTTATGGCTTAATCAATTTTTCCTAGGAAATATCCTCCAAAACTAGAGAGACTCCAGTTAACTCCACCAAATCTAGATTTCCCTCAAAAATTGGCAGACTTAGCCAATTAGTTCTAATACACAATTAAGGCTAACTAGAGATTAAGTGCTAGTTAAGCATTGTTTAAGCGCTAACTGCACATTAAAGAATCCAAAATTGATTAATTGTTAATCGCATATTAATTATGGGATTATGTGCATTAAACATGGCTTATGTTTGATAATCATGTTTTAACTCTATGTTATTGTCAGGGCTCCTGTCGTGGTCATGGGTAGTGGTCCTATGGACCAGGGCTTGCCCCTACTTTCCCCGCCATTACAAAGTTTGAAACTTAAATAGAAGTCGGATCGCATGTATTGTAAGAATCAAATTGTGGGTATAGTGGTAAGACCTTGCGTTTGTGTGGGGGAGGTTGCAGGGTCAAGCCTGATCTCCACCCGTCCACCATATAATTTGTTTTTTTCGACCATAAAACATAATTCTGACCTTGGAGGGGCACATGGCGACCTCCGGGCTAGCCATGTGTCATGTCCTCATTCGTCCAAACAAAACCAATAAAAATTTAACATGTAGTCTAGAAATTCAGGCCAACCACAAGCTAGAAAGTGTGAACACACCATTGGCCAGACGAAAACCAATTTTTGACCAAAAATTTGACCCCTTTGACCCTGTTTAATGTTTTTTTTTGAAAATTCACATGTTTTGCAAAGAAGATAACAAGCTCTAAATTTCTCATATGAAGCTATTTTTTGATGAAATGAAGTGCGCCAGAATTAGGGAAAAGCAACTATCCAGTCATTCAGGTTTCTAGAAATTTTGTGCACGTTCATTTCTTAGCAAAATTTTCCCCCCAATTCAGTTTCTGATCAAGGGGAACCATGGGTATCAATACGTGGAAATCAAAATTTTAAAATGGTATTAGAATGAAATTGAGGTGAGTAACCTCGCTGGTGATGCATCAAGATGACTTTTGGTCAAGGTTTTCATTGATGTCAATATGGTATTGTTGAATATGGAAAATATCCTTCTGATGTTTCCCTAAACCCTAACTACTTGACTAGACCCTAGGTGCAAAGCCTAAGTGCTAACCTTAATTTAAATGACTTAACCCTAACCCTAATCATTTATGATGCATCCTTGTACCCTACTTCCACATGATAACCATATATTTGTATAAAATTGAATTACATCAGATACCATATATTTGTATAAAATCAAATTACATCCCTTACTGTCCTACATAAAAAATGTAAAAACCTTTATAAAATATATCTCCATGGCAGGTAATTTTCCAAATATATTTAATGTTGGATGGGCATTCTTAATGGATGTTGGAAATTATAGTAAATTGGATGTTTACCATTTAATAAACAAATTATATACATGTGTTTCCTCATATCATCTCCCCATCAAAATACACATCCTTTCTACTATAGGTCAACTCCAAATCATGAGCCCCTATAAATGTATATATTATGCTAGCTGTGGAGAACAAATACGGTGAAGAAATTCCTACTTATTTGGACAACACTTGGATAAGGGGAAAAACAATAAGCTACAACAAATAAAAATACGTAGGTAAGGAAAATTACAGAACGAATAACTCATGTGGGATTCAAATTCACTATTGTATAGTGTTGAAGGTAGAAGCTGAGATTATCTAATCCAATGCTAGGAAAATACAGGAAAAAGACAAGTTTGATCATAGAAGATATAAATAAAAGAAGAGAAAAAATCTTAGTCCAATAGAAATTAAGTTTCAGCCCTATCGGCTTTTCTAAAGATTGTGAAAATACACGAACATGGCCAACGCAGAAAAAAATTCACTCGTGGATGCAACATGTTAGCATCGGTCACAAGGTCTCCCTATCTAGCCCTTGGTCTGGCCATCACTTGGTATAATAAGTCGTTGATTTTTTCATTGTAGCTCAATAAAATAGAACTATTCATCAATTAATTAAATGAGAAAAAAATTAAGACTGTAACAAGAAATCCAGGCACATATCTTCGAATAATACATCCACAAATCAGTGTAATGAATACCTGTGGTGACTACGATTTTTTTGGAATGAATAATTTTGATGATTGCCAGAAATGTTATTCATTGAAGTGAGGAATTTTTTAAAGCTATTCAAACCTATTTGATGGAGAGCACATTAATTAATGACCAAAATATTTTTGAAGGACAAACACTATAAGCTAACAAGGTTTTGAACAATTTATCATAATTGAACCCCGAAGAAAAATTGTAGCAGTTCCATAGTCACCTTTAGAAATTTTTGATGAAATTCTTGTAGTAGCCCACTGAGCTTTGAAACAATGAAGTATTTGGAATTATACAGTTGAGAAGGCACTATTTAGGAGCTCAAACTTGAAGAAAACTACTGTAACTATGTGGAGATATTTTGAGCTAGTATTTGGAGAACTTCTATTCGAGAACAATGTTGCAGCCTATTGAACACACTTGGAAGTACTCTTGAAGGAGGGTTTATTTTTAAGATCCTTTTTGGAACAGGATTAGAGCATCCTTTAAGGACAATATTGAAGACAATGATTGAAGAATTCATTGGCCTCTACTTGGAGGTTTGGACAGAGAATTTTTTCGATGAAAGTTTGAAGATATTCTTGTTGCAAACAAAAAGGGCCCTGGATACACCTTCAATGAAGTGTTGGAGTTGATATTGTAATGAACTAGAGTATCTTGGAGGCCATTTTTGAATAATTTGCTGAAATAAATCCTAGAGGCAATCTTGGAAACATGATGCTTTAATAAAAGCCCTCATGGAGTGATCATGGAGAAATTGTTTTGGGTGACATGAAGAGAAGTGGAGACGCCTTCATGTAAATAACAATGTTTTCATTTTTGAAGTGACATGGAAACTAAGTGAGGGGATAAATGAATATTTTCAAAGGCTCATTACAGAAGACATTGGGAGCCATGAAGTATAACCAAATATATCTTGACAAATTGAAGCAGGAGGTTGGAGCCTCATAGAGACAGGGTTGGTGCCTTGGAATATAGGGTTGGAGCCCTAGAGGATAGAATTCCTCAAGAGACCAGGTTGGAGCTTGTACTAGATATAGGGTTGGAGCCCTTGAGGTTGGTGCCTTAGAATTGACAAGGTTGGAGCCTTGGAAGTCCAAGTCAGTTCATGGAAAATATAGGTTAGAACCTGCGAGGTTGAAGACCAGTGTCTTCATCTAGGGTTGGAGCCCTACATAAGTCACTATTTTTTTGTAAATAAGAAATTAATAAAATAATTTATTCTTATTGTTCATTTGTGTTCTATATATAAGTTATCTAACTGGTAAAAATAATAATTGAAAATAAATATTGATTCACCCCCCCTCTCAGTATTTCCAACAATTGGTTTTAGACCCAGTATCTTCACTCAAAGCCTAACAGCTTGAAGGTTTATCATTAGAACAAAAATGGAAATTAAAAGGAAGAAAGCCTCCAATCCTTCTAAATATGTCTCTTCCTCAACCATGAAAAATGAAGAAAATCAATTTGGGAAAGTTCCATTGTTCAATGGAAACTTTGATGTATGGAAGATGAGAATGAGAAATTCCTTAATGGTTGAAGGCATGGAAGTATGGAAATAAGTGATTACTAATACCATGATGGGAGGAGAATCCAAGACGTATAATACAATATCATTGAAAGCAATGTTGAATGGGCTACCTGATCCTATAATGGTCAAAATGGAAAAATTCCCATCAGCCATATATTTGTGGGACAAACTTCATGATCTTCACTCAAAAGGAGCATTGACCATGACTGCTAGTCAAGAAGATGATGGAAAGCAAGAAAAAAAATAGAGAATCCATTAAGGAAGATGAAAATAAGAGTGATGACATCAAGGCCATAGAAGACCTAGAAGAAGAAGAAAGTAAAGAAGACTTTGAAGAAGATATCCTGACTAAAATTATAGTTGCCATGGAAGAGATTAACAGCTTGAAAAAGGGACTTAAGAAGAAAGTGAAAGATGGTGAATAATACATTAAAAGGAAGGAAGTTTACCTTTTCAAGCTTCAAGTGCAAGAAAGAGAAGAGGAGCTCACCAAAATCAAGGAGGAATTTCATCAAAATAAAAGAAATCATCGTGAAGAAGTCATATCCATGAAAAATCAATTGGATAAGGCAAAGAAAATGGAAGAAACTTTGTCAAGTCATCTTGAACAAAGACATGAATACTTGAACAAATTTAATGGAAAAATTGGTCAATACAAGGAAGAAGTATCCTCCCTTAAATCTCAACTAGAAGAAGAAAAGAAATAGGCACAAGGAGCTCAGAAGGTTATGGAAGGTTTGGCATTAATAGAAGGAAAAAAGGAGAGAAACACTATGACATGTTAACTAAAAGAAAAGGATGAATATATTTTCATACTAAAACCAAATTTCATCTCTCTAAAAATCGAAACACATGAAGTAACAATGATGCTGGAAGAAATGAAGAAGCAACTATTTATGAAAAATGAAGATTGTGAAAATTTGAAAGGATAAATTGTCCTTCTTAAAAAGAAAGGTTACTTGCTGAATAAGAACTTGAAAAATTCTCAAACCCTTGATGACATCCTAAGTCATCAGAGATCTCCCCTTGATAAATCATGGCTTGGGTATGTAGGTGAATCATCAAGCAAGAATGATAATGTTTCAATAAACAAGGATGTGAGGAAGTCATGAAGAAATTTTGATGCTCATAGCTCTAGCAAAGAGAAGAGTCAAGACAAAAATGGAATAAATCCTACTCCAAGGAGACTTGTAGATGATGTGAAGAGTACAAAAGGTAATAAATATCATCAAATAATCCCAAGGCAAAAATAATTCAGAAGTACATCAATAAAATTTCCATCTCTTAGTACCAAAGTATATTTCTTGGTTATTTCTATTCTTGTACAAACTTTGGGCACATGACAATAGATTGTTTGGCATATCAAAAAGAAAAATATAATGGTCCCCATTAATCTTCTAGAAGAAATTTTGCAAGAAGAATTCATGATTACTCATTCATGAACAAGATAGAGTGCTTCAATTTCCATAACATTGGACATATGGCACGTGAGTGTAACTTGAATTGGGTCCCTAAAACCATGACAACCAAGACAGAGAAGAAAGTTACACAAGTATGGATAAGGAAGCAAATTGGATCCAAAAGTCTCTCGAGCACTCCAATCAACAAACCATGTTGTTGATTTGATGAAGACATCCTTGATAAATGTAATATTGCAAGTGTTTGATAATAAGACTATACCAAAAAGGAGACCATGCATATAGTTAGGGGGAGCTTGTGATCATTCTTGTAGAAGATATCAACGAAAGTGCCCTATATGGACAATCATATTTTATATCATCTCTCACGAGCATTGACGAAAGTAATCCCTTCTCATCTGATGGACCATTGTTGAAGATGTCTTCCATTAGATCACAAAGAAAGAAATATTTCTTGAGCTACATGAGTTTATGTAGGCAGGGAGAGTTGGTTTATCACATGAATAAATGCAAACACATCCATCATGGACCACATTACCAGAAGGAAGGGAACCATGGCAGGGGGAACTAAATTTCTATCATTGATGAAGAGAAATAACTTGTTAAGGGGATTAATAATTGGGCACCCCTTTTTCCATTGATTTTAAAGGGGTATAGAATGTTGAAGGGCAAGAATATTGCCATCAATGACAAAGGGGGAGACTGTTGGTCAAGGTTGTCATTGATGTCAAAATGGAATTGTTGAATATGGAAAATATCCTTGTGATGTTTCCCTAACCCTAACTACTTGAATAAACCCTAGGTGAAAACCCTAAGTGGTAACCTTAATTTAAATGACTTAACCCTAACCCTAATCATTTATGATATATCCCTATACCCTATTTCCATATGATAACCATATATGTGTATAAAATTTCATTACATCACATACCATATATGTGTATAAAATCGAATTACATCACACACTTTCTTACCATATAAATGTAAAAACATTTATGAAATATATCCCCATGGCACATAATTTTCCAAATATATTTAACTTTCGATGTGCATGATTAATGGATGTTGGAAATTACGCTAAATTGGACGATGCACATTTTATAAAAAAATTATATACATGCCTTTCCTCATGTCGGCTCCCCATCAAAAGATGTAGCATTTCAACTACAAGTCGAATCCAAATAATGGACCCCTCTAAAAGTATATATTATGCCAGTTGTGGAGCACAAATATGGTGAAGAAATTCTCACATATTTGGACAACACTTAGATAAGGATAAATACGATAATCTACAACAAATAGAAATACGTAGGTAATGCAAATCATAGAATGAAGAAATCATGTGGGCTCCAGATTCACTATTGTCTAGTGTTGACAGCAGTAGCAGAGATCATCTAATACAACGTAGAAAAAATGCAAGAAAAATTCAAGTTTGATTAGAGAAGACACAAAACAAAGAAGAGACAAACTCTTAGTCCTGTGGAAATAAATTTTCTGCCCTGTCGGTTTTTCTGAAGATCGTGAAAATACACGAAGTTGGTCAACACAAAAAAATATTAACTCATGGATGCAACATGTTAGAATCAGTGGCGAGGTCTCCCTATGTAGCCTTTCATCTGGCCAATAGTCTATATAAGAATTCTTTTATTGTTGTGTTGTATCTCCATAAGAGAGAACTATTCATCAATTGATTAAATGAGAAAAACTTGAAGACTATAACAAGAAATATGAGCACATATCTTTGAATAATACATCCATGCATCTGTATAATGAATACCTGTGGTGACTAAGATTTTTTTTTTTTATGAATAATTGTGATGAATGTGAGAAATGTTATTCGTTAAAGTGAATACTTTTTGAAAGCTATTCAGACCTTTTTGGCAGAGAACACATTCATTAATGACCATAATCTTCTTGAAGGACAAACACTACAAGATAACAAGGTTTTGAACAGTGTGTCATAGCTGAAGCAACCCTGAAGAAGAATTGTAGCAGTTCCATATTTACCTTTAGAACTGTTTGATGAAATTATTTTAGCATCCCACTAAGATTTGAAACGGTGAAGTATTTGGCTGTATACACTTGAGAAAACATTGTTTAGGAGCTCAGACTTGAAGAAAACTACTCTAACTATGTGGAGATATTTGGAGCTATTCTTTGGAGAACTTGAAGTCGAGAACAGTGTTGCAGCCTGTTGAACACACTTTGAAGTACTCTTGAAGGAGGGATGTTTTTTAAGATCCTTTTTGGAACATTATTAGAGTAGCCTTTAAGGATAATATTTAAGAGAATCATTGAAGTAGTCATTAGCCTCTACTTGGTGCTTTGGTTAAAGAAATTTTTTTATGACATTTTGAAGATATTCTTGTTGTAGACACAAAGATCCTTGGATACACCTTCAATGAAGTGCTGGAGTTAACATTGTAATGAACTAGAGTATCTTGGATACCCTTTTTGAACTATTTGTTGAAATAAATCCTGGAGGTAATCTTGGAAGAATGATGCTTTTCTAAAAGCCCTCATGGAGTAATCTTGGAGAAAGTGTTTTGGGTGACATGAACATAAGTGGAGACACCTTCATGTGAAGAAAAATGTTGTCATTGATGAAGTGACGTGGAAACTAAGTGAGGGCATAACTAAAGATTGCCAGGGCTCGTTGAAGAAGACATTGGGAGTCATGAAGCATAACCAAATATATCTTTACTAATTGAAGCAGGAGGTTGGAGCCTCATAGAGACAAGGCTGGTGCCTTGGAATATAGGGTTGGAGCCCAAGAGTATAGGAGTCCTCAAGAGACCAGGTTGAAGCTTGTACCAGATATAGGGTTGGATCCCTTGAGGTTGGTGCCTCAAAATTGAGAAGGCTGGAGCCTTGGAAGTCCAAGTCAATTCATGGAAAATACATGTTAGAGCCTATGAAATTAAAGATCAGTGTCTTGATCTAGGATTAGAACCCTACATATATTGTTATTTTACTATAAATAATAAATTAATAAAATACTTTATTCTTATTGTTCATTTTGTGTTCTAAATATAAGTGACGTAACTGGTAAAAATAAAAATTGAAAATAAATAATGATTCACCCTCCCTCTCAGTATTTCCAACAATGACATGGAATAGGAGAGGACCCCTCAAGATCTCAAACATCTAGATCTTATGACTTTTTAAATTTAGAAACAAAGAATATAAATTATCTTGATCCCGAGATGTCAATATGACATGGCATGTAAGAGGCCCCAGAATATCTCAGGCCTTTTGATCTTAAAGATTTTCAATTAAATGGAAGAGAAGATGAGGGAACCCAAATGGCGAGATCTCACTAGAGGCCACCTCAGAGGGGTTGTGTGTTTGAAATTGGAAGTGAAAAGTAATCAAAGGGCCTTGATGAATGTGAAGGGGTAGGATGCATGCATCTCAAGTTTCATGGGAGATGAAAAAGGTCAGTTCAACCCACTTAGAAATGGGAAAACCAAAATAGTATAGGTAGTTAGTAATTTTTCTTAAGGAAAAAAGAGGCACATAGGCATGTCTGTATGTATGAACATAACTATAAGATATAGTTACAAGGAATTGGATATAGTCACTTTAGCAGAGAATAACTCAACAACCAGAGCTCAGGTAAGAGCATTTAAGTAGTTAATATAAAATTTTCAAGGAGGAGAATACACATATTTTCACATAATTTTGGATTAAGGTAGGAAATATCTTGATGATCTCAAAATAAAGTAGATTTTTTCTTATAAGGCATGAACAAAATGAGGACCAGGAGTATGGGGGATAATTAAGGGTCCTAAAACCACGAAGAATAGGACAAATCCATGAACTTGAGCATGGGTTATGATGGAACAAAGTGGAATGGGAATGGAAGGAATATACCAGAGGATAGAAACAAGGTTGAAACTATAAATATCCTCAAAATGGAGGTGCTTAGCTACAAATCTGATAATGAGAATATGATAAGAAAAAAAAACATATTAATACCTACATTTTACACATCTTGAACAAATTATAGAGGAAAATGGACCAAGGGTCTGATTATTAGTAGGGAAAGGAACATGACTCATGAATTAGGGTAAATATGTTGGGGGTTGAAGGGACTCCAAGAGTGGTGATGTGAATCATTATTATGTAGCAAGGAAGATTATAGAGAGAACCCATGTTCCCTTAGGGTCAGAAAATAGTTCAAGCATGTCATCGGTAAGGAACTTAAGAAGGAAACTCAATCTAGATAGCTTGCAAGGGGAACTCAAAGAGAACCCACCTTTAATGGTGAGCATAATAAGGGAGAATATGTTAAATCATATCTATTGTAAAAAATGAAGTATTTCCAGCTACATGGTTATTCTTCCAATTTAGAGGCATGAATAGCCATCTATCACTTGAAGGGGAAAGGAAATTTAGAGTGTGAGAAGATTAAGGAGGTAAAATGTCTCGATGAAAAGAATATTCATGGAGGAAAGTTAAAGAGTAATTCTGAAGGAAGTACTTTTTTGAACATTACTATGAGAGAAAAATGTGGGAGTTTTTTTAACTCAAATTAGGAAACATGGAAATGGAGGAATATGGCTAGAAATTCACTAAGTCGTTGAGGTATGTGGACTTTATCATAGATGAAAAGCTATAGATATAGCGATATGTGAGTGGATTACCACCATTATATGTTTATATTATTAAACTTAATGAATCAAATACTTTGGATGAATTTATGAGGAAGGAAGAGTACCTCTATTAATAGGGTAAAAATAAGTCAGATTTCCAAAGGGCATGTGATGACAGAAAGAAGAAGAAGAAAGGTGTAGCAATGGAAGAAGGGGTTTAAACTTTCAATATTCAATAAAAAATGTCAATAAATTCAAAAAACCCATCCAACCCATAGTGAACCAAAGGGATTTTATTTCTTGAATAAGAGACCAAAATTTCAACCCATTAGTTGTTGGTGTTTTGGAGGACAGAATTGAAACATGGATTTCCCACACAAAGAAGGAAAAATGAGTATTGTACATCATTTCCAAATATCTTATACAGTATAGGATGTGGTAAGGATCATGCCTAGGATCTATGTAGCATTGGAAAATAGAAAATACGAGCATCAAACACACATGTTTTAAGTGGAAGGTGAGTTGAATCATCCAATTTCCATTTTAATTGATTCTAGAGATAATAGTATCTTTCTTGATCCTAAGTTGGATTATAAGTTCAAATCAAAGAAAACCAAGCCTAGTAGGACTTGGTTAGCTCATTTAACCATAAGAGCTAAAATAGTAATAACTAAATTGGTGAAGGAATGTCCCCTCAATATGAATGGGCTAGATACAAATGTAATTTAAACGTAATACCACTGGGATCATATGATTTCCTAATTGGAATGGATTTTTTGGAAAGCAAGCATGAATTACTAAACATTTACAAACAAAAAACAATTTCTTTGTTGAATGAATAAGGGAAATAAATCAAGTGCAAAGAATACCAAGGCCAATTTCTATTAGGGAAATACTAGCTCTGCAACAAAAAAATAATTTTAGAAAAGGGTTTGAAATTATGCAGCCCACATGGAGGTGATGGTTGAGGATCATACACCAAGTTTGGGGGACCACCCATTACTTAAGGAATCTGAATACGTGTCTTCAGAAATTCTAGGGTTACAAACCAAAAGGGACATGGACTTCTCGATAAACTTGGTACTTGGAGCTACACCAGTGTCCAAAACACCATAGAATTTGAGCACACAAGAACTAAAGGAATTACAAATGTATCTAGAAGATATCTTAAGGAAAGGGTACATAAACCCAAATGTATAAGCATGGGGTGCCCCAGTCTTATTTGTTAAAAATAAGGATGGTACACGAAGACTATGCATTGAATTTTTTCAACTAAACAAATTCATAGTGAAGAATAAACACCCATTACCCATAATAGTCGATTTGTTTGATCAGCTTAGGGGAGCTAAGGTATTTTCTAAAATTGATCTAATGTTAGGGTGTTATCAGGTAAGTATTAAGGAAGCAGACATCAATAAGAAAACATTTCAAAATCTATATGTGAAATATGAGTTCATAATGGTTCCATTCAATTTATCTAATGCACTAGGTGTTTTTTGTTCTTCATGATTGGTATGTTCCAAAAATATTTAGATAAGTTTTTTATCATGTTTTTGGATGATATACTTGTATATTCCAAAAATGAGGAAGTGCATGAAAAACATTTAAGGATGGTACTACAAGTACTTAGATAAGATTAGTTATATTCCAAGTTGAGTAGGTGCTCATTTTATTAGAAAAATATTCGTTATTTGGGACATATTATTTAAAAATAAGGGATAACAATAAACCCAACAAAGATTAATTGCAATGGAAGGGTGCAACACATAATTGGTCTGATAAATGTAAAGAGACCTATAAAAATTAAAAGAGTTTGTTAGCAATTCAACCTATATTGAAGATAAATAACTTAGATGAAGACTTTATTATGTGCACAAATGCATGAAAAGGAGGACTGGGAAGAGTTATGATGTAGAATGGGCATGTGATATGTTATGAATATAGGAAGCTCAAGGAACATGAAAATAATTATGGCACTCATGATTTTGACTTGGAAAATATTATATATGCCTTGAAAATGTGAAGCCATTACCTCATGGGAAAGAGGTGTGATTTAGGAAATGGCCATAGTGGGTTAAATAATTTGTTTTGACAACCACTTTCAAATCCTAGACAAATCAGATGCCTATAATTTATTCCTAATTATGAATTTGAAATTAAGCACATAAAGGGGAATGAAAATAGAGTGGATGATGTACTTAGTAGGAGGGTGCATGCAATGCATGCTACAATGATAAGGACATGTAACTATGATATAAAAATCATAATTTCAGAGGAAGGAATTTAGATCAATAATACATGGAAATAAAAAAAAACTAATAAAAAGGTGAAGTTAAACCTAAATAAAATGATTATTTAATGAAAGAAGATAGATTTATCAATGAATAAAGGCATGGTATATGTGTCGAATTCCTAGGGGCTGAAAAATTTAGTGTTGATAAAGATTAATAGAGTGCGTTATGTTGGACATACTCAACATCAAATGACAATATTAGTATTTAGGAAACAATACTTTTGGAAAGGTATGTATAAAGAAGTGGTTGATTATATAGCTAGGTACTTGGAATTCCAAAAGATTAAAATTGAGCATAAGCACCTAGCAAATTTTCTACATCTAACACCCATTCCTATGTTTAAATGGAAAATTGTTTCCATTGATTTCATTAAAAATCTACCTAAAACAATGAAGCAACATGATTCCATCATGGTTGTGGTACATAAACTAACTAAGGTTACACACTTCATTCCAATAAAGTTAGCACACAAGGAAACCAATCTTGATAAGATTTACATGAAGGAAATTGATAAGTTGCATGTTGTGCCAAAGACAATTATTTGAGACAAAGATCCCAAGTTTATGTCCAATTTTTGAATAGGCTTATTCAAGGGATTTTAGACTAATTTAAATTTTAGTATATCATTTCATCCATAATTAGAATGTTAAAGAGAAAGAGTTAACTAGGTTACTAAAGTCATGTTGAGGACATATGTGATGGAAAAACCATTGAAATGGGAAGAATATTTTCACTTGGTGATTTTTTCTTATAATAATGGGTACCAAGCATATTTGAAGATGAGCCATGTTTGAAGCCTTGTATGACAGGAAATACAACACACTAGTGAGTTTTCATAGTCTAGTTGAAAAGGATATTGTTGGTCCATATTTGATAAGGGAAATGGAAGAGAACGTAGAAAAAATTAAACATTATTTGAAGGCTACCCAAGATAGATAGAAAATTTATGTAGAAAAGAAGAGGTCAAGCATGGAATTTAAAATTTGCAACCATGTCATTTTAAGGGTGAAGGCAAGAAAAAATTCCTTGAAATTGGATAGCTTTGCCAAATTGACAATTAGATATTGTGGACCAATTGATATACTAGAGAGGATTGGTTTGGTTGCATATAGGATTGCATTACCAACATCCATGCACATTCATAACTTTTTCATGATTCATTGCTTAAAAATTACATTCCTAATGCTAACCATGTAATTGATTGTAATATGATTTAAGCGGAGGCCGAGGGAGACTTTTAATTCAAACCAATGTGGAATTTTGGCAAGAAAGTAAAGTTTCTCTGGAATCATGCTATCATCATGATAAAGGTGCAATGGAACCATTTAATTCCTGAATATGTTATATGGAGCATGAGGATGAGATGAGGGAGGAATACCCTCATGATTTTGGATATTTGTTGTATATATTTGTATATATATTTCAACAATGAAAATGCCTAAATAAGGGGAAGGGTAATGTAACACCCTTGTTCGACCCCTGGAATATAAATAACATGTTTATGTAGAAATTGGTCGGTGAGATGAGATACACCAAGTAGGTTGGTGCACCAAGGACATCTTTTGAGGACCATTGTGCTTGTGTACATGAGTGTTTTGTGTTTTGGGGCTAGTATCCCCATGTGCACATGTTTTATATTTTGAGGCTAGAATTCCTAGTAATGTAATTATGAAAATACATGCATATTAATAAAATATAAGGACTACAAACCAAAAATATGAAATTAGTATGGTGGGTGAGACTCCATGTACGCGTACAAAGAAGCACATATGATTTAATCATTAAGAGTGCACATGAGAATAACCAAGGTCCATTAAGTGGCTTGGGTAAGTTCCAAATGGCATAATATAGGAATGAAAATAAAAGATACATGTTGGAATTGTGAAGGGGCGAATTCCTACATTGCGAATAAAAATCTTGTTCATGGATTATGGAAGATGACCATGGAAGTATGGAAACAAACGTATAAATGAAAGATGGTAAGGGTACCTCAAATACTCATGAGGGAAGTGGAACTATTGAAAGTTGCAGAACACTAGACCATTCCTATATGGATAGTAAGGTGTCTTGGAAGGTGGGGGCACAACTCGAGGCACTAAAAGTGTATATAAGAGTGTGCGCTCCTTGGGTGTAGTATTATGGGGAATGTGGGCTTGTTGGTTGGATATTTTCGGGTTTGGTACCTTGGATATGTGAGTGCTTGGAAGGGTACCTGGAAGATCCATAAAGGAAGTGGAACTCATGGAAATCACAGGACTTCGAATCATCCTTGGTTGACCGAGATAGGGGTTGATGGGGGATGTGAGCTTTCTAGTTGGAGGTTGTTGGGTCTAGTTCCTTGGCCAGTTTTTTGGTACTGGCATGTACCAGTATTTGGGTGAGCTAATAACCATGGAGTCAAAGCCCCAATTCGGGCATGACCCACTATTGAAATAAACCAAAAAATGTTGTCTATGGTTGAGTATAATGTTGAAGGTTTGCGACCAGTTGGAAATAATTAAAAGATAAGAATTTATCTTCTATATTTATTTCCACTTCAATGATTATATATGTGTCAATGAATTATATTTGAATGTCAAATGAAGGAAGATAATTATGCTAGAATCTAATTGTGCCCATGTTTTTCATTTTTGTGTGCATTTAGAATATGCATTACATCATGCAAATTGTAGGTGAGAATTTCACATAAATGGTAAATTTTGTATATTACAAGTTGTTGAGATTATCTAGCATGGAATTGGACCTCAACGGAAATTATAATAAGTCGGAAGTGGGTTTGGGTATGTCACAATCCCGGTCAAAAATCATAGTGGGGAGAAATGTATTGATGTCCCTACAACCATGAGACTGAGATCTTGGCCTAATGTTATATTATCACTTTAGAAAGCACAATTTCCATAGAATAGCTTCTAGTTGTTAACAATCTAGAATGCAAATCCAAGCAATTAACTGATCCAACAAAAGAAAGTGGTCTAAATAGCAAGGACATTTTTTGATCCAAATTTTGTTCATGGATTAATTTTCCATCATTTCCCCCCAAAAAATAGATTCACCAATTTCCATTTTTTCCAAAAATGATTCATCCAATTATCTAGGATAAATTATTTTACACAATATGCTTAACTATTAAAGAAACTATATAAAATTCTAATAAATTTAAATATTTTTTTAATAAAAAAATCACCTAAAATTATATAATTTGAATATTAAAGACTAATAATTTTCACTAAATTTTCTATAATTTAAGATAAATTAACATTATTAAACTTTTCTCTAACAATTAGACACTCCCCTATTTGGGATAGATGAATCTTCTAGATTGATTTCTAAACATCCAATTTTGAAAAGCTTTAATAACTAAAATAAAAGATTACTTAGTTACCATTCAAAACTAAAATGTTTGTGGAAAAAACATAATTATAATTCAATAAATCAAAATTACTCCATATCCATTATAATATAACATCACAAGTTACTCTAACTTTGGAAAAGGAAATCCCATGCTAATTTAATAGATATTGGAATGACCAAGTAGTACTGAATTATTGAAAAAAAGAGAGTACCTATTCTAATTATGCAAAACAAACACATACATAGAATAGTTTGTTAATATGCATATCGTTGCTATGCAATTCCATGGATATCACAAATGTGAAAAAATGAATTGAAAATAACATCTAAATTAATTAAAAAATAAAAACAAAAATATTTGCAAAGAAATCAATTCTCATACGATAATATAATAAACATATGAATTTATCCTACAAAATTTTGGCTTCTTAGCATTAGGAATCAAATAGAAACAGTACTTACAAAATGATTTCCTCCCTATTGTCCATAAGTACTATCCTCATATATATAATTGATATCAGGTTCCCTCCACCCTCATGAGGCTGGGTAGGATATCAATCATGAAATCGTATTCACTTCTGACATTTATAGGAAAATAACTAATGGGAACCCAATTTGGAATCCGGAATTTTTTTTATTTTTATTTTTTCCATATTTTTTCATTTTTCATCTCTTTCCAACAACCTTTTTTTTGTTGGTAAAGGTACAATTACTATCTTAATATTCCATTTTATAGTTTATGGTAATGATGCAACTTACTTTGTTGTAACTATGCAATTAACATTATAGTATTATATTCCTATGGCAATGATGCAATTCATATTGTTGCAACTATGCATTTAACATTATAGTATTATGTTTTGCAGGTTTAACTAATTACTATGGTTTCAAATTCACTTTTCACTTTACCTTATTTTCTATAGACTGTAATTTTCTTTATGGTGTGATTATTTATACCAGAACTTGGTTAGAACTTCTTATAGTTTTAAATTTTCTACAAATTCCTTAGCTATCACATTCCATGTGCTTTTTTATTTTAGCATTGAATATCATCTTAAACACTTGAACAAGTTTCCTTCTTCTACCAATGTGTCTACTTTTTGGCACATGTGTTTAATTTCCTACAAGTGTGTCCAATTTCCTGCAAAGAGTGCTCATTACTTTATTGCAAGGCTGGTTTTGATTGCAAGTGTAGTATGGATTTATTTTAGTGACTTGTGAAATCATTTTAATATATTTTCCTATGAAATCATTTAAAATACTATAATTACATATTTTACCAACATATATGGTGCATGGAAATTTGTAAGTTCAATACGAAGCTTAGTTGATAGTTAAATACATAGCCTTTTGATTTTATTTTTGAACCATTAGAAAGGTAATTAAAAGACCTCTAATTTTTGGCATCATTTCTAGGGAACTATCAATAGTACAATCGCTATTTTGTTTCCTGATTTTTGTTTGATTTTAATTGTTTCTTACTTTAACAGAGAGACTTGATATTTCAAGAGTTTATGTATCACATTATTTTACAAATATCACCTTAGGTATAATGTCTCTCTAATTTTTCATGAACAAAGTTATCAGTAGGTAAGATTTACCACAAAAAAAAACTTATAAAACTAATAATGCATGTCAATCTCAGGAGGAAAAAGGGTACTATCAACTGAACTACTTGACTCTTACAATAAGTTCTGTTACCAAAAATAAACTTGAAATATTTGGCGAGTAGCCCCAATTTTCACAAGCTTTATCCTCTGTAAAAGTAAAAAATATTATTCCTAAAGATATAATCAATAAACAATTCCACATTGGAGAGCTAATTTTTCTCGACTCTCCTAAAGAACCTTCAAAAGAAGAGAATGATCCCGCAAAAGAGATGGCCCATGAAGTTATAGAAGATAAAGCTACCTTTAGATTCCCTATCCTTGAGTTATATGAGGAAACCAAAATCAATAAAATTATTCACTCATCTCTTCCAAACTTTCATAGTTTATCCAAGGAAGACCCCAACACATTTTCTTCAAATTTGATGTACTCTGCAGGAGTTATGATTATGTGACAGATGTTGAGAAGTTGAAAATATATTTTTCCACACTCAAGAACACTACATTAAATTGGTTGATGAGTCTTAGGAAGGGAAACATCATCATTTTGAGTCAGATGAAATAGAAATTCATAGAAAATTACCAAGATTTTTGAAAGGATAAAGAATTAAGGGGCATAGTCTTCAAGATGACATAAAATTATGACCAAATTTTTTAATATTATGTTGAAAGGTTCAACTATAATCACCATAGAGCATGGTGTTGGTGACATACTACCACGTTGTGTTGTGTTACAATGCAAATCCTGGGAAGATCTACATCTAAATTTTGATTTTCTATTTTAAGTGTTTTGTTTTCTTCTGGAAAATTATGTATGAAAATACCAAGAATTTATTAAGAGATTTACGGGTATGTTTTCCACATATTTTCAGGTCTGAGCATCAATACACTTTGGTTTTTACATAAACGTTATGAGGGTTTTATGAGGAAAGTTGAAAACATGAATAACATATATCAATAAAATAAGGTGGGAAATTATGAATCTATTCTTGGATAAATTCCATCTAAGAAAAAAATTAAGAAATTAAGAATTCAAGTATAAAGAACACAATAATTTGAATTTATTCCTTTTTCTTTCAACCCATGTGAAAATTCATCAAAATAAACAAGGATACTCCATGTCACCTTGAAAAGTTCACAAAAATTAAAGAAAAAAATCATATAGGTTCTGGGTTTCCTTTGATTCACACAATTAAAATTAGATTCCAAACGAGCATCAAGTCTAAAAACATGATTTTCCATTAGTAACCATATAATTGTATTAATATCAGGAACAATTCAAATTACAAGAGGGTTTTTAAAATTACATTTGAACAGAAGATCACCAGCAACCCAAAATCTACCTCATATTTCCTTCCTTACAATATCTTCAGCATATCCCAGCACTTTTCCAACAAAAGTTTGGCAGAGTTTCAGTACATAAAATTTTATATCCCTTTATTACATGAAAATGAGGCCCATTTATAAGATCTCTAGACTTAACACCTTTCCCTAAAACTACTAGTGGTGTTCAATAAGCACTAGGAATATTTACAAACAAATATTAGTTTCATAACTAACTTCTTCCAGAAGTTTCCAGCTATAGTGTGCTAGAATTTTCTAGTTGTAGGTTGGGTCCCACGCTGTTTTGGTTGTGGTGGCCTCTCTCTCTCTTGTGCATGCGTACTGTCTAAAAGGAGAGTGTATTATTTTGGCTAGGTTGTTGGTGGGGTCCACCTTGACTAAGCTGGCACATGTGGTTGTGATTGTGCTTGTTGCTACTAAGGTGGCCTAGAACTTGAACCAATGTCCATAAATGATGATTGTAGAATTGTTACTCCATCTTGGGACTATGTAGGTCCCATTTGAGTGTTTAGACTATAGAAATCTATCAATCACTTCCAATCTTTTCCAAATGGGACATCACATGCTTGTGTTGATTTTTGGTAGCATCAGAAGTGATCTAAGTCTGAAATTTTATGGAGGGGATTACGCATTGGTATTTCAAAGAGCATAGAAACAGTTTGTGAAAATTACAATTGAATTATGTTTTATTGTAAAAATTAATTATTTTAATGGGCACCCTAAGTATAACTTAGGGAAATTAAATAATTAAAGGGTATTAATAAAACAGAGTGAGAATGGTATAGAAATCGAAGATCAAGTCATGTTATAATCTCAACCGTTGATTAGACATCTAATCTCGGCCATTGATATGTAAAAGAGAATACTATAAAGGAAGACTTGAGGGTAATTTGGAAAGACAGACCGAGTGAATCAATTAGGTCCCTATATTACTAGTGTAGTCCCTCCTTGTTGATATTGTAGCCCCCTTATTTTTATTTTTATACCCCTGTAGTCCCCATATTGTTATTATTGTGCCCCATAAAAGCCCACTATTATTATTGTTGTGCCCTTACATTATTATTGTTAGTTTAGCTAGGATTATATTGTGACCCCATGGACTCCTATATATATAAAGGAGGTTTTTTCATATGTATCATCCAAGAATTTTTCATTTATGTAATGTAAAAGAGGTTTCCCCTTGAAGTGGATGATTTCTAAGTTGTTGATATCTCTTTTATTTTATTTTGCAAACTCGTTTTATAACAGAATCTAGAGATATAATCTTCTGATGGAGAAAGTGCTCGGAAGAAGATCAGATGTAATTGATTCTGGTTGCAGTGAGGGGAAGAGACAATTATTGGTTAGAGGATATGCCCTAGGACCAAGAATACATATCATAGAGTTAACAGGATGAGTAGAGGAAGCAGTGCAACCTCTAGAGGGTGTGACGTAGGCCCTAGAAAGGGTGACATAGTCCCATGTAGTGCCCATGCAGAGACTGCACAGTGATTTCGAGAGACAGTTTGGGATTTGCAGGAGATCGGGGTTTCTGAGATAGGAGGATTGAAACTCGACTTTCCGAGAGGAAAATCAATTTAGAGAGGAAGTGATGTAGTCCATAAAAGTCCCTGCGCAGTCCTATGCATATACTACACCAAGGCAGCATAGAGGGAGTTGGAGTTTTGAGAGTTCATATCCAGATCAACCAGGACTTCCAGGGTCAAGTAAAACTCACTATATTTTTTCCTATCATGATTTGTATGTATTGGATAGCCAGCAAGACATCCATAGATTGTATTCAGAATCTGCTACTTAATAATATCAAACCCTCAGATCTGCTGCACCGATTTTCCCGCATTAGGTCTTTACGAGGACTTAGTCAAAAATAAATGTGCCGTATATGTGATTTACTTCTTTCTCAATTTCCTTGTTTCAAAATCATAAAGTATTAAGTGTAGGCTGCTTAAGTAGTTTACTTCAGTGATTCATGAAGAAATATGAATTAAATTTGTAATATAATTTACATAATAGGAGAAGTAAATTCAGTTAGTTGCAGTAAGATTCCTAAGATTTTTAGATCAAGGAATTTTCAAATGGTATCAGAGTATTTGATGTGAAACAGGAAGAGTAGATCTGAGCATTGAAGTGAAGGCAAAAAAATTTCAGCAACAGGAGATCGAATCCCCAAAGAGATTGCACAGCTCTAGCCAGAAGGACTAATTTTTCATGGTTGTCTCTCTCTAAGTGAGTCAACAGAGAAGTAGTACTTCTGGTTCGATATTTTTCCAAGGCAGAGGGAGCAGCGCAGAGCCATAGGGATGTAGATTTATCTAGGAATTTTTTGGGCAGAGAAGCATCAGAAGAAGAATAAGAGCACATAGTATGGAATTATTCCTTAGTGAGTTCCTTGCCGAGGGATTCAACATTTTTCTAAGATTTGAGAAGCAGATCTAGGTAGCAGATCTATGAAATCCACAAGGAGTGTGTAAGCCTACCCAATGCTATGTAGATGGGGAAGAAGAGGGAGTAGTTGGAAAATTTTCGGCTGAAATTACATCTTGTGGAGTGAGAGATCAAGACCAGTTAGAGGGATCCTCCAACTATGTAATCTGGTAGGAAAGAATAAAATTCCTTCTAGATGAATATGATCTCAAAGAATTCATAGAAAATGTGGTTGTTGTACCTACATATCTGGATCAAAACAAGAAGTATAAGTTCGATATGGAAAATTCCAAGAGACTAATCCTTGATAGTGTCAAGGATCACATAGTCTTGCATATAGCTAGCAAGAACACCATGAGAGAAATAATGGATTCCTTGGCTCTGTTGTTCAAAGGAACTTCCAAGCAGCAGAAGATGTACTTGGAGTAGAAGCTCTGGATGATCCAAATGCAGAAAGGGGAGTGCATTGCTTCATTCCTTATGAGACTTTAGAAGAGTCAAGACCAGTTGGTAGTCATGGGATCCACCCCAACTGCAAAAACTATGGTGAGGCTAGCCCTTAATGCCGTCATGGAAGAGTGGAAATTTTTTTTCCAAAGTATTTTTGGTAGGGTTACGCTTCCTAGTTGGGAGTAGATGTGGGTAACACTTCAAGAGGAGGAGCTGAGGAGAGATCTAGTCAAGTGCAAGATTAATGACAACAGCGGAAGCAGATCTAGGAATTTGAAGGAGGAGGAGAATAAAACCCTCTTATTGAAGGGAAAAAAAGGGAAATGGAGATAGAAGAGAGATGTCTCAAAATTGAAGATTTTTAGATGTGGTGAGATGGGCCAATTTTAATCACAATGTTCTTTGAAGAAAAAATACATGGACAAAAAACATTATCCTAAAGTTGTAGCCACGAAGATCGAGTGGGATGAGTTTTCCATGAGTTCCCACGCTTCTACATGAGAGAAATGGGGTGACATTGAACTGTAGTTCATATTAAACTTTAGTTGGGCAGGATCCTTGAGGAGCCCACCTCTTAGATAACAACCTTGCTATGGGCGCCCATAATCAACAATCACAGGAAGGAGGAGTTTTCAGAGGGAGCCGAGGAGTGATGGAGTGACAGTTGTAGTAGGCAGCAACACCTACTTCTAGAGAACCATAGAGAAGAGCAGCAACACTGTAGAGCGTAACAGTAGCAGCGGAGTGCAAAACAGTGCAAATTAGTGTTCTGTAGTGTAGAGAAGAAACATCGTAGTGCAGCAGAGGGACAATGCAGTAGCTATCGGTAGTCAGATTATTCATCACCGAGGTGCATCCACTGAACACTTGTTCAATTTTTGGGTGATTTTAGTTATCTCTCTCAGCAACTATGTTGCAGTACATATGCAGTTTTAGCAGTGGCAGTGCTAGCAGCATAGCAATTGCAACACTTAAGATGGAGCTGTAGTATGGATGCAGCAGTGGTAGTGGCAGTGTCATGGGTATAATTACAGTTGCAACAATACCATAATCGTTGGTGGATAGCTTGTTATACATCAGCAACACAAAGGGTGCTTCAGGGTCAAAGTAGTATGTACCAAGAATATTGTTAGATAACTTTCCTCGCTAATAGGGAGTGTTGATTTCTGGTAGCATCAGAAGTGATATAAGTCAGAAATATTTTGGAAAGGCTTAGGCAATAGTATTCCAAAGCACCCAGAAAGCGTTTTTGAAAATTCCACTTGGGTTATGCTTTATTGTAAAAATTAATGATTTTAATGGGGACCCTAAGTCTAACTTAGGGAAATGAAATAATTGAAGGGAATTAATAAAACAAAGTGAGAATGATCTAGAAAGTGAAGATAAATTCATGTTATAATATTAGCTTTTGTTCATAGTTCTAATATCGACCGTTGATATTTCAACCAGAAAACTATAAAGGAAGACTTGGGGGTCATTTGGAAAGACACACCGAGTGAATCTAGAGATTGAACTCTTCTGATGAAGCAAATGCTCGGATGAAGATTAGATCTAAGTGATTCCAGTTGCAGTGAGGAGTAGAGATATTTATAGTTCAAGAATATTCTCCAGGACCATGAATACATATCACAAAGGCAGCAAGACCAACAAAGGAAGCATCGCAACCTCCGGAGGATGTGACGCAGGTCACAGAAGGGGTGATGCAGGCCCATGCAGAGACTGCGTAGTGATTTCGAGAGATAGTCTAAGATTCACTGGAGATTAGGGTTTTTAAGCCGGAATGGATGAAACTTGACTTTCTGAGAGGCATATTGATTCAGAGAGGAAGTAACAAAGTCCACAGAAGTCCCCATGTAGGCCTATGCATATACTGCGTAGAGGCAGCGCAAAGGGATCTAGGGTTTTTCCAGTTCAGATATGGATTAACCGGTACTTGCAGTGTGAGGTAACAGTCACTATATTTTTTCCTATCGTGATTTATATGTAGTAGATAGCCAAAAACACATCCATAGATTGTATTCAGAAACTATTGCTTAATAATATCAAACCCTCAGATTTTTTGCATCAGTTTTCCCTCATTGGGTTTTACAGGGAATTAGTTCAAAATAAAGGTTTCCTATGTGTGATTTACTTCTTGCTCAATTTCCTTGTTTCAGAATCATAAAGTATTAATTGTAGGTCACTTCATTAATTCATGAATAAATATGAATTACTTTTGTAATGTAATTTACATAATAGGAGAAGTAAATTCAGTTAGTTGTAGTAGGATTTCTAATATTGTCATATCTAGGAATTTTCACACATTGTGCATCCAAAATGGATCCATCCAGGTTAGTCATTGCATCAAAATAAACTTGGCCTTGTTCCTTAAAAATTGTCTTTAAAATGTACATAATTTAAAAATTATTTTCATAAATATTGATAATATCTCTCCCCTATAGAGCATGATATTCTTCTCCAAAACTTTTATGATCATTCTTGATTTCAAATAAGCTCTTCATGATATACTCCTTGGAATAAAAGTCTCCAATTACATAAAACAATTATGGGAATTTTCCTTTGTATAAAACCCCACATTTATTTTTGAATCCATGTATCTCCTTTGCAATTTCCCTAACCTTCTTATCTACCAATTTCATGATTTTTTTCTTCATTTTCATCTAGTTTTCCCTTCCTACCATCATGTATCTATCAATATTTAATTATGTGATATCTTCTTTAGACATGTGATTTAGGAAATTTTTTATTAATTCATCTTGGTGGGGGAGTTACCAATAACATTCTTTATTGCATTCATCTCTCTATTATTCCTTTTGGCATTATCTATCTTCTCCTGAAATAGCTCCATGTGGCCCTAGTGCTTGTTCACCATATTTATTATTCTATCCCATATGATTAATTTTTCATCTTTGAGTGAGGATTTAATTGGGTGTTTCCTTATCAAAACCTCCAACTCTACTTCAATCTATTGACCATCCTCTTGCACCTGGTATAGTTATAATTATGTTCTCTCCAATTCATCTTCTTTATTCTTCAATTCTTGCTCTTGACTAGATAGTAGAATCTAAAATTTCTTGGAATCATTTAACACTGTCACTGATTCAACTTGTTATGCTACAACATCAAGAGTCTGGTGGGACTGATATGTATCCCTTGACTTTATTTCATTACTTGGACTTGTGCCTCCAATAGCACAATTTTATCTATGTACTCTTTATTCTTGGTTATCATGTCATAGATATTTTCCTTTAGCTCTTCATTATATTTTTTCTCCTCTACCAGGTAATCTATTTGCATGGGGTATGCATTCTAGAACTTAAGTTTATTATTCATGGAATTTGTATCTATCTCATTATCATCCAACATAGATTTTTATTTTTTAAAGTCACAATGGTGTGCAGCCAGATGAGTGATCTTGTCCTCTAGAATCTTTACCTTGATCTTCCTAGATATACACACCATTATCTCATACTTCAATTGAATATTTACCTTATTGCACATCTCTTGAAACTCTCTTGTTGTGGCATTAGTCTTGTGCATCTGCCTATGCATCATGTATGTCACCTTCATGTCCAGTTCCATGAGATATTTGGGTGGAATGGCATTGAATAGTCGAGACATATGGTGGACCTCATAATCATCCATGGACTTGATTGTATCTGCCTTAGGTTACAACAATATCAATTTTAAAATCACCCTCTCATGATCCAGGAAACTTTTGACTTGCATTCTAGGGAGTGGACGATTCTCAACTATTCTTATATCTATTTTTTTTCTTTGGATGATTGTTTAGCCATTTATTGAAATTTTTCCACAACTAAAATTTTTTCAGGCTTGGAAACCTAACCTAACTCCATTTCCTTGGATTATTACATAACATAGGTCATATAATCTATAGTGAAATTTCACTTTGACTAGCTTCCCAGTTGGCTATTATACATCACTAAAGCTTAATATTTTGTATCTTCATCATCTCCTTTTGTTTCTTTTCCTTTGGCCCTCTTAGTGCTAGACTAGTATCTTTGCTGTATATCCATGGGCTTTGATGTGGTTATTTTCTTTTCGTAGAGGCGATATATGCTTCATTCTATAAGATGCACAATGGCCTTGAACTCCTCCCATGTAGATTTATTGGCACATTATTCCACTATAGGGTTGGAGTCATTCTTGTTTTCTTATTTTTCCTTATCCTTAATTATTTCATATATGATATTATGATGATCATATTTCCATGCACCTACTTGTGGGAGATTGAATCTTTCCAGGATATTCTCCATTTTCTTTAGGACACTCCTTGCACTGACTAGCAATGGCTATACTTCATGAGGGAGGTTGAATGTCACAAATTCCTTTTCAAAATTGAAGTGTAAGTTGTTACTACTAAGCCCATACCTTATATAGTCTAGTGTGAAAATGTGGGGAGTCAAAAATGCTGACAACTAGTATGGTATTTCTTAAAATACATATACCCTTATGAATGTGTATTCCTGAAAGAGGTACTAGTTACCCACTATGGTATTGGGACTAAACTACAATTTCCCCCTAAGGGGCTCTAGGTAGAGGTTCACCATGCAATAGAGTATACACAATAGGAATAAATGATGACACATACTTGAAAAATCCTTTGTTGTTTTCTAGTTTCCTCATTATCGAGAACCACTTGAAGATGAGAAGAAGGTTAATTTGTTCATTTACGATTTTGGGCTTTAAGTACTCAAGGTAGGAATTTTTTTGGCAAATAAAAGGATGGACCAGATAGGATTGATATTGGAAATACCTCCCTTCCTTAAAATCTATTAGTTGGGCATGAATTTCATTAGATAGGAACTGGGGAAGATCATATTTTGTGAGAGCCTTGGTGATCAGGTGACATAAAGTAACTAAGAAACCTACAAATAACTCATTTATGTTGACATCAATGTTGAGATCTGTTGAGGCCCCGAAAATCTGTGCAACAACATCGGGGAAAACCACCCAGTCAGGGAATTAAATATTGTCCCTTTTCCGTTTGGAATGGTGGCTCTGACTAGATTTGTGGGTCCAGTTTCCCAATTTAATATAGTTGGAGTGAATGGATGTTTTATCTCTCAGTGGAATTTGATAGATGGGAAAATAAGAAAGCTTGCAATAAACAGTAAATATATCTATATATATATATCTATATATATCTATATCTAGATGTATCTATATCTATCTCGAGATGAAACCTTTTCTTTGTGCGATTTATAAAATAATATTTCAAGGGATGCAAATAAAGATCATACATTCACTTAGAGATACGAAAAACATTTAAGATAATTGATTTAGTCAAGAATTTACTTACATCAATTTAATGAAGCTTATATATGTGTGTGTGTGTGTGATAACAACATAACACATTCAAAAGTGAATTGATGTCAAATTGGATTCAAACAAATATATAAGACACCACATCATAATATAAATGAACTATTTCTCATTTGAAACTCAAATTAAACATATAAGATAAAAGTACTATATATATATTTACTCAGTTCATTTGAGAAATAACTCTCAGTCCAACCTTTTTTATTCAGAAAAATTTAAGAGTACAGAAGTGCAACATCGATAATGTCTTCTTTTCAAAATTTCAGGACCCCTTCTTAAAAGACATGAAGGGGTTTAAAAATAAAAATAATTAAGTCTTAAAATATTCATTACAATTAAAACTGAGGAGGTTTCAAACAACTCTCCTTAAAGTAAGTAAAAATTAAAACATAAATAGAAATTAAAGGGGTGATTTATTGGAGGACTGTCTTGCTGTCCCTTCCTCCATATGCTCCTTGAGTTGAAGAATATTAAGCATAGTCTTAACCTCAAGAGGTTATCCTGGCCTAATGCGTAGCTTTCAAGTAAAAACAACATCAGATAATGGAGGTAGCATGTATGAGGACGTATCTATAAGACATCGAAGCATGAGCCATTGGCCGTAAGGCTTCACTAGCTATCTCTAGTATCTTTCCCAATCTAGCTTTTAAATCTTCATAATATGCTCCTCTTTTACTTTTGACACTTCCTTCCATTACCTTATCAAATCTTTTAGCAAAGGTAATGCACCAAGAGGACATATGTCTATGATATTTTCTATGATAAGTTTGTGGATGACCGTTTCCACAATGTGTGTGGCAATGTATTTGGCTCTGAAAATTTCCCTTTCTGCATTCTTTAATTGTATATCCAAATCTGTGAATAATATCTCTTTCTTTGATTCTTCTATTCTGGGTAGGTTGGCCTTTCAGCCATTAGCAGAATCCCGCCAAGTACCAAATTGGGATACCTTCTCATCTATGTCATCGAAACTAATCCTCATATCATAAATGTGATTCACAAGTGAATCTCTTTCATCACATAATTTAAGGATGCTTGTTAATTTCTTACAAAAGATAACTTGATGATGTTCCAATGAGTTGTTTAATTCTAAAGCTTCTTTCCTAAACTCATTAATGTTTGGGATATCTTTCATTTTCTCAATGGATTTATGTACTTGATGAGTTTGAGTCTCTTTAGAATTAATTTCACTTTGATGTTGAATTTTAAGTTGGTGCAGGCTCTCTTGAAGTTGTGAAATTTCTACCTGTAGATATTGACTAACACTTTTTTTTCTTCTTGTAACTATATTAAAAGTTGAAGGATATGTTCATCTTTTTGTTTCATCAGTTGATGAATCTCTGATGCCTTGTCAATATTTGGAGAAGCATAAGCCCCTACAAACTATGATAAGTGAGTTAGATCCTGTGAAGGATATGAATCTATGTCTTTCCAAACAATTTCCATTGACATATATTCTTGAGTGATAATGTGGGAATGCTCTGTTCTTCTCCTTTTATTCTACCTACTAACAATTGACTTGTTCTTAGGACTATAAAAAATTTCCAAGGGAGGAATTTCTTTAATATGTAAAAAAATTTCAGAGGTTGGGAATGTCAAGATATATTCCATTCTCTTTGTAATTACTACTTTGTCAGAGGGCCAAACAGTAAATGAGTTCTGACTTGTAGAAGGAGGGGTTTGTACAGTTTGTTGTTGGTTAATAACCATATCTCTTTGTTCTTCTTGGAGTTTGAAGTCAAACTTTTTCCAAACATCTTTGAGATTGTTGGGGAAATCCAGATTTATTTTTTGAACTTCAACTGATTTCTCCTAATTTGTTTTATTAAGGAATTTAGTATCCTTAATAGTTGATTTAGTTTCTTTTGAGCCATGGTTTGAGAGACATCCAAAATCTTGAGTGGAATTGTTTCCAGTCTCTTATTTCTGTATTGCTGAAAATTTAGTAGTTGTGGTGGGTGAAGGCGTAACTTGAAATTTTTTTAATTACAACATAGCTATCGACAAACTCAAATAAGTCATCAAAATCATTATCTTCATGAACAAAGTGTCTGATTTTCACTTCTGTAGTGAAATTATTGGCTACTTTTACTGTATCATATTCTCTGTTTGGAATTGTAAATAATTTCAAACACTCAATTTGTCCTATTTCCACTATAGCATGTTTGTAGGTGTCGAGTCCATACACACTGCAGTTAATTGGAAAGGAAGGCAATAATGGCTTCTTGGCTTCTTTCAAAAATCTGGTGAGACCATTTCCAATAGTTTGGTATGTAATTTATCTCACGATAAGTTTATCATTAACATACAGGGGTAAGACATGTGGATGAGCTAGGCTCAAAAATACTCATACATAGGTGAATGAATCCTCAGAAAACCAATTTCCTATAGAATAAAAGTCAGCTTGGGCCTCTTTCGAAAATTTGGGGGCTTTCTCATTGAAAACAACTTCAAAAAGGGGTAGTATAACTCCATGACCAATTTTGTAAAAATTACTTTCATATTTGGATTCCCACATAATACTATGAAATACATGAATGGGAACGTGATATTGGGTAGTCCATTTCCAGCGCATGGTTGGAAAATCTGATGTAAAACATACATCATCCATAAAATAGCCACTCATACAAAATGGAGATAGATTTTAGAAGAAATAGAGTGGTTCTTTCTATATTCTAAAATTTGGGTAGCGATATTATTTGACAAAATATTGTCCCAATCCATCACATAAGCATCTATTGTTTCTTCCATAATGGGAAACCATTCTATTGAGAATCTAGTTGTGTCTGATGAACAAAGATTCTATACATCATAGTAGAGATATAACAATAGGGGCTTGTAAGAGATCAAGTAGAATACATACCCTTTTCATTGTTCTTGTGTTTTTTAGGATTTCTCCTCCACTACTTTATTAGTGTTGATTTCATTTCATTTTACTTGGAAGACTTTACAAGGAATTCCATATCATAAATCTTATCAAGGTCTAGAATATGGTACATTTGCTTCAGGTCTTCCACTTTAAAGGAACCAGTCATTGTTCCTCTACTGGTAAGGAAAGTCCTATCCCCGATGTTAAGATTGTCAATAATCCACCTTACCATATCAGTATATGGAAGTATCTTGGGCCATGTTGAAATTCGGTGGAGAAAAGAGTTAGCTACATATCCAATTGTAGCTTCAAAAGAATTTGGGGCATTAGTTGTTTCCTTTCTCTATATTTTGCGGGGTTTCTCGTCTTCAAACAACTTATACATAGATTTCCATATAGAGGATCCACTTTCAGGTCCACAAGTCGTGTCTATAAATAGGGGCAACTCTCTATTATCTCAGAGGTAGTAGGCGCAGGGTTAACAAGATCCATATGCTTCTTTTCTTTCTTCAAAGCCTTCGACATTTCTAGAGTACTTTGCTTACTAAAACTTTCCTGTAAATAAGTAAGAAAGAATAAGTGGAAATAAGTAACCTTTTATTTTTACCATACGCACAGTTACCATAGTAATAGAAATGTTTCAAGTGGATGAGACTTCACATGTTGATAGGATATGAATTGAATCCTTGTTGTAGGGAAATGATTATGGAAGTATGGGCGAGAAAACCATTAATTTATGACATTGATAACTGATATGGGTTATCGTGCTTGTATAATCATTTCTCAATTAAAACTAGATATATCACATTACATCGTGACTTGTGTGTAATCCCTTCCTTAAATATTGATGAGCTTAGCTTTTCTGTAGATTGCAACATTGCAATCACAATATCGGCGAGGTTGATAGTGTGAAAAATGTTCTTGTTTGAAAAGCGTGCAATGTGCGATGTGCGATGCGATGTGGTTTATTGCATCACCGAATATGAGCGGTAATTAATAGAACGATTAATATTTTGTGATAATGTGATGAGATATGCTTTATCCCATCCACGAGTATGAGCCGGAGTAAATAATACTATTGGGAGAAATTGCGATCTGTGAAATGCGATAGGCTTATGTGGGAGAAGTCGGTCCCGTGGGTATTCTTTATCGGATTTACTTATAAATATGTCTTTTTCCTCATATAAAAACGTTTCGGTTATATTTATCGGATCACAAAAATGTTTCAAGTCATTATTCTCGAATTATATACATTTTGCAATGATTTTGTGATTTGCGAAATGCGATTTATCTCCGCTTAAGTATTTAGAAAGCCAATTTTTTAAAATTTTCATCCCCTTTTGACCTCTATTCCTATCAAAGAAATAATCTAGGGGTTTATTTTCTTAAACTTTAAAAATAAAAAGGGTCCCCATTATTTTCTAAAGTAACTATGGCTTAACATAATGGGGGTTGTTGATTTACACAACAATTGGCAATTCACTAGAAGAATGAGTTATCTCTGAAAAAACAATTTCTTTATTATCTTCAAATAAGTAAAAATAATTTAAGGAAACAAGAATTATTTTCAAAATATTTAAATGAATATAATTACTCTGAATATAAAAAATCCATCTATATCGTTAATATTTCATAAACCTTACGTAAATAAATATCTTCTTTGCTCTATATCAATCATTATATGGTTTAAAAGGTAAAGTAAGTGTTATTTTTGTAACCTAGATTTTTAATTTGCTCCTTTTGTTATAGGTAGAGCCACTTCTATGAGTAATAATAATATCTCAAGCAAGGTTATATTTTAGCCATCAATGACTCAATTTCCCATACATTTATTTACAATTTATTTGAGTTAACTCCTTAATTACTCATTTTTCTTATTTTTTCTTAACAATTCATTGTCTTGGCTAGATGACTAGAAAGTGACAGTGTTATTCACTGGTTATGATTAAGACTGAATGATTTTAACAATCATGAGCTATTACCCTGATTTGGTATGCAGTTATGGTAATTTCAGTTAATCATTAACTTATGATCATGGTAAGGAAGCTCATGATGAGACTTCTTATCCTTTTAAGTTTTTTATTTTTATTTTATTTTATTTTTGAATTACACTCTAAAAAAAAAGGTATTTTCAATGGATGGGGAGAATAATTGACTCCTTTAGAGTTTTGGATGACAGTTTAGAGTTAAATATTCTTAGTTACAAAAAATATTTTCTTTGTAAAGATGAACCTTTTTTCTGATTGATAATAGAGTAAAAAGACTTTAAAAATTTCGAGTTTACAAAATTTACAATTTTGATGGAAAATTTGTTTAGAGTTCTATATTATTCATTCAATTTTCTAGGTTGGTAATTATTTCCTCAAAAGTTTTATTCTTTAAAAATTTATATTCTTCAAAAATAAAAACATAAAATAATTCAACGGCATTGTGATCAACCATAAGTATGTAATCAAACATTATTTTCTAAAAGAAAGAAAAGAAAAAGGATATAATACACTTATAGAAGATATCTTCTTCTACAAAAAGAATTTTTTTAGGGTTAGCCCATTAATAGGAATTCTTTTCTCCCTTGAAGGTCTTATAACATAACGGTTTATAGGCCAATTTGTTGAATAATTTGGAATGGTCCAAGCCACATTCTTTGGAATTTGGTATGCTTACCTTTTTCCTCATGTGCTTTGTCCCATTGGAGTACAATATCTCCAACTTGGAATTTTTTTGGGGAAACAAAATTTGCATCAAAAGATTTTTTCACTATTTTCTAATGAGAAGCATGAGTTATTCTGGATTTTTCCCATTCTTCTTCCATTTTAAGGATCTGTGACATTATTAATTGTAGGGAAGAAGAAGCTACTTCATTAATAAATTGAACTAGGGATAGTGAGGGAAGAACTAAGTTGGAATGAATTACAACTTCTTTCCCATCAACTAAATTAAATGGAGAAGTTCCTATGGAGGCTTTTTGAGTACTCTTATTGACCCATAGTGCAAATGTTAAAGATTTATGCCATTTTTTCTGATTTTGATGAATAGTTATTTTAATGATTCTTATGAGACTTTTTTTGTTGATTCTTATAAACCATTCCCTTGGGGATAGTAGTTAGCAGAGTATTTAAGTTTAAAACCTCTTTTAAGAGTGAAGTCTATCATATTATTTCCAAAAAAATAAGATGCATTATCAAACATAAGTGCATTGGGTAAGCCAAATATGGTAATAATGAATTGATCAATAAATTCAATAATGTCTTCAGAGTTAGCTACCTTTAGCGTACTTTCCTCCACCCACTTAGTAAAATAATCTGTTTCAGTGATAATATATTTATCCTGCTTGGACGAGTTAGGAGAAATCTCACCTATGATATCTAATCCCCATTTCTCGAAAGGTTGTTCAATGTTGACTAGTTGCAATGGCAGGGCTGGTTTTCTTTGTCCTCCAGCAAAATTTTGGAATGTTTTGCATTTTCTCACATATGTGTGAGAATATTTGAACAAAGTGGACCAATAATTACATGCATTAAGGATTTTATGTGTAGTAGTATCTCCACTGAAATTTCCACCTGCTGTGTCCACTATGGATGTTAGTATGAATCCTTTGTCGAAGTGTACGGAAAAGGACCACTTTAGCTATGCATAACTAATAGCCCTAACAACAAAAGTGGCTGCCAATATCTTTAGACCTGCGGTTAGTTGAACAAGAAAAGAGCTACAAAAAACCAGATCTATGCATGAAAAGACATTAAGCAGTAAAAACAAGGGTTTGCTCCATATACCAATAGATAAGACAAGAACAATTTTTGAAAGAATTTCTGTATTAATTCACCTGGGAGGAAAACAAGAAGGCGTATCCACCTCTCCTCAATGGGTTTCGGAAGTCCTCATCACTGCATCTAAGATTTATCTCTCAGGAGATGGGAGCTCACACAGCAAATGATGGAAAAATGTGACCAAGTGTATAGATCCAGAGTGATCTAATAGGCAACAAAAGGTGAAGAATGATGGGAAAACCTCTCCTATTTATAACAAAATATTGGGTCATTCTAGATCTTGGGTGCATGATTAAAATAATGTTAACCAAATCTAGATCCACCTTTTATGGAATATTTTATTATATTTGTTAGAGGGAAAAGGTATTTGGCTTGGGTCAAATCTCTTAATTTGTCAAAAACAAATAAATAAATGATTTATTTATCTTTTTAAGGAAGCAATTAGAAGATAATCAAATAAATAATGATTTATTTAATTATTTAAGGAAGTGGTTGAAAGATAACTAAATAAATAATGATTTATTTAATTATTTGTGAGTGATTTGGTCGTATTTAACAAGGAATACTATCTAAATAAGATTTAAATAATTATTCCTAGAAAATAATAAGATAAATAATGATTTATCTAATTAATTTCCCTATTTTGGGTTAAATATGACCACGAATATTAATTAAATTGTTGTTTAACTAATTATTCCATGAGGAAATCAAACAAATGTAGGTTTGCTCATCTTTTAATCTCTGGCTAATAAACAACCTAATAAATGGCTTATTGTTATTTAACATATGGAAGGTAATTTACTTAGGTAAAATTAACTTACATGTGGTGTCTAGTCTATCTAATGATATAAGCTGGTTACACCAAAAATGGTAAAAGTTAAGATGCCCCTACATGCAGAAATAAAGACAAATCGTATGACTGTACCATGGTAAAACTCACACTGGACAACAAAAGGGAAGTCAGAGAGAGAAATGCAAGGTAGATAGTGTGTTGAAGAACTAGACCCTGAGGAGATGAGACTTGCAGGTGCAACAAGTCTCTTTTTATGAGAGGGTACTTGTGCTGAAGGCGGCGGGGGAGGCATACCTATGCCCACCGAGACAAAGTACAAAAGAATAGTGTGTCTAGTAAACAAGGGACCGAACCATAGAGTACAACCGGCATAATCATGAGCTAGATAAAAATACAATGAGGAATCCCACATACATGCTGTGCCTGGGATAACAGTCAGGACTGGTACAATAATATCTGAGTACATGAGATAAATACAACCCAAATGCCCCCTGTAAATGGGGAAGGGCTCACAAAATCTGACTGATACATGCAAATCAAAGAGGCGTTGTAAGTGGCTAAGGCCAACATCATCAAATATCTGGAGCTGCATCGAAGGCTGCAAGGAAGAGGTCATCCGGGCATGTGGGGGGCTACCTGTAGGGCCACCCCCTCATGAGGGTTGAGACATCTCACACCCACCCGGGAATCATCAAGAGCTACTACTGTATCATTGAACCATCAAGTATACGGATCTCGGTCATGCTAAAAGGAGCTGGAGAAACAATCAAGTCAAAGGGAAATGAGAGATCCCTTTGCCCGATCCGAGGCATCGAACAAGAGTGGAAGCTGGAACCAAGGTACACTTCCCTCTAGACCTGGCTTCTGGAATGAATGAGCTGATGTCGACAGAAACGAGAGTCGCGCCTACAGTGAGGCAATGAGAAATCCTCAACTAAGGCGCGAGATAAAATAGTAGAGCGACGGACAAACTGACACTAATGATGATAGGGAAATGGAAAGGACTGAGTAGCGAATGGACGACTTCCCTTGTTAGAGCATAAAGGGCATGAATGACATGGCAGCTACTGACACAATATCATAAGGGATAGGGGACAGTGGGACTGAAGGTCATAATGTGTGACACAAGAGAGAGACCAAGCAATGAAGGATGGAGGGCTATGGCGGGGTACAAAGGGACTCGGTATAGACTCCATGAATGTGATGATGACTCAACTTGGATGCGCTAAACAAGGGCGACTCGATGGTGCTGCCACACAGTAAAGGCCCAATGGGGGACCATGAAAACATGAGTACAAGGTGGGAACTCATGACGAAAATCAACACGAACATGGACAAGTATGGAGGCGAAGTGGTGCCCCAAGTACAAGTGTCGTAAGTGAAGAAATTCGATTTAAAGTGGAGGTGAAGTGGCCCTTCTTGGAAAAAATAGGTCCTGGCGAAGGATGAAAGTACAAAAAATATGTTGGCTATCTAACAGAAAATAAAACACGCATCTCAGAAGGGAAATGCTAAGGGTAATATTTCTTAAGATAGAGTGCATTGCGAGGATTAGGAAGAGGATTTCCTTCAAAGTCCTCTAAAAAGTATGCCCCCTTACCAAGATCCTTACTGATGACGTAAGGGCCTAGCCATAATGAGTCGAACTTCCCGTGACCAAGGACATCATGGGCCTGGTCATATACTAGAACAAGGTCGCCTTCATGAAAAGGACGAGGCTGGACTTTTCGGTCATATTGAGCTTTGGTGCGTTTCTTGGCCACTTCTATGGTTTGCAATGCAACACGGCGGTCTTCAGAGGCACGCTCAAGTAGGATAAGTTGTTGTTCTAGAGGTTGGGTGTCAGGGAGAAGTTCAACAGCCAGATGAAGGGAAGGGATTTCACACTCGATCGGTAAGACAGCCTCCTCTCCAAAAACGAGGTGATGAGGGTTATGGTTGAGGGGCATGGGTGCCCCCGAGCATGGTTTGGTCATGCCAAAATGTATTTAGAAAAAGGGGAATCTAAACACATTTTAATGATGTGGTGTGCCATTTGTTCTTGTTATGGTTATGCAGTTTGAGAAAGGAAATGGAGGATTACCAATCTCTTTTGGTACTGCATATAGGGATCAAATGGACTTTAAGTTTCCGAATTGGCATATCTGGTGTCATTATCCCAAAAGGAGAATTTGGAGATAATGAACTGATGCTCTCATAGAAAAGCTATAGGTTGGTCAACAATAATGTCTAAGAGACTGGGTTGCTGATGTAAGATGAGGGAACGATAAGGGGTATCATCCCTAGAGTGATCTGAAGTGATATGGGACTCTAGAGGTTCTTCTAAATGTGGAAGAATACTGGGACTAAAGTCAACATGACCAGATACACTAGGAGAGTTATGGATAATTGCTTCTCTTGGTCTCTCAAATGTGTGTGCCCCCTTACCCAAACATGGGGTTTCAATGTAATGGCCACAAGGTGGATGTGGTGTGAACGCATGGGTTCGATGTAAGGGGGAATAGATAAAGTCAGGGGTGGGGATTTTTTCCATAATGTCATCATCGTGATAGAAGATGGGGTGACTGGTGGAAGAAAGACCACCTGACGTGGTGAAGCGACCTGAATCATCATCATGAGAAGAGAGGTTCACATGCGCATCGTCACAAGGGGTGACCGAAGAGTAAGTAGATAAAGGATCTACCGATGTTGAGCCCAAGATGATCGCTGAAGGAAGGTCAAGAGAAACAACAGGGGAGGATTCAGATGGAATGTTCCCCGAGGGTCTCATGGATGATGATAGGTAAAAAATGTTGGACGAAGGCTCCGTCATCTCGACATCAGGAGGGGGAATGTCAATGGGAGCAGTTATATCTGGTAGTTCTGCTGAAGCAGAATGCGCAAATAGGGGAGAGGTGGACTCATTGCACTTGGCCTCGAATTGGTGGACTGCGGCGATAAAGGTGCGGAAGTCCTCGAGGCGGGGACAAAGATGGGTGTAATGGCCATGGAGATCACACAAAGCACAGGGGTGGTTGGTGTGAATAGTCTTGGGGTTCTTGGCCGCAGTCGCGGAAGGAACAGAGGCTTCTGGGACCGCGGACTCAGGGAACGTGACATTAACCATGGGCTTGAGATGAAGCAATTCAAGACAAGTATGGGAGGCGTGACTGACAACATCACACAAAGCACACTGGATGGTATGCTTTGAAGGCTGAGGAGGAGTAGGGTTTGTCGGGGCAGCCTTGTCCTTTGATGCCCCCTTGCGAGCTTTGCCCTTCTTACCCGAAACGGTCGCAACAGGAGGTGGTTCCTGTTGAGGTGACTGAGGCACTGATGCAACGGGAGAAGTCATGGAGACCGGTTGAACCAGGGTCAAAGAAATATAAGGTTTGGGTTGACTAGGCAAGGTGGGGGCTGGAGGATCAAGGTACCAAATGGGAATCCCAAGGGTCAAGTTAGGAAGAGAGAGGGTGGCCATGACCGGTACCGTGTACACTCCTGGTGGGGGAGCTAGGAACAGTATCTGACCAGAGGGGTAATGGCCAGGTGGGACGGCTCCTAAATGGCTAAGGCTTGGAGGAACCATGCCAGGAGGATAAAGAGGCTCATGACTACCAACTGCAGGTGAAGGGCTAGGAGCAGGTTGCAGAGGGCAAGGTTGTTGACTAGCCGAAGCAGGTTGCTTGAGAGCAGCCCGAGACGATTGCATCATGCAAACATTCGATGAGCTGGGGTCAGAGATAGGAGGAGGAGGAAGACCAGGGAAGGTTCCGAGCAGTATTTGTAGATGCCAGGAGAGACACTGGTCAAGGAATCGATGGTTTGCTTGTTGCCATGTAATATGGTTGTCTCAGTGTGAGGTCCGAGATTTTGGCTATGATATGTCAACTGTCAATGGTGACTATCTTTCCATTATGAGGGAAAGACATCTTTGCATAAACTTGGATGGGATAGCAGATATAGCATAGTTGTAGTCAACCAATATAATGTTAGAATGAAGGCACGTCAATGACTACATCAATCTAGTCACTCTTACCGACAAGGGTAGTGATAGGACACAGGAGGAGAGGCTACTGGTTGGGAAAGGTCATCCACGCTCGAAGGGTGATCGTGGAAGGGGCCAGCTCAGGGGATCCGAGTTGCTTCCAAACCGAAGCGGACATCACACAGGTGGATGCCCCTCATCAATTATACACCGGGATACAGTGGCGTTCCGGATTTTGACTGGGATTTGGAAAGCAACGGAAGGAGGAAGAGGAGGATGGTCCGATTGAGTGGCGTCAAAAACAATCATTTGGTCATCAGCAGGATCGACAGCGCCCACGGAAGATAGTAGAGCCTTCTTTTGAGAAGGGCACGACTGGAGGAGTTCCAGTGTGGAAATGGCAGCAGGGGATTGCGCCAAATCATCTACTATACTATACTCTTAATGAGCAGCTTTGACTGAGCAACAGCTTCGACTTAATGTCCTTAGGAATTGGCATGAACCTCTCAAATTTGGGTTGAGGGATATGTAAGGGGCTACTAGGTGACGTAAAGAGGCTTTGTAGAATCCTTTGAAGGAAGGAGGCTCTGAAGACCAGCAGTAGAGGCTTGGGGCACTCAAGTAGACTCGTAGCTTTGAAGGCATGTGTCGACGCTGGGAATGGATCAAAGTTCATCAAGAGGATCTGGTAACGGAAGAAACATAAATGGGAAGGTGGAGGAGAGACCGCCGATCAGTGTTGGGTAGGGCCATCAATCCTCACTGAGGGAAAGGATCAGTAAACACAGCTGGTTGAGTAGAGGCCACATTAGGGGGAGTATGAGGGGAGGCATGTTGTCCTCACAATGTGGCTTGAGACTCCCACATCTGCCGCATCTGTGGTAAAAGGGGACAATCGTGGGTGTAATGACCGTAAACACCACAACACGAACAAGGCTTGTTAGTACGAAGAGGCCTGTCCGGCTTGGGCTGAGTGCCCTGTTGCTGGTTAGTAGTGTTAGGGTCAAAACCTTGAGGATTGGGTCCACGAGTACCATGGGCAGATTGATTTGGATTGCCTCTCCGCCTTCTTTGAGAAGAAGGGGGACTAGTCGCACCCTGCTATGCAAATACTTGCCTAGAAGGGGGTTGTAGGTGCTGTTGTGGGGGTTGAGGAGGCAAGGGAGGTGGAAGTGCGTATGCTGGAGGAGCTGGCATACCAGGCTGTAGATAAGGGTAATGGTTAGGTTGGGAAACATTGAGGTAAGCAGGAGGTTGGGCAAAAGGAGGAGGCATGCCGTATCCTGGATACATTCTACCGGGAGGGGGAAGAGTGCTAGAGGTGCTGGCCCCTCCGGGAGGGAGACCGTAGTCTATAGGAGGTTGAGCATATGGATGGAAAAGGGCTCCAACGATACCATCGGCGGAATGAGATGCCCCCGGGGCATTAGCGCCACCGGGCCTGGGGAGGTCAGGAAGGATGATATAAACATAACCAGACTGGGCATAGATCAGGTCATATTTCAAGGCTATTTGGAGGGTGGCTTCTTCGGTTTGAGGGAAATGGGAGGCGACATCTTTGCCAATGGGAGCTAAGAGAGAGTGAAGGAACCAGTCCATATAGATCCGATCTTCGAAGGGGGGAGCTCGACATAAGCTGCGTCTTCGTCGCCATTCCTGAACATGGGTAGAAAGGCGGGTCGAAGATGTTTGCTTGAAGGAAGCCAAGAGCTCCGTACCAGTATCGTATCGAAGAGGGAGCTGGAAGTAAGATAAAAAGGCTTGGGCAATGGTCGCAAAGGTGGTATGGGAAGAAGTGGCTTGGTCTACATACCATTTAGAAGCTTCGCCGATAAGCGTGCGTTGGAACAAACGAAGATGGATGGAGTCATCGGTAATGGAATTGGAGGAACACCACATGTGGAAAGATCGGACATGATTGGTTGGATCTTCTCTAGCAAGGCCTTCGAACTTAGGGATGTCGGAGGGGAGCTTGGTTGGCATAGCAGGCCAACCAACATCGTGGCGGATAGGGTCGTTGATCAACTGATTGAAATCGGGGAGGCTGAGGCCTGCAATGTAACAAGAGTAAATGGCAGGCTTGTAGTTCCCTGTGTGTCTGACCAGTAGGTGTCTCCACTGCTAGGGCCCGGAGCACCGTCAGTGTTGTGGCCCTGACGAGACATAGTGAAGGTGATGGTGGGGAGAACCAGGGAAGGAGAAGGAGAACTCCATGAATCAGAGAGGAGTTTGAGACTCAGAGGGAGGACTCGGTCGACGACTACGGCTGAGCAGTCGATCACCGAAATCGGGGTGAAGGCCAAGGAAGCTCCGGGAAAAAATTAGGCGCTGAAGTAATGATGAAGGAAGAAGGAAACCGACAAGGGCAGAAGGGATTTAACCAAGTGAGGTCAAGGGTTGCAGAAAGTTGCAGACAATTGATTTTAGAGTATTTGCCAGGCGGTGTTAACCAGGCGCTTCTTCACTTAGGGTCAGTGTGTGGCGTGCGTTAATTTTAATTTTTAAACCCTTTCCGTTTTGAGAGCAAGAAAAAAGTGTGCTGCGTAACTGAAAATAAATCTGCAGAGAACAGTATATAATGCTGAAATAACAGAAAATTAACAGCTACTTGTGCATCTATCTAACCCAAGAAGGCAGGTCTCTCAAAACTAATCTAAAAAAGGGGAAAAATCTAGGCAAAACACACGGAAAAGAGGCCAATAGATCTAAGGTCAAAAGGGACAGGGATCTAAAGGATAAAGCTGCTGAAAAGAGGTGCAGATCACAACCAAGAGACAGAGGCAAGGTGGCTGGAAAAAGGGAGGAAATCAACAAAAAGCGGAAAGGACAGGGAGGAGGTCCTAAAGAGAGGTCCAAACAAAACGACAAGATGTGATTTGAAAGGAAGAAAGGCTAATTTAAAGGGATCTAAGGAGGAGGTTTCAGATATGAAAAAGGGAAGGCTAAAACTCTGAAAAACAGACGGCTGAAACAGCTAAAACTCTTCCACAAAAAGTGGAGGGTACTGAAGCCCTAGGGGCTAGGTTCCCACTTAGATGAGTAAAAACAGATCAGAACTAGGTCAAAGCGGGCTGAGACAGAGGCTGGAAAACCCTGACAGAAGCTTCAGCAAAACCCAAAAAAATTGCAGAAAAACCACTGAAAAATTGGCAGGTCGCAGAAAAGAGGCTGAAAAGTGCGACCTAGAGGTCCAGGTCGCACTTTTTGGGCTGAAAAGTGCGACCTCCCGTTCCGGTTGTCTCGGCGGCAGATTTTCGGAAAAGTTGTCGTCTCAGTTGCGGCTGATGTCGCTTACCTGCGCAATAGGGCCAGAAACACACGGAAGTTAAAAATTTTAATGTTTTAGGGTTTTATGTGATAAAAACAACATAAAAATAGGAAAAATAAACAGCTGAAAAGAAACCCTAGGGTCTGAAGTACCTGGATATGCAGGAATATGAAAAACGACAGCGGTCGTAATTTAAAACCCGTGTGGAGTCGCCATTTGTTAGTATGAATCCTTTGTCAAAGTGTACGAAAAAGGACCACTTTAGCTACGCATAACTAATAGCCCTAACAACAAAAGTGGCTGCCAATATCTTCAGATCTGCGGTTAGTTAAACAAGAAAAGAGTTGCAAAACACCAGATCTATGCATGGAAAGACATTAAGCAGTAAAAACAAGGGTTTGCTCCATATACCAATAGACAAGACAAGAACAATTTTTGAAAGAATTTTTTATATTAATTGGGCACCTGGGAGGAAAACAAGAAGGCGTATCCAATTCTCCTCGGTGGGATGGGTTCTTGGAAGTCCTCAGCACTTCAGATCTAAGATTTCTCTCTCTTGTTGGTGTAGAAAACCCAATGCAAAGAATAGAGCTCAATGGGAGCTCACACAGTAAATGATGGAAAAATGGGACCAAGTGTATAGATCCAGAGTGATCTAATAGGAAACAAAAGGTGAAGAATGATGGGAAAAAACCCTCCTATTTATAACAAAATATTGGGTCATTCTAGATCTTGGTGCATGATTAAAATAATGTTAACCAAATCTAGATCCACCTTTTATGGAATATTTTATTATATTTGTTGGAGAGAAAAGGTATTTGACTTGGGTCAAATCCCTTGATTTGTCAAAAATAAATAAATAAATGATTTATTTATCTTTTTAAGGAAGCGGTTAGAAGATAATCAAATAAATAATGATTTATTTAATTATTTAAGGAAGTGGTTGAAAGATAATGAAATAAATAATGATTTATTTAATTATTTGTGGGTGATTTGGTCATATTTAACAAGGAATATTATCTAAATAAGATTTAAATAATTATTCCTAGAAAATAATAAGATAAATAAAGGTTTATCTAATTAATTTCTTTGTTTTTGAGTTAAACATGACTGGGAATAATAATTAAATTATGGTTTAATTAATTATTCCATGAGGAAAATCAAACAAATATAGGTTTGTTTAATATTTCCTTTTGAGGTTTCCTGTTTGGACCATAAATAACCTAATAAATGTGGTTTATTAAGTTATTTAACATAGTGAAGGCAATTTTACTTAGGGTAAAATTGGTCTTACATGGTGTACTTGGGTCCATCTAATGATAATAGGTTAGATGACCAAAAAATGGTGTAACAATGGAGTTCCTGCAAAACCTTTTGAGCTTCATATTTCTAAAGGCATCTTAGTAGTACATAGTCATAGTTTTTTCTAAGCAATACATTTTCTATGAGTTGGTATTAATTAGCTTTTAGTCTTAAAGCTCTCTTTCTCTTATGATTGAGTTCTATCGGAGCATATCCATTTTTTAAGTAAAATATTAAATCAATAAACTGTGATTCTGAATCAATTAAGCTTACCTCAACAATTTGTATAGTATTACCTAACTCTTCATCATTCTATATATTGGATGCAACAGATAGCAATTTTCAAAGGAATTTGCCTCTAATGATTTTGTCTAGTCTTATTTCAATGTCATATTCCTGCAAAAAAGTTACCCAATTTTCTCTCTTTTTCTCCTAGTTCTTTTTGTATAAGTAGTTGCCTTACAACCGAGAATGGAATTATCACTTTAGTGTGTGTTTTAAGGACAAAAGGTCTAAAATTATTTAAATATTTATAGACAACAAATTCTTGTTTTTCTACTTCAGAATAATTTAGTTTTTCACCTTGGAGGTTTTAACTAAATAATGAAATAGGTGATTCGATCTTTTGATCGTCAATGTGTGTTAATACAATAGCATAATATTTTCTGATGCAAAATTATATAAAATAAAATGTTTGGAAAAATCTGGGGTAGTCAGTGAATGTGAATTAATAATAGCTTTCTTAATCAAATCAAAGGCTTCTCTTTCATCATGTCCCCATTTAAAAAGTGAATTCTTCTTAATCATCAATTGCAAAGGTAAAACAATTTGAGAAAAAATTGGAACAAACCTTTTAACAAAATTTATCTGTCCTAAAAAGGACAGCATGGATTTTTTGTTATGGGGATGCGAGAGTTCATAAATTTCCTTAATTCTTCCAGGATCAATATAAATGCCCTCTTTTGAAATGATAAATCCTAAAAATTTTACTTCACTTAAAGCGAAATAAGATTTTTTTGGATTTAATGAAATTCCATATTTCAAACAACGTTCAAGGATTTTTTTAAGATCATGATAGTGGTCCTTCCTTTTCTTGGAGTAAATAGTTATATCATCTATATAAACAACCACTATTTTGTTCATTAACCCTCTAAGAGAATTATCCATTGATCTTTGTAAGTTTGTTCCTGCATTGATTAATCCGAATGGAATTTTTTGATAGGATATGTGCCCCATTTCATTCTGAATGTAGTGTTTAATCTACCCTCAGGATGAACAAAAACTTGACTGTCACCTAAAAAATCCATCAAGAGAAGATATAAATTCAGAACCAATAACTAATTGAAAAATTTGTTCCATCGTGTTAGCCCTCCGTAATTTGTAAGAGTGGCAAGAACAAATGACAGAGGACAATATCAAACCACTTTGGAGTCCAGGGCCTTGCCTACATAGACTCAGAGAGGGCTCTGTTTGTATTTTATGATTTAGCTTGATAATTATAAATGATGATATTAGGCTAATTATATAAATTATGAGGATTTTTTGTTTGATTGATTGACTGTTTGGACAGATAGAGCTATGAAGCTAATCCATTGGGATATGGAGTCATAAAGGCTGAATTGTGCGTCAAATTTTTTAGGGCATTCACAGGACAGGCTAGCTATGCAGATTGGATATTATTAGCAGTGTGAAATGGGAAAGGAAGAGGAGATGAAGGTTCAACATAAATGCAGAGTAGATCGTATTTGAATTCTGCATTTAGGTCTCAGAGGAAAACATTAAGATAACAAACAGAGACATAATTAGGGTGCTCTCTTAGCAAATATTATTGTAAATTTTCTATTTTGAAATCAGATAAATTGATGCACAACATGAAAAGACATAGGAAAAACATTAATACAAAGGGAAAAACATCACCATTAACATAGCTCAAGAATCCTGTGAACGGTCTCTTATTATTGATTCCTGGCTCAAACAGTTACAGAGTTCCAATACTTCTTACAATGCAAGCTTCAACAGGGTCCAATTTTCCAACCCTTCATAATGAAAATTCTAGCAGTATTTAACTAAAAATTGGTTTGGTTGCCCTAATTTACTTTGGAAAACTTCATTAATTACAAACAAACTGAAATTAGACAAGTGTGGCCATGCAAGGCTTGATCATAAATCTCTGACATCAACACCGCCTGTAGAATTAATGTTGGGCAACTTTTCATGGATCCAAACACTTCGATGGCTCTTCAGAAGATTAAACAATAAGCTCTAAGGTGGTTGTGATGGTCACGAAGAGGCAACCAATGGTGGCTCTAACATCTGGCCCCGCTCTTCAGAAAACTGGCATTGGATAATTAATTTTGGTGCAATGCTGGCCACTTTTCATTGATTGGTGTTGGTTCTGATGTGTTCTACTTCCATTTTTTCTTCTGTCATTATAACATAACAATTTTTGTAAATATTCCTTTCCCGACTTGACACTTGGTGTATTTTTTCTACCTGAGCCTTTTTGGCTGTGTTTAACCCTTATTTATTTATAAAATGATGTTCAAACTTCATATGCCAGACTATGGAGGGATGGTGGTCGGCAGACGGGGACGGATGATGAGGACGTGGTGTGGAGGAACTGGAAATGGTCACAAGGCGGCAACGGTTTGGGATGATGGTGGAAACAACTTTTCAGAGGGGGCCTCAAGTGGTAAGACGTAATAGAGAGGAGGGTGCGAAATTGTGAGGGCGCAAAAAGTAGCGGGGATGGTGGTAAGGGATCCCACCCATTTCAGACTCCTCCCCCATGGTTAAAGTTCGAAATCTATGGGGAGTGCGAAATGAAACAAGGACCATCAAATGAGGAGGGGCTGAGTGGAGATGGAGGAAAGGTGGGGGGAAATGAGGAGAAGGAAATGATGTGGTAGGTAAGGTGGGGCTAGACTCGACTCTTTATGTCTTTTGCTACTCAGGCCTTTCTGCCGTGCTTAACCTTATGTCTTCATAAAATGAGTGTCAAACCTTATATGCCCGACTTAACCCTTTCTACAAAAAAAATTGTAAAAAAAACATCTACTCGGACCTGAAAATATTTAGATTTCAGTTATGCACCTCATCGCATCCATAAGAAATCACGCATCGCATGTTTTATAGTTTGAGTTATAAGAAATGGAATCGACGATGTGATGCGAAATGGGAGGCGACGTGGAGGAAAGGTGGGACCAGACTGCACCCCATTGATCGCAAAAATTAAGGTTTAGCCATAAGCAGAGGTGGTAAATACTAAAATATGCGATGTGCGAAGTGCGGGGAGAAGGTAAGTGACATGGCAGGGGAAAGTGGGACCGACCACATCGCAAATAGCACATTTTAAAGTTTAGTTATAAGTGGCAGAGGTAAATTAAAAATCCTGCGAAGTGCGAATTGCGGGGAGGGTGGAGTGACATGGCAAGTAAGGTGGGACCAGACCGTAGCCCGCAGATCGCAAATCTTGAAGTTTAGTTATAAGTGTAGGAGTTAAATACTAAAACTTACGAAGTGTAGGCAGAGGGACCCACCCATATCGCAATCACAAGTCAGAAAGTTTCTGTGGTAAGTATATGAGGTTTCATGTTATAAGATATGTATTTCAAGCAGACGTAAGTGGGGCGCAGAGCTGCTGTGGTGGGGCCAACTGCATCACAAGCTAAACTGAATACCTTGCGGGTGCTTTAATGGTAAGTTGTAATATTTGCGATGTGAAATGGTGGTTAAATAGGTAAAGGAGGAAAATGAAGCAGAAAGGAAGAAAGCTAAGGTTTAATGATTTTTAATGGAAATTAAATGTAAAAGGGGTTTGTAATGTGACGATGTGATTCAATCTTTACCATTGATTGAAGCTTAGATCCATGGTCCTTACTCCTCCTTTGCGGTGGTTTTCTGATTTTTTTTCTTTGGTCGTGCCAGTTAGTTTTTTGGTTTGTTCATGGAATACTTTGACTCACTCACTACTTGACCCACTTTAGCATTCACGACTGTCACATTCACGACTCCGCCCAACACGTTCATGACTCTACATTTGCTTGTTTCTTCTGCCTTAACTACTTATCTTCTACCTTTGTCTTCTCTAATGGTCTAATGCTGCTCCTTTCCTCCCTACTACTTTTTTTCCTTTGATTCTTGCTTTGGAAAAGATTTTTAATATTGAAAATATATGTACTTTCTGAAAAAATTGCAAAGAAAAAGTACATAGTCACCTTGTGATACTGTAAATTACAAGGTTCTATCAGTGGCTCCATCTGGGAATGGCAACTCCTTCAGGAGGTGTCGAGAACACCATAGACTAGTAGCATGATCCATTGGGTTGATCCCACAACTTGTACCTTGATCTGTCAGGAAACTTGGTGACTGGAAACCAACTGGTTGTTCCTCCTGACTTTGAATGATAGAAATAGGCAAGATTCTTGGCCATCTAGCTTATTAGCATACTGAGATCTGAACTGAAACTACAATTGCACTTATCCACTACAATCCATCAAGTCGAACATACTACTGCACCTTGAAAACTTGAATGGTGAGACCAGAATTGTGCTAAACTAAAGTCTGAAACACACTAATCTGATAGTGAAAAAGAATCTAAACTAAAACTGGAAAGATGCTCATATACATAGCTTATTTTCACACCTACCTACCCTAATCTGACCTAGAGATGATATATACACTAAGTGAACTCCTTTTTCCAATGCAACCAATCAAGTAAATGACTACATGATTGATTCTTTTCCACCTTTTTGAGTAGGCTGAAAAAACAAAAGGGCCACTCCCGTCTTACTTGCCTTTGAACAGTAGTGCTCAAACCTTTCCTTAAACTCTGCAACAAACCATTCATGGAACAATATAATCCTTATTTATATGATTCTAAGAAACCAGCAAAAGTATCTTTGATCAATACCTGGCCCTAAAGATTTAAATAACAAACTTCATCTAGGGTTTCTCCTTGTTCCACTTTGTCATGCTCAGGATCCTTCTTAAAGAGAATTTCTACACATTCTTCATGGTCATTTGAAATAGAATCCCCATTATATACCACTATGATGTCCTCAAGAAAACCTGATATGTCTTGACTAAGTTGGTTGAGTTCTATTTGAAGGCCATCATTTTGATGAATAGGAGAACTTTTTAGCAATAGGCCTTCTTAAGAAGGTTGAACAACATCAGTATCAATATGTTCTTTTGTTTCTTCATGAGGAAATGCTTTGGTAAATAAATCAACAGTAGAACAAATAGTAATAATCTCCTCATTACATAAAACTTGAGAGGTTGGCTGGATGCTTACAATATGATTGATTTCTTCTTCAGTTAAAGGATGAGGGAGTCTTTGTGTTCTTTGGATAGAACAAAAATTGTTTCCTTTCTCTTATGAAGAATGATCATGAGGCTGAATGTCTTCTTTAGCATCACACAAAAGAGCAGATGAATTATTATTTTTCCCCATAGAGAGATCTTGTGGATCTTATTTCATTTCCTGATTATTTTCATTTTCACCTAACTTCTCTAGGTTGTCATGACAGTTAACTTGATAATGAAATTCATGAATTTCTTCTAAGAGATCCTTAGGATGCCAATTTCCTAGGTCCTCATCAATATTTACAAGGTATTGTATGAGATCCTCAGACTGATCACAACAATTTTCAGCTAATGATAAAGATGGATAATATTATTTATAATGCTCATAAAACACCTTGTGGAAATCCTTTAAATAAAACAAACTACCGGGGTTTAGACCTTCATACCATTCCCTCGCTTTCCCTTCTAATGTTTCCATGAACATCTTCATGAGGCAATCCTCATCCCATTTGACCTTCAACTTCCATGAATGTATATGAAATTTAATGAGATGTAACGAGGCATCATCAACAATCTCATCTTGAGAAATAGGAATATTTCTTTACCAATTTACCTGAGGCATTTTGTGTGGGAATCCAGGAATGTGATCTCTATTCATTAGAGCATAACTAAATTGTATTCTTGGATCCATATTGTTAATCAGTCCGAGAGTGGGGTCACTATATATTCATAACCAATCTAGATTCTTCTACCAGTGGAGTCTTTAGGCAACTGAAAACTATGGAGTCGCCAGGTGGATGATTTCAACTTTCTTGTGTCCGGCTGTTGTCCACTATCAACAACCAAATACCAATATTGAAACATACTTAAATCATACAATATTTTGACTAGGGTTTCTGAGTTCTGATGAAATACTAAGCTTTTCAATAATTCACCAATATGCTCGCCATTATGTTAGCCCTCCATAATTTGTAAGATTGGCAAGAACAAATGACAGAGGACATCATCAAACCACTTTGGAGTCGAGGGCCTAGCATTCATAGACTCAGAGAGGGCTTTCTCTGTATTTTATGATTTAGCTTAATAATTATAAATGTTGATATTAAGCTAGTTATAGAAATTATGAGGGTTGTTTGTTTGATTTATTATGTGGTTGGATAGATAGAGCTGTGAAACTAATCCATTGGGCTATGGAGTCATAAAGGTTGAATTGTGCATCAAATTTTCAAGGACATTCACAGGGAAAGCTAACTATGTAGACTGGATCTTACTAGAAATGTTAAATGGGAAGGAAGGAGGAGATGAAGGTTCAAAATAAATGCAGAGCAAACCGTCTCTGAATTATACATTCAGGTCTCAGAGGAAAACATTCAGATAACAAACAAAGACAAAAGTAAGTTGCTCTCTTAGCAAATATTAATCTAAATTTTTTGTTTTGAAATTAGATAAACTGATGCACAACATGAAAAGACAGAGGAAATAAAATCCCCATGAACATAGCTCAAGAATTTCGTGAACAGTCTCTTATTATTGATGCCCAGCTCAAACAGTTACAGAGTTCCAATACTTCTTACAATGCAAGCTTCGCAGGGTCCAATTTTCCAGCCCTTCATAATGAAAATTCTAGCAGCATTTAACTATAACTTGAGTCAGTGTCCCTAATTTACTTTGGCAAACTTCATTAATTACAAACAAACTGAAATTGTACAAGTGTTTCCATGCAACGCCTAATTAGAAATATACGACATCAAAACCACTTGCAGAATTAATGTTGGGCAGCTTTCATGGATCCAAACGTTTCGATGGATCTTCGCAAGATTAAACAATAAGCTCAAAGGTGGCTCTAATGGTCATGAAGAGGCAACCAATTGTGGCTCTGACATTCGGCCCTACTCTTTAGAAAATTGGCATTGGGTAATTAAGTCTAGTGCAACGCTGACCATTTTTCACTAATTGGTGTCGGTGATGATGTTTTCTACTACCTTTTGGTGTATTTTTTCTACCCAAGCCTTTTCGATCATGTTTAACCCTTATTTCTTTATAAAATTATGTTCAAAATTATGCCTGACTATGGAGGGATGGTGGTTAGCAAACGAGGACGAATGATGGAGGACATGGCATGGTGGTATTGGCAATGGTCACAAGGCGACAACAGTTTGGGAGGATGGTGGAAACAACTTTTCGGAGGGGGCCTCAAGTGGTAGGCTGTAACAGAGAGGGGGGTGCAAAATTGTGAGGGAGTGACACATAGCAAGGATGGTGGTAAAGGATACCACCCATTTAAGACCCCTCCCCCATGGTTAAAGTTCGAAAGCTGCGGGGAGTGCGAAATGAAACAAGGACCATTAGACAAGCAGGGGGTGAGTGGAGATGGAGGAAAGGTGGGGGGTGATGAGGAGAAGGAAATGACATGGCAAGTAAGGTGGGACTGGATTTGACCCTTTCTGTCTTTTGCTACCTGATCCTTTCTACCGTGTTTAACCTTAGTTCTTCATAAAATAAGTTTCAAACCTCATTAAGGTAATTTTGATGTCTAAAATGGGCCTCCTAAGGAAATTATAAAATAATAGTGAAAATAATAAAATAAGATTTGATTACATCATCAAATTTTAGAGGGAAAAAAGAAAAACTACTTTTTCAACTCATATTTTCAACTTATCTCCCAAAGTTTTTACTCAAATTTCGAGTAGAAGTACTCGTTGGATACAAAATTTAATTACTCATCCAAGGAGTACCCATGTTTCATACTTTCTATGGACCCTACTACATGAAAAATGAGAAATACATGAAAAACATGATTGAAATCACCTTTTTTAATGTATTTCTTATTTTTCATGTAGTAGGGTCCATCGATAGTATGCAACATGGGTATTCCTTGGATGAGGAATTAAATTTTGCATCCAACGAGTACTCATGCTCGAAATTTGAGTAAAAACTTTGGGAGATAGGTTGAAAATACGAGTTGAAAAAATAGTTTTATTATTTTATTATTTTTTAATCTTTTTATCCTTTTACTTAAAAAATGGTGAATCATCCCCCATGGTTGACATCATCAACTTGAATCCTATTGGTTCTTATAAAGTTTATTTTGGTTGTACATTTTTCTTAGGAGGCCCATTTTAGACCTCAAAACTCCCCTAATGCATATGCCCTACTTAACGCTTTCTACACAAAACATCGTAAAAAACCCATTTACCCAAACCTGAAAATGTTTAGATTTCATTTATGAACCTCATCGCAACCATAAGAAATTTCACATCACATTTTTTATAGTTTGAGTTATAAGAAATGGAATCGAAGATGTGATGCAAAATGGGAGGTAACGTGGAGGGAAGGTGCGACCAAACCGCAGCCCGTAGATCGCAAAACTTAAGGTTTAGCCATAAGCGGAGGTGGTAAACACTAAAAGATGCAAAGTGAAAAGTACGGGGAGAAGGTAAGTGATGTGGCAGGGGAAAGTGGGACCGACCACATCGCAAATCGCACATTTTAAAGTTTAGTTATAAGCGGTGGAGGTAAATTCTAAATACCGTGAAGTGCAAATTGTGGGGAGGGAAAAGTGACGTGGCAGGTAAGGTGGGACCAAACAAGAGCTCAAAGATTGCAAATCTTGAAGTTTAGTTATAAGCGCGGGGGTTAAATACTAAAACTTGTGAAGTGCGAGGAGAGGGACCCACCCACATCGCAATTGTAAGTTGGAAAGTTTCTGTGGTAAGTGTATGAGGTTTCATTTTATAAGATATGTATTACAAGCGGCCGGAAGTGCAGGGTAGAGTTGTTGTGGTGGGGCCAATCGCATCACAAGTTAAACTGAATACCTTGTGGGCGCTTTAACGGTAAGTTGTAATATTTGTGATGTGAAATGGTAGTTAAACAGGTAAATCAAGAAAATGAAGCAGAAAGGTGTAAAGGTAAGGCTTAATCATTTTTAAGGGAAATGAAATGAAAAAGGGGTTTGTAACGTGATGATGTGATTCAATCTTTGGCGTTGATCGAAGCTCAGATCCACGATCCTTACTCCTCCTTTGTGGTGGTTTGCTGATTTTGTTTCTTTGGTCGTGCCCATTAGTTTCTTGGTTTTTTCATGGAATACTTTGACTCGCTCACTACTTGACCTGCTTTAACGTTCACGACTCCACCCAAAGTGCACGAATTGACCCAATCACATTCACGACTCCACCCAGTACGTTCATGACTCTACCTTTTCTTGTTTCTTCTACCTTAACTGCTTCTCTGTTGCCTTTGTCTTTTCTAATGGTCTAATGTTTCTCCCTTCCTCCTTGTTGCCTTTGTTTCCTTTGATTATTTCTCTGAAAAATATTTTGAATATTGACAATCTATGTACAGTATGAAAAATTTTGAAAGAAAAATTACATATTCACCTTGTGATACTATTGTTAGTGTCCCATGATTTGACAAATTGTTAAACCAAATGACAGGGTAACATCAAACCAATCTTTGGAGTCCTAGGAGCTAGCCTTCCTAGACTCAGAGAGGGCTCTCTCTATTATGCGAAGGATGTGAACTTGTTCACTTTGGATGGTTGATTTTAGGCTAGTTGTTAAGTGTAGGTTTGTTGTTTGTTTTGGTTGGGGTAAGATGATCAAGTAGGATAGGTGGAGTGAGAGTTTATCAAATGAATGGGCTATGGAGTATATGAGGTCATTGATATCTTGATAATGAATCGGGGTTCATCATAGGGAAAATCTAGTGTAGTTAATGGATCTTTAAAGTTTATGTATGAGGTGAAGTGGACATTAAGTTTGGGAACCAAGGTAGGGCAAAGGGCAGTTAAGAATCCTTTGTTAAATATCTATGAACATAGAGATCTTGAATATTGATAATCAAAAGGTATTGGGTATGAGATAGGGCACACCATTTACTCAATAACAATAATTTTAAACAAATACACATTCAAGATATACAATCCAATGGAACAAAGAGAGTAAGACAACTTATCTAACTTCAATGATTCTACTTTCAAGATTTGAAAACATATAAGAGACAAATAGCATCAATAAATGGAGAGGGAATGCCTAAAAATCATTCATTTAAATATAAAGAACTTTGAGGCAAATTGATAAGCATATACAAAGGGCAAGATCGAAACAAGACCTCTTTGGTTTAACCTAATCAATCAATACATCAAAGAGAGATTTCAAGATAGAGTTTAGATAGCATAAAACAAGCAGGGCTTACCATGAATCATGTTTGTAAACTAGCATAATAATCCAATAATGAAATAGACAAGCTTAGGTGGGCCTAAGGAGCAACTAATAATCCCTTAAGCTAACCCAACAGAAGAAAACATGAAGACAATAGCAAACAGGAGGACTGAGGTGCCTCTAACAACATTTATCATACTATACTCTTCTGAGCTATTGCTATATAGAAAGATGGACATAAGAAAAAAAAGAAAAAACATGAAAAAATGAGAGATAATTCACCATTAACTAAACTCGACAATCCTGCAAGCAAGCCTTCATCATTATCAACCAAGGCAACTCATCCACAAGCTCCACAACACTAAAATGTTCTTCAACTTCCAAAAACAATGTATTTCTCTTAAACACATCAAGTCCCAAATTTTACAATGAATCTTCATGCCTTATATAGCAAGCAAGGAAGAGGAAAGCCTACTAGAGCATCTAGAAGCCTATTGGCCAATAAGAAATATCCTAACTTGTCCTTGAGGCCTTGCAAGGCCCAAGGCACAAAAATATCTAACAAATATCTTTTCCGGCCATAAATAGAAATTAAATTGAATTTTAGGCCTGACATGACTCTGAAAACTTGCCAAATGCAAATTCTGCCTAGTCACCCATAGGAGCACAACACACTATGTCAAACTCTGAAATTATCCCAGGAGCGCAGCACAAAGATAGGAAAAATAGGTATTTTGGCAACAGTGTTTTGGAGGTTTTCCTGATGTCGAAAAAGGCTCCGTGATGGCTTTTTGGAAAGCCCTTGAACTCCAATTTCCAGATATAACATTATTTCTTCAATCTGACCTCTGCAAGTTTCCTAAAAAGAGAAAATTCCAAGACTACCAGGAGCACAACACATGCTCAGAAAAGTGGGCAGAATGGTGAAAATATGAGTGTTTTTGACCCTTTTGGGGGGTCAAAACTACTCCAATTGAGCTGAAAATTGGTGAACATACTCCTCTAATGATGGGAAATTCAAAAAATTAAGCCTCTCCTCTTGAATATGCCCTGGGAAAAAGCGTAGCACAGGGTGTGTTGTGCTCCTAGCCTGAAAATTTGCAAAAAACAAAAAGTTGTTCAATTTCTCCCAAATTTGGTAGGTAGGTGCCTCATGGGTCCTGGGAGAACTATAGAGAAGCTTGGACCAAAATATCAAGTCTAGCTTGGTATTTTTCCTTTTTTAGCACTTGGACCTCATTTTGGGCAATTTTCATTTTTTTCCTTACATCTTGATTTCTTCGTGCATAGTGCTTAGCCATTCTCCTCTGCAAGTCCAAGCTTTTTTTGGCCTTCTCTAGCTTGGCTTCAAGGTGTATGTTAGCCCTTTCAAGCCATGATTCCATATCATGCTCAATTTCCATGGCAAGGAGTTCAATGAGGGGAAATTTTTGTGCTTGGGCTGATTCTTCTTCTTTCTGCTTTTCCAATTCTTTCTTAAGACCCATGGTCCTAGGTCTCCTTCTAGTTTGACCCTCTTCATCACTACTTTCTTCATAGGCACCCATGAACTCCTCTAACTTCACTTGTGACCTTTGAGCCTCTTTTTGGTACTTGAGTGATGTTGCCTAATAGATGGCATGTTGGCCACTCATCTATTTTCTTTGCATCTGATAGAAGTAAATGGCATCTTTAGCTCTCTCTAATTCAGCTTCCAAGTCCCTGATCTATGCACTCTTGTCTTGTAAAAGGGAGTTTGCAATTCTTGTTTCATTTTCCTCATCAATGTCTATGTGGATGAGTTCAAATTCTCTTTCCTCCTCATGATTGTCTTCATCCTCCTTCATTTGTTGTTTACCTTTGTCAATCATTTGAGTTGAGGAAGATGGCATGGCCCCTTTCCCTTTGGAGATTACAAATACATGCCTCTCTCCTCTTTGATAGGTAATGGGGAAAGGTACAACAAGTTTCATTTGGAAACCTTAATCATTAGTGACCTTAGGACTGCTTTTCTCCTCATGGATGATCTCTGTGTGTGCATATTTTTCACCTTGCTCTTGACTGCCATTTTGATAAGCATTATCACTATATCTTATGCCATCATCACTGTCAAGACCCTTAGGACTGTCATCCTCTATTTTTGCAATGCTAGAAGTGTCTTTATCACTACTTGATACATCTTCATCTTCATGACTATCCTCTTCTTCTTCTTTTGACCCACTATTTTCACTCTCAAACTCAGCCTTTGTATCACTATTTGTACTCTCTATGGGGTCATTGTCATAGGTAATCTCATTAGTCCCTCTTTTACTTTGATAGTCACTTTCTTCCTTACTAGGTGAGTTTTCTTCACTTCTATGCCCACTGTCTTCGCTGTCTTGCCTATGGTCTTCACCTTCAATCTCAACCTCTCTTTCATAACTTGTATCATTTTCATTTTTTCTATGCTCACTGTCCTCGACTTCAAAAAATTTCCCTTCACTATCATGTATACGGTCCTCTTGGCTGACTTCTTCTTCACTATTTGGTTCATTTCCCTCATTATTTGGCTCATGATCTTCATTGTTTTGCCCACTGAAATCACTTTCAAACTTTGTTTCTTGGCTGCTCTTGCTATCTTGGTCACTGTCTTCTTTGTCTTCTTCACTGTTTTCATATGCCTCCTCTCCACTGTCCTTTGTATTTTTAGTGCCATCTTCTTCATTGTTTACTTCTTCTCCTTGACTATCATTTTTTTTACTATCATTAGGCTCACTATTTTCTTCTTTTTCTAGCTCACGTTTTCCTCTTTTTCTAGCTCATTGTTTTCCTCTTAATAAGCTATCTCTGTCCCTATATCCTTGGAGTCATCTTCTTCATCATTTGACCCATTGTTTTGGTATTTTTGCTAATCATTGGGCTCACTACTTTCATCTTTGTTTTCTTCTTCATCAACACTTTCTTCTTTGGCACTGCCTTTATCACTTTATTTTTCCTCTGCTTCACTACTTTCTTCATTTTCATCTTCCTCTCCTTCACTGCTTTCTTCATTTTCATCACTGCTTTCTTCTTTGTCATCTTCCCCTCCTTCACTGCTTTCTCCATGTTCTGATTTATTAGGGGAAGGTGAATGATGAAGGTCTATTTGAGGAAATGATTCATGTGAAGAGCATGAACCACGATAAGTGGAGGGTGATGGAGGTGTGTGAGGAGGAATTTGAGATGATGATGGCAGACTTTGCAAAGGGATAGGCTATGGAGTTGTTAAATCATCATGGGCGATGAAAACCTCCCATGGAATGCCTTGTTGTTCTAGTTGGTGTGAGACAATCACTTTGATGAGGGAATGATGAAAAAGGCTTGACATTTGTTGGGATGGAGGCCTCTTTTGCATGATGGAAGACATTTTCTCAATACTTTTACAAAGATAGTAGGGAAAATGTAGCAACTTGGTTTTGGTGAAATGCATGAGGAGTCTTATGTGGTAGGAATAGACTCTGGAGAACCTACCCTTGCAGGTGAAGTATTTCATAATGATCTTCATTAGGAGAGCATATATGTCCCATAGATGAGAGAAGGGGAACATGATTTTGCAACCAGCTTGACAACTTGGTTTTAAGAATGGGTGATAGTGGCTTAGGTCTAGATGGAATTGGTGGTTAGCTCAAACTTCACCCCAGCTAGATGTACTTGGTGGTTATGAAGGTTTAGGGAAAAGAGCTTCGTCAACTGAGGGTGACTCTGGATCTTTTGTATTTTCTTCACAGAACTCATAGCATCCTAATTCTTGAAAACAAGAAACTATGGTAGGAGAGGTCATCAGTTCTTCAGTGCTTATAGGTTCAAACCTATTTTTATTCCCACCCTTCCCCTGCTGCCCTTAGGCCTTTGTTTTATCGCACCACTGTCAACATTCTCTTCATCAAACATTTTGTGTTTACCCCTGCCTCAGGATCTTTAAAATAAATTGACACTGCTTGTGGAAGGATGTGAAAATGGTGAATGAGATGGTGAGGTTCTAATTAGGTCAAGGCTCAACAGTGTATAGGCCAAGTGTTTTCTTTAGGATTTCACTTTCTTCTCTAAAATCAACTTTCAATTTTCTTTGTAATCCTGTCTTTAGAAAAATAGGAACATGTGGGGAAAGCTCAAATACCTCTCAAAATATCTCCACAGCTGAAAAATTGGCTTAAAACACATGGTGGGCAGCATGGGTGCCTCCTGAACTTGCTTTCGTGCAGTTCTTGAACGGACAGGAGTGTAGCATGGGAAAATCATGAACGGACTGTCGTGCAGCTCCTGAACGGACTATCGTGCAGCTCCTGAATGTTGGTCGTGTGCCTCTTGGGTGGCCTTGAACATGTTTGGGTCACCCCTGAATGCTGGTTGTGTGCCCCTGGGTGGCTTTGAACAAGCTATCGTGTACCCTTGGGCAGCTTTGAACATGTTATCGTGGAGCTCCTGAACGAACAGGAGTGCAACAGGGGTGGAGTCTGCATGTTATCAGTTGGCTGGAGGCTGCATGTTACGACCGGGTAGAGTTTTCACGTTGATTTTTCTATAGGCACGCAACACCTCTGCATAGGAGCGCAATGCTGAATAGAAATTAGCACTGGGAGATGATACAAGAGCACAGCACAATAGCATAGGAGCATAGCGCGATAATTCCTTCACCTGAAAACTCGGCTAGAAACCATGTTTTTAGTGCTTGTTGCTTTTTCCCTCACTTTTTCATATGAAAATGATTTGAATGATAATTTTGTCTCTTATACCCTTTTGAAGAGATTTTTTAAAGAAAAAACCTACTTTAATAAGGTTACTTTTGGAATTTTTTCCTTTTGCTAATATTCTCTTTTCCTTTTGTAGGTGGTGTTATAAGGAGCAGTTCTTTTTTTGTTCTTCTCATTTATTTTTGGAGCTGGCACCTTTTCAAAAACTCTTGGAAAACTGGTAATTTTTCTCGGTTTGTTCCATTTTTACATGTTGAACCTATGCATCTCTCTTTTGATAACTTGATGGATATTGACTTTATTCAAAAGTTCTATGTCCTTCATACTGATACCCTTTTCATCTTTTTCAACTTTAGAGGGATGCTTTCAAATGTCCTCTGAAAACCCTTTATCTCTTTGATGGAGTTGTATGACCCTTTGTTGTAGTGAAATAATGATGTGTTTTTACTTCATGGAGTTGATACATCCCTTTATTTGTGATTTTTTTGCATAGATCTCTCACTCAGAAATCACTTGTTGTGCTAAATAGCTGCAACTCCACTGATACTCTTTGTAAATTTGGCCTTTTTTGTAGTGAAATGATGTTGTCTTAACAAACCTTAGAGATTATTTGCTGACATCATCTTCTAATCTCTATCTGCAGTCACCCAAGGTGGCTTTTCATTCTGACTTCTTGTTTATTGAATCTTTGGTTGGTGCACAGTTGTGCTCATGTGTCGCTGTCTTTAGGACCTTATGCATGGGCTCTTTGATGAGAAGCACATTTATAAACAATTTGTCATGAGACCATGATCCTCTTTGTGAACTTTTAGGCCTGTTTGATCTCTTCTACTGTGTAATTTCATTTGTGAGTTTAGGTCTCTTACTTTGCATATGTTCTACTGTTAACCATTATAAAGAATTCCTGCAAATATGCTTGAACATGGACAACTTGTCTTTATGCAGACTTAATGCTTGATCAAGGAGATACCTTTGGAGGACTTTGATGTCATTCTTGTTTTCTCTTGACTTCACCCTTGAATATCTGTAGAAATAGTGAATTTAGAACCATGACAATGCATAACCTAGGAGACCCTATATGACTTATGGGGATGTCCTTCGAAATATGTCTTTGACTGATAATCTTAAATCAGGTTTTGGAGGTGAAGACTGGGTTTTGACACACTTTTATGCGTTGCCATCCTCGACAACTAAAAAACTTTGATTTATCTAAAGATCTTATAAAGGGAGTTTAAAATCACCATTGTTTAAGGCATTTGGTGAGTAGAGGAAAACGTTTGGGTTACTAGGCGAACCAAGGTGTGAAAATAGAGGGCTTAGGCAAATAGAGACAAAGTGTTATAGGCAGAAGGGGCAAACATCATGAGAGTGAGGGACATCTGTCTATGATTTTGCCTTCTCGGAGTGATAGGATGGCCATGCCTTGACATAGTAGCAGGATAGTGAAAAATTTATCCTAAGGATAATGAAGGTAGTGAGATTTCTAGAAATCACAAGACTTCTATGAGTTTTTTTTTTTTGTTAGGTCCCTATATCACTAGTATAGCCCCTTATTATTGTTAGTGTAAACCCCTTATTGTTATTAGTGTACCTTTGTAACCCCCATTTTGTTATTATTGTGCCCTTAAATTATTATTGTTAGGTCGGCTAGGATTACATTGTGGCCCACTAGGATTACATTATGGCCCCATGGACTCCTATATATAGAAAAGAGGTTTTGTGAATTGTATCATCCAAGAATTGTTCATTTATGTAATGTATTGGAGGTTGCCCCCTCGAAGTGGCTCATTTCTAAGGCGTTTATATCTCTTTTCTTCTCTTTTTTGGAGCTGGTTACACAACATTTGGTATCAGAGCTTTGGATTCTAGGGTTTCGCTGCTCCAAACAGGTCATCGTGGCATTTTCGCTATAACCTTTTTTCTACGAAGTTTCAGAAGCTGAAATTTTTAGGGTACGAAGCCGAAATCCAGAGGAAGCTTGTCTAAAAATTTCAGACCTTGGTTCGCAATATTTGCGGAGATATCGTCTGTGGAAGTCAGGTCTTTTTTCAAGCTCCTAAACAGGCCATCGTGGAATTTTCGCTATAAATCTGTTTCTACGAAGGTTCAGAATCTGAAATTCATATGGTGCGAATCTGCAATCCTGAGGAAATTCGTCAAAAAATTTCAGATCTTGGTTCGCAATATTTTTGGAGATATGATCTGTGGAAGGTAGTGCTTTTTCAGGCTCCTGAATTTCATCTCAAAGAGGTGATCGTGGGAAAAGTTCAATAACTCTCTCTCTGAAGATTGGATTGGAGTGCCGTCAAAAGTGGTCACAATTACACGGCCTGTAGTTTTTTATTTATCAATTTCAGAGACAAAGGACAAAACAGTGACACGTGGCAAGTCGTACAAGTTCGCTCTACTGAACCAGTCCAGAATTAGGTCATTGTGGGAGATTGGACACAACTTTGTCTTGGAGAATCAAAATCAGGTCAGACCTGTGGCATTTGAAAGAAGCTTCAGAGGGCTACTACAGGGTTGAATTTCAGATATCGAAGATTTTCAATTACAGAGATAATTCAATTTCAATATCGATCTCCTAAAAGATAGTAAAAGGTGTGTATTTTTTTTTCCGAATTGCATAAGTCTTGTTTGAAGAATCAAGTTGAATTGATTCCAAGGGCATCTTTTAGAATAGATATCAATATTGGATTCTAAAATGGCCCCTAAAAAGAATTCAACACCCATCAAGCCTTCAGAAGGCTCTACCATGACTCATGAAGATGAAGAATTGCAACATGATCTATCAAAATTACAAGAACAAGTGCAACAAATTTCGCTCTCGCAAAGCACAACAAAAAATGAAATGGAAGTTTTGAAGAAAGGCGTGAACCAGATGATGGTTTAAGAAAGGCGGGCCAAGATGATTGGTTTGAAGCTAACATGGATGGTGTATGAAGCAGCGAAGCCAAGATGGATGACATGAAGAAATATGAAAACATGAAGAGTGATTCAAAATATATGCATGGCCGATGACAAGCTGAAACCGTAATTGATTCCTATTGCTAGAAATATAGGAGAAGAACTTCCAAGGAGAACAAAATAAATGTTAATCGTGATTTCATAAACTCTATTGTTGGAGGGAAGAACCACCATATTCCAAAATGGATATGAGGAAGTTTGATGGCAAGGATCCCGTAACATGGATACTATAGATGGAGCAATATTTTGATCTCAATAATGTGCAAAACACAAAAAGTACGCATTTCAACTTTACATTTAGAACAAAATACGTTTGTATAGCATCGATGGTTTTGTTCTCGTAAAAAAATTGTCACTTGGTCATTTTTTATGGAGGAAATTATAGCACATTATGAGGATACAAAGAGAAACACCTTCTTTAGCCAATTGATAAATCTCAAACAAAAGGGTTTAGTGGGGCAGCACATTGAGGACTTCCAAAAATTGAATATAAGGGTAACTAATATTCCAGAGGAACACAGGATTGATCTCTTCTCAGGTACTCTAAAGGATAACATCCAACATGAAGTTCGTGTTTTGGAACCTGATTCATTGGAGAAGGCATTCAGGTTGGCAAGAAAAGTTGAATGTAAAATTCTGGCGACAAGGAAGCCTACCACTCAATTCTATAAAGAAGGAAGTGTTGCTACGCTTAGATTTCCACAACCTACAAGGTTGACACCACAACAATTGGAAGAAAAAAGAGCAAAAGGGCTTTGCTACAGTTGTGATAGCAAATACACTAAAGGTCATAAGTGTGCTGAGAAGAAATTATTTTACACAGATTGTGAAGAAGAAGAAGAAAATGAACAAGAAGAGGATATACACCAGGAACCACCCCTAGAAGAGGAAGAAATGAATCCGACCATATCGTGTAATGCACTGGCAGGAATTACCACTCCTCAAACTCTCAAGATAGAAGGACATATAAAGAAGAAAAGGGTAATAGTGTTGATTGATTCAGGTAGCACCCATAATTTATTCATTATAAGGTAGCCAAGGAATTAAATTGTTTCCTATACCCAGCACCAGAATGTCAAGTGATGGTTGCAAATGGAGGAACTATAAATTGCTCTAGAAAATGCCATAATATCAAGCTAACCATGGGGGAATATGTATTGATTAGTCCAATGCTTGCCATTCCTATGGGAGGTGTTGATGTTGTACTAGGAGTACAATGGTTACAATCTTTGGGGACGGTAGCTTTTAATTTTCAAGAACTTTTCTTTAAATTTTTTTCAGAAGGAAAGGAAGTCGAATTACGGGGTATTGAAGGGAAGCCAGGAAGGATAATAAGCTCTAATGTCATGACAAAGCTTCTAAAGAAAGAACAACGAGGCGTAATTGCACAATTATGCTCAATAGAAGTTCCAACATCAAAATCATCTATTTCTGCAGATCTCCAACAAGTCTTGGACAATCATTCCAAGGTGTTTGAAACTCCCAAAGGACTCTCACCTATTCGTGATCATGATCATGCTATTCATTTGATTCCAGGAAGTGTTCCTCCAAACATCAGGCCTTATAGATATCCTTACTTCCAAAAGAGCGAAATTGAACGTATGATTGCAGAAATGTTAGAGGCGGGTATAATTCAACCCAGTCAAAGTTATTTCTCTGCTCCCGTAGTATTGGTACACAAGAAGGATGGATCATGGCGAATGTGTCCGGATTATAGGGAGCTCAATAAGCTCACCATTAAAGATAAATTTCCCATTCCTGTGATTGATGAATTATTGGATGAATTACATGGAGCAATTTATTTTACCAAGTTGGATTTTCGTTCAGGATATCATCAAATTAGAATGAAGACTAAAGATATTCCAAAAACAGCATTTCAAACTCATGAGGGTCATTATGAATTTTTGGTCATGCCTTTTGGCCTTACCAATGCACCTTCTACATTTCAAGGGTTGATGAATTCATTTTCAAACCCTTCCTTAGAAAATTTGTGCTAGTATTTTTTGATGATATACTAATCTACAGCAGGTCTTGGAAGGATCATGTTGAACATGTTGACAGGGTTCTCAAACTATCACAGGAGAAACAATTATATGCCAAAACATCCAAATGTTTCTTTGGAGTACAAGAGGTGGAATATCTGGGTCATATTATATCTCACGAGGGTGTTAAAGTAGACCCTAACAAAATTAAAGCCATTAAGGAATGGAAAGTCCCCACAACCATAAAGCAGTTGCGAGGATTTCTCGGGTTAACAGTGTATTATCGCAAGTTTGTTAAGAATTATGGGAGAATAGCAGCACCTCTAACAACATTATTGAAGAAAGATGCATTTTCATGGACTCCTGAAGCAACTAAGGCCTTTGAACGTCTTAAAGAGGCAATGTGCCTAGCACCGGTCTTAGCTACATCAGACTTCACAAAAACCTTTATTGTGGAATGTGATGCCTCAGGAAATGGAATTGGTGCAGTTTTAATGCAGGAAGGAAGACCCATTGCTTTTGAAAGTCGTCCAATCAAAGGAAAGTATTTACAGAAATCTATTTATGAGAAGGAAATGTTAGCAATACTGCATGCACTAAAGAAATGGTTAACTTACCTAATGGGAAGACACTTCAAGGTAAAAACTGATCATGATAGTCTTAAACACTTTTTGGAACAAAGACTATCTTCAGAAGAGCAGCAAAAATGGGTCACAAAGATGTTGGGTTATGACTTTGAAATAATCTTCAAAAAAGGAAAGCTTAATGTTGTTGCAGATGCACTCTCAAGAAAGAATGAAGAGGTGGAAGCATTGCTTTGTGCCATTTCTATTATCCAACCAGATTGGATAACCGAAGCAAGAGATGAATGAAGAAGGACAAAGATGTATGGACACTCATTCAAAAGTTGCAGCAAGATCCTAGTACATCTGATACATTTAGTTGGAAAAATGATTCCTTATGGTACAAAGATTGCTTATATCTTTGAAAGAATTCCCAACTAAAACAAAAGATTCTTCTGGAATTGCACACTTCTCCTTTAGGAGGACACTCGGGATTTTTAAAAACTTACCACAGGGTGAAGAAAGAATTTTTTTGGGATGGCCTTAAATCTAATATTCAAAAGTTTGTGACATAATTTTTGGTTTTCCAGTAGAATAAAGTTGAGACAATTAAGACCCCGGGACTTCTACAACCTTTATCCATTCCAAGTCAATGTTGGGAGGAGATTTGAATGGATTTTATCATAGGTTTACCTAAGTCCGAAGGAAAGAGTGTCATCATGGTGGTAGTTGATAGACTTACCAAGTATGCACACTTTTGTGCTTTATCTCATCCATTTAAAGCAAGTACAGTTGCTACTACATTTATGGACAGAATTCAAAAGTTACATGGAAGCCCAAGGGTTATTGTGAGCGACAGAGATCCCATTTTTACTGGAAATTTTTGGACGGAGTTATTTTCTTGTTTGGGTACTCAATTAGCTCATAGCTCATCTTATCATCCTCAATCTGATGGTCAAACTGAGATAGTAAATAAATTTTTGGAAGGATATCTTCGTTGTTTTGTATCCGATAAACAAACACAATGGGTCAAGTGGTTACCTCTCGCTGAATGGTGGTATAACACTTCCTTCCATACTGCAGCAAAAATGACCCCATTTATGGCACTTTATGGATATCATCCACCATCCATCACATCATATTTAAGAGAAAATTCGAAGGTTCAAGCAGTGGAAGATCACATCGAGTATCAGCAAGAAGTTCTCCAAATCTTAAAGGATAACCTGAATTTGGCACAAAATCGAATGAAACAACAGGCAGATCAACATCGCAGCGAGAGAAGTTTTGATGTAGGAGATTGGGTATTTTTACGGCTACAACCATACAAACAAATGTCCCTCAAGCAAGCAAACAAGGATAATAAATTATCGCCAAAGTACTATGGTCCTTACAAGGTGTTGCAAAAGATTGGTACTATGGCATACAAATTGGAGCTTCCTGCTTCTTCGCGAGTACATCCAGTTTTCCATGTTTCATGCTTGAAGAAGGTTATAGGTGAAAATCTTCCAGTTCAAACAGTATTGCCAGAACTTGATGGGGAAGGGAAAATCATATTGGAACCTGAAGCAGTCATGGAAAAAGAACTAGACAACTACGAAATCGATCAATTTCAGAGTATCTCATCAAGTGGAAGAACTTACCCACTGAAGATTCTACATGGGAGGATGAGAATTTTATACAGAAGCACCCAGAGCTACTCAAGTGTTGAGGACAATACTTTTTTGAAGGAGAGGGGCATGTTAGGTCCCTATATTACTAGTATAGTCCCTTATTGTTGTTAGTGTAACCCCCTTATTGTTATTATTGTACCCTTGTAACCCCCATTTTGTTATTATTGTGCCCTTAAATTATTATTGTTAGGTCGGCTAGGATTACATTGGGGCCCACTAGGATTACATTATGGCCCCATGGACTCCTATATATAGAAAGGAGGTTTTGTAAATTGTATCATCCAAGAATTTTTCATTTATGTAATGTATTGAAGGTTGCCCCCTCGAAGTGGCTCATTTCTAAGGTGTTGATATCTCTTTTCTTCTCTTTTGGGAGCTGGTTACACAACATTTTTTTCTATAAATCTTGGACAAGAATTTAGACATATAAACAGGTAAAAATTACTTATGACTAACAGTGGCTCCACTTGGGGAGGGCAACTCCTTTTCAGGAGGTGTCCATAATTTTAGATCTCTTGGTTTATGAAGACCAGTGCCTCATCCATTGGGCGGATTTTCCTTTTTTCTTTTGTTGCTGCTTTCCTGAAGTAGTGATTTTGATAATCTAAAAGCATGATTATCTCAACTTCATTTCTACCTACCCAACCTACTTTCCTAACATTTTCTCTTCCTTGGGTGCAATTAAACTGGCAAACCCATTGACATCTTTTTTGAAAGAAAATAAATAAACTATGTAATTATACACTTATTTCTTCCAAGAGTTCAGATTATGCTAGTGAACTCTTCTTATTCTCTACCTAGTTTATTTGACTGTCAAGATTAAGCAGTATGACCAATGTCATTCTCTAAGCTATTTGACAAGAAATTTAAATCATGAATTGAACCAGGGTTAGAAAATCTGATCCATCATGAGTCGTGGCATCAAGAAAAACTGCACAGAAACTTTATTTTCATAAGCAAACAAAACTAGAAGGTGTGAGGGCTCTGTTTCATCATTTGCTAAACATCCCTACCCTTCTCTTTGGTTCAGATTTAAGCATGTGGAACCATTATCTTTCATTCCTAATCTATTTTCTTCGACAATTCAAGCTTCAATGATTTGACTGGAATTCTTTCACTAACTTATCAACAATAAATTTAAAACATGTTTAGCCATGATTAGGCTAGATGAATGAACAAGAGATTCTTTTTGCACCAGTAGTGGAATTTAGACTTGCACACTTTCAATACTACTATTTTTTGGGTATGGGGATGTACCTTTTTTTGAATCTGCCCTCTTTTCTATGTTTTTGTGTTTTTCTTTTTATGGCATTTCTTCACACAATGGTATGTACAATGAGTGAAAATTTAAAGCTAAGGATTTTTACAATAATTGTGTTTGACCATCCTGTCTTCAAAAGGATCTCCTAACATTCTTTTTCCATTAAGCTCTTGTAAACATGAACCATAGTTACCTTCATTTGAAAATGTGGTATAAGGATTTTTCCAGGAATTCTCAAATCATCCATGTTCTCCTTCGTGTTTCTTCTTTGACACTTGCTCCCAAAATTTGTTTCTGGAAAATACCTTCCTTAGGTAGAAGAAGTATTCTTTATCATCTTTGAAACAAATGATGATGTCATCAATGTATTCCATAGTGAACAAATTTAAAATAGGAGCCATATTTCTTCGGAAGGTGTCTTCAGCATTCTTTAGCCCAGGAAGCATTTGGTTAAATATGTAATTGTTCTCAGGAAACTTGAAAAATTATTTAAGCTAATTGATTTGAAGTGGTATCATCTGATGGTAATCTGAAACACTATCATGCAATGCCATCTGGTTAGAAAACCCTACCCTTTGTAAAGCATGATCTATCTTGGGAAACAGGTATTTATCCTTTAGGAAGGGTTGATCTAGGAATATGAAATCTACACACAGCCTGTGTCCTTTTGTCTTCTTTCTAAGTGACATAATTTTCCTAAGGTTCTCATGGTCTTTCTTGAAAGAAGACCCTATAGAAACAATGTCTATGTTATGAGGATTTAAGATTTTACTCCTATATACAAGAGCGTCCTGAAACTTTTTGCATAACCTTATGTATTTTAATTTTATGTGTAATGATAAGGTTCTGGACAACTCAATCATTTTGGGCCTTCCTAGGCTACCTACATTATATATTTCTATATCAGTTTCAGCAGACATCCCTTTTGGATTCATAGCAATATCTGTGACAGTTAATATCTTTTCTAAGGGGACAATTTTTTTGTATAATTAGGTGTCTATATAAGGTAAAAACATCAGACTCTTTTGATTCAGATTCCCAAAGTTTGCTATTATGTGAGAGTATTTTACCTCCTCTAAATTGGGAAAAAGGAACAATTTTTTTTTTTGAGGTTTGTTCTTTATTTGAGCAACCTTTTTCAGATTCTAGACTTATTTTTGGTTTTGAAATTTTATTTTCAATCTGAGGAAAGCCAAGTTTAATTCTATCATCAGGTTGTTTTTCAGGGTCGTGATAGTTATGACTATCGAATTCATCACAGAGGGACTGATTTGGCTGTTGTAGTGTGCCTAGATCTTCAAGATCTTCATTCACTTTTTCATCAAGGTCATTTTCATTATGTTAGGTCTCTGTAATTTAGTAGAGAGACAAGACTAAACGCTGCAGAGACTACATTAAAAACCACTTTGGGATTCTAGGATCTAGCCCTCCTGAATCCAGAGAGGGATCTCTCTATAAGTTCAAAGATTGATTTATCTTTTAAGGTTTTTAGTGTGATATTAGGCTAGTTATTAAGAACAAGGGATTTTTTTTTGTTTGGTTGGTCAGGTATGATCTTTAATTGGATGGAATATCACAAAATGAAATATTTCCAAAAGGTGAAGATGCAAGTATATTGAGAAGTGTTCAAAAGATAGGATTAGCATGAAGCAGCTTTAAACCATTGGGCAATGGAGTCACAAAAGGGTTTATTTGTACAACAATTTCAAGAGTGGTCCAAGGGGAAAGTCATCTATATCAAAAGATTCTTTACATTAAATGATGGAGTGAAACATTAAAAGTGTTGAGAAGGTGGAAAAAGCCAATAATTTCAACAAGGATTTATCAACTTTCCATACAAGAAAATCCTTTTTAAGAAACTATTTGGAACCAACCAAAGGACAGGGCTAACCATAAACTTCTTTGGACAAGCTTGTATTAAAGCTAACTTATCAGAAAAACAATCCAGTAATCCACATGACTCTTTTAGAAGGGATGAAAACAGATAAGAAAACAAAGTGCATCTTAAGATCAAGTCAGATGCATTAAAATCTAAGCCTGCTTTAGCATACCCTTAGGGAAACCTTCAAACAAAATTTGGAGAAAGAACTAGAAGACAAGGCAAAACATAAACTTTTCTAGTTTAACTCTACTTAGCATGTAATGAAAATATCATTCAAGAGCTTCCTTTCAAGTTTTGCACATCACGACATGGACTAACCAACATTCCTTGATAATTTTCACACTTAACTTAAGTCATTCTTAAATACACAATTGGAGGAAAACATAAAGATAAAGCTTATTAGTGAGAGTAGGGTACTTTTAACAGTAAATCCTAGCTCTATGCTTGCTACTCTTTATCAGAGAAAAGTGAAAAAAATGGCATGCATGAAAGGAAAACAATAACAGTAAGAGGTACTTCACCAATGATATAGACCAGGATCCCAAAAATCAGCTTGTATATTGATTGTCAATCCAGTTACAAACTACAAGTCCAATGTTTCATCACAGCAACAACTTCTCTTCTCAACCTAACTTCTTGAATAACTTAATAGAGCTTCAGAGCTTCAGAATTTATTTACATTCAACAATGATTCGATACAACAACTATTACATCAGAAATCCAATAACCAACCCTTTACAATGTGCTCCTCAAAGAGATTTTATAAGGAAATGAGGAGGTGGAAGAGTTTCTACGGTTCAAGTATCATTAATTCCATAGTAAATTCAATTCCTAGCCTTGAAAACCATGCAAGGCATAAGGCAGGAATGCATTCTATCTACAACTCTGTTTCATAACTCTATTTTCTATTTTTTAGGCTTAGTGGATGAAAAGATTGACTTCAAGGCTCTTTCTTATCTTTATAATAACTTTACTGACAGTTTATAATTTTTTGTTTCATTTGTAATAAATGTTAGCAGTATTTTAGGAAAATATCTTCTGACTAGGCAATAACTATGACTTCTTTTGATTTATTAAGGCTGTAGGTAGCACTCTGGTAGCTGAAGAGGATATTTTAGCCTCTGATGTGGCAATGGAGACCTCCTTTACTGATATTTTTCTCTGTCTTACCTTAAAACACCTTAATCTATATTTACTCTATGTTCTAGGCTTAATTAGCCTTGATCTTTGTTCTCAAGTCTTTGTTCCGTAACACTGTCTTTATCCTTTAAACCTGTGGATTAAAAACCTTGATCTTCAGGCTTTTAGGCATTAATCCCTTTACTGTTAATTCTTCATTCTAATACACTTTGTTTGTTTGTTTATGTAGGTGGATTTATGTAGTTGGAGGGCTTCTACTAAACCCTGGATCGTCATCCAGATGATTTAAACCTAGATTCAAAACTCACAGCTCCTTTTTCCTTTGATTTTAAGCCACAGAATCGTCATTTTGGGCCTTTTTGTCACCTGACTGTGACTGGGAAAAACACAGAGCAAACACCATTTAAACCCTGCAAAAACGCACAAAATTATTATAAAATCCTATAGAATTGGGTTAAGACTGCTTTAGAGGTTTAATGGAGGGGGTGGAGTTGTGCGAAATGGAGGAATTTGTAGCAAAAAAGGGATAAAACCCTTGGCAAAAGCGAAACTGGTGCAAATGGAGTTTGGGCGTGACAGTGAATAAGAGCCATTAGATTAGGATCATCAACAGTAGAGATCACCCGATGGAATCACTTGGAGAATAGATGGAGGGTAAAGGACTTGGGGTCACGATTTGATGTGGGCCATCAAATTAGAATAATGAATGGTCAAGATTGACCGATGAAGTCTTTCGGGAGCGAATTAGGTGAAAAGTGAATGGGGGCGAGATTACGTTAGGACCATCCGATCTCAAAGATCGACGGCCAGGATCAAATCAAGATTTACATTATGGAGGGGGGAGTGGTATAGTGGAAAACCATTAGTGGTATTCGCGCGGCGTTCGAGCGGTTTAAGACTTTGGCCGAAAAAACATGATTCCATACATCGTGCAACACATGTCTCTCCCAATACCGCCATTTTTGTTAGAAATCTTCGAGATCTTCATTCACTTGTTCATCAAGGTCATTTTCATTATGTTAGGTCTCTGTAATTTAGCAGAGTGACAAGACTAAACGCTATAGAGACTACATTAAAAACCACTTTGGGATTCTAGGATCTAGCCCTCCTGAATCCAGAGACGGATCTCTTTATAAGTACAAATATTGATTTATCTTTTAAGGTTTTTAGTGTGATATTAAGCTAGTTATTAAGAACAAGGGTTTTTTGTTTGTTTGGTTGGTCAGGTATGACCTTTAATTGGATGGAATATCACAAAATGAAAGATTTCCAAAAGGTGAAGATGCAAGTATATTGAGAAGTTTTCAACAGATAGGATTAGCATGAAGCAGCTTTAAACCATTGGGCAATGGAGTCACAAAAGGGTTTAATTGTACAACAATTTCAAGAGTGGTCCAAGGGGAAAGTCATCTATATCAAAAGATCCTTCGGGCTAAATGATGGAGTGGAACATTAAAAGTTTTGAGAAGGTGGAAAAAGCCAATAATTTCAACAAGGATTTATCAAATTTCCATACAAGAAAAGCCTTTTTAAGCAACTATTTGAAACCAACCAAAGGATAGGGATAACCATAAACTTCTTTGGACAAGCTTGTATTAAAGCTAACTTATCAGAAAAACAATCCAGTAATCCACATGACTACTTTCAGAAGGGATGAAAAGAGATAAGAAAACAAAGTGAAACTTAAGATCAAGTTAGATGCATTAAAATCTAAGCCTGCTTTAGGATACTCTTAGGGAAACCTTCAAACAACCTTTGGAGAAAGAACTAGAAGACAGGGCAAACCATAAACTTTTCTAGTTTAACTCTACTTAGCATGTAATGAAAATATCATTCAAGAACTTCCTTTCAAGTTTTTCACATCACGACATGGACTAACCAACATTCCTTGATAATGTTCACACTTAACTTAAGTGATTCTTAAATACACAATTGGAGGAAAACATAAAGATAAAGCTTATCAGTGAGAGTAGGGTAATTTTAATAGTAAATCCTAGCTCTATGCTTGCTACTCTTTATCAAAGAAAAGTGAAAAAAATGGCATACATGAAAGGAAAACAATAACAGTAAGAGGTAATTCACCAATGATATAGACCAGGATCCCAAAAATCAGCTTGTATATTGATTGTAAATCCAGTTACAAACTACAAGTCCAATGTTTCATCACATCAAAAACTTCTCTTCTCAGCCTAACTTCTTCAATAACTTAACAGAGCTTCAGAGCTTCAGAATTTATTTACATTCAACAATGATTTGATACAACAACTATTACATCAGAAATCCAATAACCAACCCTTTACAATGTGCTCCTCAAGGAGATTTTATAAGGAAATGAGGAGGCAGAAGAGTTTCTAGGGTTCAAGTATCATTAATTCCATAGTAAATGCAATTCCTAGCCTTGAAAACCATGCAAGGCATAAGGCAGGAATGCATTCTATCTACAACTTTGTTTCATAACTCTATTTTCTATTTTTTAGGCTTAGTGGATGAAATATTGACTCAACGCTCTTTCTTATCTTTATAATAACTTTACTGACAGTTTAGAATTTTTTCTTTCGTTTGTAGTAAATTTTAGCAGTCTTTTAGACAAATATCTTCTGACTAGAAAATAACTATGCCTTCTTTTGATTTATTGAGGCTTCAGGTGGCACTCTGGTAGCTGAAGAGGATATTTTAGCCTCTGATGTGGCAGTGGAGGCCTCCTTTACTGATATTTTTCTCTGTCTTACCTTAAAACACCTTAATTTGTCTTTACTCTGTGCTTTAGGCTTAATTAGCCTTGATCTTTGTTCTCGGATCCTTGTTCCTTAACACTGTCTTTATCCTTTAAACCTGTGGATTAAAAACCTTGATCTTCAGGATTTTAGGCATTAATCCCTTTATTGTTAATTCTTCATTTTGATACACTTTGTTTTTTTGTTTATGCAGGTGGCTTTGTGCAGTTGGAGGGCTTTTGCTAAACCCTGGATCGTGATCCAGATGATTTAAACCTGGATTCAAAACTCGCAGCTCCTTTTTCCTTTGATTTTAAGCCACAGAATCATCATTCTGGGAATTTTTGTCACCTGACTGTGACTGGGAAAAACACAGAGAGAACATCATTTAAACCCTGCAAAAACACACAAAATTATTATAAAATCATGCGGAATTGGGTTAAGACTGCTTCAGAGGTTTAATGGAGGGGATGGAGCTGTGTGAAATGGAGGAATTTGCAGCAAAAAAGGGAGAAAACCCTTGGCAGAAGTGAAACAGGTGTAAATGGAGTTTGGGCATGACAGTGAATAAGAGTCGTTAGATTAGGATCATCAACGATAGAGATCGCCTAATGGAATCACTTGGAGAATAGATGGAGGGTAAAAGACTTGGGGTCGCGATCAAATTTGGGTCGTCAGATTAAAATAATGAACGGCTGAGATTGACCGATGAAGTCTTTTGGGAGCGAATTAGGTGAAAAGTGAATGGGGGTGAGATTAAGTTAGGACCGTCTGATCCTAGAGATCGACGGCCAGGATCAAATCAGGAGTTAAATTGTGGAGGGGGGAGGGGTATAGTGGAAAACCATTAGTGGTCTTCGAGCAGCGTTCGAGCGGTTTAAGATTTGGGCCGAAAAAATGTGATTCCATACATTGCGCGACACCTGTCCCTCCCAATACCACCCATTTCACATAATTTTTTGGCGTTAACTCGCTGGCACAAAAGAAAATGTGAAACACATCGTCTGCCGTCAGATCGGAGTCTCCATATCCGACGGTGTGGATCGCATGAGACAGGAAAGTTGCACGGAAGGGGCGATAGTGGAATACACGTGGCAGTGCATGAGTGGGTAGGTATTTTATGAAGCGGGAGGTAGGTCCTAAAGGAGTTGGGTCTATTGGGTTGAATCCCGACCACTGGATCTTCGCAACAAACGGTCAAGATTTAATAAAGAGGCGGAGATTTGGAATGAAGGAAAGCTTGATAAGTGAACGGGCGAGTGTTTGAGTTATCAGGTTAAGTCCCGACCGTCCGATCTTTCGAATGGACGGCTAAGATTCCAATATGGGGTGGAGAAATTAAAAAGGAAATGGGAAATCAAGTGAAACTGATGAAGGGTGAGTGCCCGAGGGCCGTTTATTCGCAGAGATCAACCATCCAGATTTGTTTTAAAATCATAACATCGGGGTGATGAAAATCAAAGGGAATAAGGGTTCGAAAGAGGTTTTTTAGGCTTTAAGCGCCTGATTGTGGGGCTTCGGCCACATGAGGCAAAGGAGCTAAAGGAAATAAGCCCTTAAGACCTAATAAGTGTAAAAAGGTGACTTTTAGGCTTAAAAACAGGGTTTTTAAGCCAAACTGAGGGTTCTGATAGGCTAAATAAGAGTTTTTAAACCAAATGAAAGGTGAACATAAGGTTTTAAAGGTTCTTTGGAAGGATTTAGGAGTCAAATGGGGGTCTTTTTAGAAGGTTTTATGGAGGGAATAAGGGTAAAAAGTGGAATTGTTTGTGAGTGAAAAGAGAAGTGTAATGATGGGAAATTGGGGCCTCTTAAGCAGTTTTCTCTTGGTAAAACAACGGGTACTTTAAGATTATGAGGGAAACAACAGTGAAGATTAACTCAAACGGTAAATATCTTCGTAAGACTTTAAGAACTAACAATTTTAACATGAATTGTTTCTTAAAGTCTAAAAGAGTTTTAGCCACCATTTGATATGGAAAATTTTATAGGTGGCTAACACATTATACAAGATGAATGAGTCCAAGTTTGAATGAATGGAATAGATAGGGGTGTTATTGGGTCTATCTAGGCTACTCACCATATACTTCATGTGACATTCTCGGTAGAGTCTCCTTGTTTTATTAAAAATCGGGACGGTAGCATAAGACATGTCAAGTTGGAGGTTCCCCAGTAGCTTAGCTCCCCAAGATCATGAGAAAAGCATGCCATACTTTGGGGGAAAGTTAGCCACTACTATGTCCATGAATAGGCTTTTAGCCAGGATTTGCATCAGATTGACACATAAATCCTTGATTAGGCCCAAACACTTAACCTTTCTTGAATCGAAGGAATACAGATCTTTGTAGGGCCTGGTTATTTCTAGGCCTAATCTCTCCATCACTACCTTTGGTATGAGGTTGTGAGAGGTACCAGATTCTAGCATGGCATTATGCAAGATTTTGTCGTGTATGTTTAGGCTAACATAGAATGGGGGAATGGCTCCTTCTTGGTATTTTCCATCTACTTCGGGTCCAAACAACAGCTTTGGTTTGTCATCTGTCAAATTCAGAGTATTGGTATCATTTCCTATGTTTAGAACTTTCAGAACTTGAGACTTGTACATATCCTGAGCTACCAATTCAGTGAGAGGTATGGTTATTTTTATTTTAGCAATCTCTCCCTCAAAACTAAAATGTACTTGATTTTTGGACATATTTACATCAGTTTTATCAGCCATAAATTTTTCCACATTTTTAATTTGTTGATTTTGATTCAGGGCTTTGGTCAATAGAGTTTTCTTAGGGCCACTAGTAGAGGTACTAGGATGGCTTGTTTTATCACTTGGTTGGCTAGTTTTGTCTTTGATAGGATCATTTTTCTTAGCCATGGTGTTGTTATTGTCTGTTGTTCTTTTAAGAATGTTTTCGGGAGTTTTCTTAATAAAAGTCTTTGAGTTGTTTTTCCTGGAGTTGTCTTGGTTTTTCTTACTCCTAATATCATATTGTCTATGGACTTCCATTATGGTGTATTCTAAGCCCAATTCATGGTCTTCAGAATCTTCATAACTTGTTTCATCTTGGTTTGAGGAGAAAAAACCTTGTTCTTCTTCTGTGAGAAAAACATCACCCTCTCTATCAAAGCCTATTAAGTTTAAATGATTTTCATCTGGTTGTTCAACATCTCTTTCCCCTTCATCAACATAGTTATCTTGGAAGGGTGGCCTGATTTGTTGATCATTTTCCCTTTGTCTGATTTGGGGTGGGTCTCTTCTAAAGTTCTAATTATGGTTTCTTTTTTGGGGATTTGGTTGGTTGTCCCTAGGGGGTGTCCTTTCATTTATGCTTATTCTCTCCATCATTCTTTCTATGGTTCTAAGAAGGTTGTCAATTTTGGAATCGGATGAGGAGGTTGAGGGCATGGTTTCATCTTTGTATGTTACCCTATTCTGATATGAGCCTAGCTCTCTTTTCAATTAAGTTGGCGTCTACACTTATAGCCCCCTTTTGCATGTCTTATAAAGTTAGGGGTTCTCTTTCTCTTAGCTGATAGGCCATATTGGGGTCAAAAACTTCCAGGAATTTAGCTAAGTCTAGGCCTAGTGGGGGTTTCATGTTTGGTGGTAGTGAGTTTTAAACACTATTGAACCTAGTGCAATAGTCTTGGACACTTTCCCCCATGTTTCTTTTAAGATTTCTATATTCCGAGAGGATCTGAAGAGGGTTTTTCTTGATTTCCCATTTGTTTATGAAAGTTGGGTAAAGGGAAGGGAGATCATGTATGTTGTTGGGAGTTAGGCTTTTGAACCATTTCTTAGCTTCTCCTCCTAGGCTTTGGGCAAACATCCTCATATTCATGGTCTCCTCTTCTAACTCCATGTAGTCAAAGCATCATTCATTCTATCTACATGTTGTTGGGCAGTGGTAGATTCTTCCCTGGTGAAGTGTGGGATTCTGAATTGGTAATAATTTGACAAAGGTACCAATGGTTGTGGTAACACAAGGGGTGCACACAAAGCTACCATGATGGGATCTAATGGTGGATTTACAAGCAGATGATTTATGATATGAGATGGATTGGTTTTCACAGTGGAGGTGTGAATGGGTGTGGTAGAAGTACTTGGAACAACAAACTGAATCTGAGAAGACTTGGGGTGAAAAGATCCAAAGTGGTGGAGAATTTGGAAATCAGGTGGTGCGGAAGGAGAAGCTTCTCCGCTAGGACTCTGCTACAAGTCTATGGGCTCAAGATTATTTTGGTCAATTCTACTCTATGACTTGGTTCTGAAAAGGTTTCTTGTATGGCACAAGTCAAACTGGGGATCTTGCAAGGCTGTAAGATGTTTAGGTATGGAGCTTGCTTTCTAAATGGGCCTATTAGTAGCTAAGTTTCTAGTTTCAGATGTTTTCCATAAAAAAATTTCCGGGTCATTAAATATAGCAGGAGGGTTTGGGTCCGAATGAGATCCGATATTGATTCTTCGCAAAGCCAGATTTCAAAATCAAAATTTAGAGAGGCTGACATTTTTTTTAACTTTTTCGAAGAGTTTACCTCTTTTATGTTTTTCTAAACTCACATAGTGTGTGACTAGGATTCTAGACTTCCCAAGGTTGATTCAGCACAATCCTATAGGAGTCTAGGGACACTAGTAAAGTCAAAAGGCCTACTAGAGGCTAGTGGAGTCGCCAGGTGGATATTTTTAGTTTTTTTGAAGATATGTGTCTATGGTCCACCACCAATATTGACAAAAAACCAATCTAGAAATGTTTTGGGGTTTTCTGAGTTCTTATGTGTAGCCCTAATATTTTTGAGAATGTCCTATAACTGTGTCATCATTTTTCTAGGATAGTGAAAAAGCTAGATTTTACTCTTTGGCTATCAGTTGAGTTCTCAATGATTTGATGAAGGTTTCTGAAGTCCTAAGGGATTCTTAGATTGTCATTAACATCAGAGGTTACATCATGATCACCATTGTGTTAGTGATAGTGATGAGCTAGCTACAAATCATAGGATTTCAAAGTTTAACTGAGGGTTAGATGAGTCTATAAGAGTTTCTTAGGCTACTATGTACTCTATCCCACCGTGATTTCCATTATGTTAGTCTGGCGATGAGGTGGCAGATAAACCACCAGACACTATCAGTCAAACTTGAGGGTCTAAAGAGTCTTAAGAGGTGTTCAGGAAACTATATACTCAGAAGGTACCACCGTGATCTCCATTATGTTAGTGTCCCATGATTTGGTAGATTGGTAAATCAAATGACAGGATAACATCAGACCAGCCTTTGGAGTCCTAGGACCTAGCCTTCCTAGACTCAGAGAGGGCTCTCTCTATTATGGAAAGGATGTGAAATTGTTCACTTTGGATGGTTGATTTTAGGCTAGTTGTTAAGTGTAGGTTTGTTGTTTGTTTTGGTTGGGGTAAGATGATCAAGTAGGATAGGTGGAGTGAGATTTTATCAAATCAATGGGCTATGGATTCTATGAGTTCATTGATATATCGATAATGAATTGAGGTACATCACAGGGCAAATCTAGTCTAGTTAATGTGCCTTTAAAGTTTATGTATGAGGTGAAGTCGACATTAAGTTTGGGAGCCAAGGTAGGGAAAAGGGCAGTTAAGAATCCTTTGTCAAGTACCTATGAATAGAGATATCTTGAATACTAATACGAAAAAGGTACCGGGTATGATATAGGGAACACCATTTACTCAATAAAAATACTTTTAAACAAATACACATTCAACATATACAATCCAATGGGACAAAGAGAGTAATACAACTTATCTAACTTCAATGATTCTACTTTCAAGAATTCAAAACATATAAGAGACAAATAACATCAATAAAAGAAGAGGGAATACCTAAACATCATTCATTAAACTATAAAGAATTTTGAGGCAAAATTATAAGCATATACAAAGGGAAATACCGAAACAAGACCTCTTTGGCTTAACCTAATCAAGCAATACATCAAAGAGAGATTTCAAGGTAGATTTTAGATAACATAAAACAAGCAGGGATTACCATGAATCATATTTGTAAACTAGCATACTAATCCAATAATGAAATAGATAAGCTTAGGTGGGCCTAAGGAGAAACTAAGAATCCCTTAAGATAACCTAGCAGAAGAAAACATAAAGAAAATAGCAAACAGGAGGACTGAGATGCCTCTAACAACATTTCTCATCCTATACTCTTCTGATCTAGTGCTTATCCATTCTCCTCTGCAATTCCAAGCTTTTTTTGGCATTATATAGCTTGGCTTCAAGGTGTATGTTATCCATTTCAAGCCATGATTCCCTATCGTGCTCAATTTCCATGGCAAGGAGTTCAATGAGGGGAAACTGTTGTGCTTGGGCTTATTCTTCCTCTTTCTAATTTTCCAACGCTTTCCTAAGACCCATGGTCCTAGGTCTCCTTATAGTTTGACCCTCTTCATCATTACTTTCTTCATAGGTGCCCATGAACTCCTCTAACTTTACTTGTGACCTTTCAACCTCTTTTCGGTACTTGAGTGCTCTTGGCTCATAGATGGCCTGTTGGCCACTCATTTGTTTGCTTTTCATATGATAGAAGTAAATGACATCTGTATCTCTCTCTAATTGAGCTTCCAAGTCCCTAATCTATGCATTCCTACCTTGTAAAATGGATTTTTCAATTATTGTTTCATTTTCCTCATCACTATCTATGTGGATGAGTTCAAATTATCTCTCCTCCTCATGATTGTCTTCTTCCTCCTTCATTTGTTGTTTACCTTTTTCAATCATTTGAGTTGAGGAAGATGGCATGGCCCCTTTCCCTTTGGAGGCATCAAACACATGCTTCTCTCTTCTTTGATAGGTAATGGGGAAATGTACAACAAGTGTCATTTGGAAACCTTGATCATTAGTGACCTTAGAACTGTTTTTCTCCTCGTGGATGATCTTTATGTGTGCATATTTTTAACCTTGCTCTTGACTGCTGTTTTGATAAGCATTCTCACTATCTCTTATGCCATCATCACTGTCAAGACCCTTAGGACTATCATCCTCTATTTTAGCAATGCTAGAAGTGTCTTTATCACTGCTTGATACGTCTTCATCTTCATGACTGTCCTCTTCTTCTTATTTTGATCTACTGTGTTCACTATCAAACTCAGTCTTTGTATCACTTTTTTTACTCTCTGTGGAGTCACTGTCATAGCAATCTCATTAGTCCCTCTTTTACTTTGATGGTCACTTTCTTCCTCACTAGGTGAGTTTTCTTCACTTCTTTGCCCACTGTCTTCTTTGTCTTGCCTATGGTCTTCACCTTCAATATCAACCTCTGTTTCATAACTTGTATCATTTTCATTTTTTCTATGCTCATTGTCCTTGTCTTCAGAATTTATCCCTTCACTATCATGTATATTATCCTCTTGGATGAATTCTTCTTCACTGTTTGGTTCATTTTCCTCATTATTTGGCTCATGATCTTCATTATTTTTCCCACTGAAATCACTTTCAAACTCTGTCTCTTGGCTGCTCTTGCTATCTTGTTCACTATCTTCTTTGTCTTCTTCACTACTTTCATATGCCTCCTCTCCACTGTCCTTTGTATTTTCAATGTCATCTTCTTCATTGTTTACTTCTTCTCCTTGACTGTCATTTGTTTTTTTATTGTCATTAGGCTCATTGTTTTCCTCCTTTTCTAGCTCATTTTTTTCCTCTTGATAAGCTGCCTCTGTCCCTATATCCTTGGAGTCATCTTCTTCATCATTTGACCCACTGTTTTGGTCTTTTTTCTCCTCATTGGGCTCACTTCTTTCATCTCTGTTTTCTTCTTCATCAACACTTTCTTCTTTGTCACTGCCTTTATCACTTTCTTTTTCCTCTCCTTCACTACTTTCTTCATTTTCATCTCCCTCTCCTTCACTGCTTTCTTCTTGGTCATCTTCCCCTCCTTCACTCCTTTCTTCATGTTCTAATTTCTTAGGGGAAGGTGAATGAGGAAGGTCTATTTGAGGAAAGGATTCATGAGAAGAGGATGAACCAAGGTTAGTGGAGGGTGATGGAGGTGTGTGAGGAGGAATTTGAGATTATGATGGCATACTTTGCAGATGGATAGGATGTGGATTTGTGAAATCATCATGCGCAATGAAAAAATCCCATGGGATGCCTTATTATTCTAGTTGGTGAGAGAAAATAACTTTGATGAGGGAATGATGAAAAATTCTTGACATTTGTTGGGATGGAGGCCTCTTTTGCATGATGGAAGACATTTTCTCAATACTTTTACAAAGGTAGTAGGGAAAATGTAGCAGCTTGGTTTTGGTGAAATGCATAAGGAGTCTTATGTGGTAGGAATAGAATTTAGAGAACCTACCCTCACAGGTGAATTATTTCATAATTATCTTCAATAGGAGAGCATATATGTCCAATAGATGAGAGAAGGGGAACATAGTTTTTCAACCAGCTTGACAACTTGGTTTCAAGAATGGTTGATACTGGCTTAGGTCTAGATGCATTTGTTTGAACCACCTTTCTCCTATGCAAGGTATTCCAGTGGGCATAGAGATGGCATTGGTGGTTAGCTCAAACTTCACCCTAGCTAGGTGTACTTGGTGGTTATAAAGGTTTAGGACAAAGAACTTGTTCAACTGAGGGTGACTCTGGATCTTTTGTACTTTTTCACAGAACTCATAGCATCCTAATTCTTGAAAACAAGAAACTATGGTAGGAGAGGTCATCATTTCTTCAGTGCTTATAGGTTCAAACCTATTTGTCTTCCCACCCTTCCTCTGCTGCCCTTTAGGCCTTTGGTTTGTCTCACCACTCTGAACATTCTCTTCTTCAGAAATTTTGTTTTTTACCCCTGCCTCAAGATATTTAAAAATAATTGACACTGGTTGTGGAAGGATGTGAAAATGGTGAATGAGATGGTGAGGTTCTAATTAGTTCAAGGCTCAACAGTGTATAGGCCAAGTGTTGTCTTTAGGATTTCACTTTCTTCTCTAAAATAAATTTCCAATTTTCTTTGTAATCCTCTCTTTATAAAAATAGGAACATGTGGGAAAAGCTCAAATACCTCTCAAAATATCTCCACAGCTGAAAATTTGGCTTAAAATACATGGTGGGAAGCATGGGCTCCTCCTGAACGTGTTGTCATGCAGCTCCTAAATGGACAAGAGCGCAACACAGGCATCTCCTGAACGAGCTGTCGTACAACTCCTGAACGGAGTGTCATGCAGCTCCTGAACACCGGTCGTGTGCCTCTTGGGCGGCCCTGAATCTGTTTGGATCACTCCTAAATGTTGGTCGTGTGCCCCTAGGCGGCTTTGAACGAGCTATCGTGTACCCTTGGGCGGCCTTGAACATGTTGTCGTGCACCTCTTGAACTGACAAGAGCACAGCATGGGTGGATTCTATGTGTTATCAGTCGGGTGGAGGCTACACATTAGAACCAGACAGAGTTTGCATGTTGAGTTTTCTACAGGCACGTAGCACCTCAACACAGGAACGCAACGCCAAATATAAATTAGCACTGAGATATGATATAGGAGAGCAGCACAACATTACTGGAGCGCAACGTGATAATTCCTTCGCCCAAAAACTCGGCCAGAAACCCTGTTTTCAGTGCTTGTAGCTTTTTCCCTCACTTTTGCATATGAAAATGATTTGAATGATAATTCTGTCTCTTATACCCTTTTAAATAGATTTTTTAAAGAAAAAACCTACTTTACTAAGGTTAATTTTTTCCTTTTTTCCTTTTGCTAATATTCTCTTTTACTTTTGTAGGTGGTGTTATAAGGAGCAGTGTGTTTTTTGGTCTTCTCATTTTTTTTTTGGAGCTGGCACCTTTTCAAAAGCTCTTGGCAAACTAGTGATTTTGCTCGATTTGTTCCATTTTTACATGTTGAACCTATGCATCTCTCTTTTGACAACTTGATGGATATTGACTTTATTCAAGAGTTCTATGTCCTTCATAATGATCCCCTTTTCATCTTTTTCAACATTAGAGGGCTGCATTCAAATGTCCTCTGAAAACCCTTTGTCTCTTTCATGGAGTTGTATGACCCTTTGTTTCAGTGAAAAAATGTTGTGGTTTTACTTCATGGTGTTGATACATCCCTTTATCTGTGATTTTTTCCATAGATCTCTCACTGGGCAGTCACCTGTTGTGCTAAATAGCTGCAACTCCACTGATAATCTTTGTAAATTTGGCCTTTGGTGTAGTGAAATGATGTTGTCTTAACAAAACTTAGAGATTATTTCTTGAGATCATCTTCTAATCTCTATTTGCAGTCACCCAAGGAGGATTTTCATTATGAATTCTTGTTTATTGAATCTTTGGTTGGTGCACAATTGTGCTTATGTGTCACTGTCTTCAGGACCTTATGCATGGGCTCTTTGATGGGCATCACCTTTACAAACAATTTGTCATGAGACCATGATCCTCTTTGTGAAATTTTAGACCTATTGTATCTCTTCTGATGTGTAATGTCATTTGTGAGTTTAGGCCTCTTACTTTGCATTTGTTCTACTATTAACCATTATAAAGCATTCCTGCAGAAATGCTTGAACATGGGAAAATTGTCTTTATGAAAACTTGATTCTTGATCAAGGAGATACCTTTGGAGGACTTTGATGTCATTGGAGAATTATAAGTTCATTCTTTTTTTCTCTTGACTTCACCTTTGAATATCTGTAGAAATAGTGAATTTAGAACCATGACAATGCATAACCTAGGAGACCCTATATGACTTATGGGGATGTCCTTCGGAATAGGTCTTTCACTGAAAAGCTTGAATTAGGGTTTGCAGGTGAAGACAAGGTTTTGACACACTTTTATGCATTGTCATCCTAGACAACTAAAAAAATTTGATTTATCTAAAGATCTTATCAAGGGATTTTAAAATCACCATTTTTTAAGGCTTTTGGTGAGTAGAGGAAAAATTTTGGGTTACTTGGCGAACCAAGGTGTAAAAATAGAGGGCTTAGGCAAATAGAGACAAAGTTTTATAGGCAGAGGTGGAAAAAATAATGAGAGTGAGGGACATCAGTCTATGATTTGGCCTTTTCAGAGTGATAGGATGGCCATGCCTTGACAAAGTAGCAGGATAGTAAAAATTATCCTAAGGATAATGAAGGCAGTGATATTTCTAGAACTCACAAGACTTCTATGAGTTTTTTTTCTAGAAATATTGGACTAGAATTTAGTCATCTAAACAGGCAAAAATTACTGATGAGTAACAACTATAAATTACAGGGTTCTAACACATCAGTGGTAACCGAAAATTATCTTTAAGGCAAGCTTTGTTTAAGTTTCTAAAATCAATACAAATACAATTATCATCGTTCATTTTCCTAACTGTAAATAAATTTTATACCCACTTAGAATGCTTAACAGGGAAGATAATCTTGGATTTAAGGAGTTTTTTAAGCTCACTTTTGATTTTACTTTTGAGGTCATGGTGAATTTTCCTTAAATTTTGTTGTATATGTTTTTCAGTCGATATCATTGGGATAATATGTTTAATGATTGAAGTATTATACTATTTTAGGTCTTCATATTTCCATGAAAAGAAATTATTGTGTTTTTTAAATAAATGAATAAATGCTAATATTTCATCAGAGGAAAGATCAAGTCCTAAGTTGATGTTATCAGGAATTAGATTTGTTCCAAGATTTACCAGTTCAAACCTCAAAGTTGAACTTTGGATTTTAGAATTAGTAATATTTTTGAATCTATCTTTAAGATCATAAAGATCTTCGAGTTTAACCATCAAATTAGGTATAGCATTTTCTTCATATTTTCGTTGTAATTGTCTTTCATGTTCATATTAATCAATTAATTGATCGTCATATGATCCTTCTGATGTAAGAAAAGTAATAAAATCACCATTATTGAATACTCTCCAATTAGTAATATTATTAGGAATAGATGGGCGAAAAATCAACTCTATGGAAAATCTATTCGGGCTATAATATTCTGAAGGAATAAGCTTAGATGCTACATTTGCTAGAAGGTATGCACTTGCATTCTGAATTCTTGGAATAGATGAGATATTGAATATTGAAAATTAGAGCTAATAGAATGTACTAATGATTGATAATTTTTAAGATGGTCGGAAATACAGTGTATGGTATTTCTTACCTGCTTAAAAATTATTTTAGAATCTCCAAATACTTTAAGATACTTAACACCAAGATCAAGTTATTTCCTTATGCCCTGAACCAGTGCCTCGTATTCTGCAGTATTATTTGTGCATTCAAATTCAAATCTACATGTGAGCATAGTATTTTCACCTTCTGGTTTTATTAATATACAACCAACTCCTGCTCCTTCACTGGATTTCGACCCATCAAAATATAAAGTCAAAAATAAAGTATCAATAAAAGGTTTATCTATAGTATTTACACACTTGGAAGAATCAGTCTGAGAAAAATTTTCAATCTGAGAATTAACTAAATTGGTAAGAAATGGAGACTTTAGAGCATTGAAATTCGCTAAAAAGGATTTAGCATAGTAATTTTCAAGAACGTTATTAGTAAAGGCCATGGGTTCATTTTCTTATTCGGATTCAGTTACTGAATGTTTTCAATTTTTTTCATGATCTATCCTGATTTAATTTGGATTACCATTATGGGGATGCCACATATGAGACCAATCGGTAGAAAAATAGCCATGAATCTTTTCTGACCAATGTATACTTAAGATCAGACCATAAAAATCTAGTATATCAGCAACTAAGATATCAATTACTTGATGGAATTTTGGATTAGATGCTAATTTTATAAGGACTGAATTCATCTCTCCTAATACTTTAACTTTTGTTTTGTATAATTGTGAAATATGTACTGCTAACTTCTGAGGAGATATATTCAATTTCAGACAAAAAGAATATGGCATAATGTTTGATGAGGCTCCAGAGTCAATTAAAAAATTATGCATGTTTTTGTTGAATAATTAAAAAGTTAACATAAAAGGAGAAGTATGTGAATTGGACCTGTCACCTATTAAAATAGCATCACTTGCATCGATTTCTTAGGTGAATCGTTAGGAGGCTTACATTTTCCTTTAGCTGCTTTCAAAGTTACAAGAGAAGGCAAGGGTGTAGCAGGAACTGTATTCAATTCTTTAAGAATTTTTTTTTTTTGTTGCTTTAATTTTCTCAGTTTATGGAGAGAGATATTTGATTTAATTTTCTTCATATATTCCACTATATTGTATTTAATGGTATCATAAACCACTAATGTTTTGGAGGTAGATGGAAGAGTAGAAGAAGTTGGATTTGATTGAGAAGAAGGAGTCTTTTTATTGACTACTTTATCCTTAAAAACATAGGATGAAGCTTTTTTCTTTTGAGGTGAATAAGGAAGATCGGTAATATTTTTGCTTCTAGTATTTACCGGAAGTGCCTCATGTTCATTTTCATCATCATAGGTTGGAAGGATAAAGTCACATAGTCCGTGAACTTCGGCTAGTTATTCTTTGTCGGATTCTTCTACAGATGATATTGTTTCATCATGATCCTCGTATTGATCTTATTGAACATTTGAGATTAAATTTGGGGGTTGAGAAGCCTAGATTTTCTTGAAAGATATAAAATTTTTCTTTGAAGAAGATCCAACTACTTGTTTCTTTATCTCAACTATATCATTTGACATGGTTTTTAGGACCTTTTGTAATCCTTCAATATCGTAGGGATTTTTAGATGATTTATTTTTGGGCTCATATTTAAAGGAAACCTTCTTAGTTTTCCTATCTTCTTGAGCAGTTTTCTTCTGTAAAGAAAGTATTCTTTTTTCAACAGAAAGAAATTCTTTCATATTCTCTACCAATGCAGCCTTATTGGAAATATCCACAAAAATAGCAATATTAGAAGGAATAGAGGATATATACCATTCTATTTTCACATCTACTTGAGGCTTAGACGTGGTTGGGATTTTATTGAGCAATTTATTAAATCTGGAATTGAAGTTTTTGATCTTTTCACTCTTATTTTCTTTCAAATTGGAAAGATCATTGATAAGGGTTGCAATAGTATGGTCATATCCAAATTTAGTAAGGAATTGTCCTTCAAAAATATCCCAACTATTAATTGTGCCTAATGGTAGTGATAAATACCATGATACAGCTGATCCATGAAAAGTATAAGGAAATAATATAAGTACACAATCTTCCTCTAAAACTTCACTAAGATGTATGGCAAGCATGAAATTATGGAGATGCCCTTCTGTAGGTAATCCATCATCTGGATTATACTTGGGCAACCATCTTTTAGGATACTTAGATAAAGGATGAAGAGGCCCTGGTATTTGAACAACTGTTTCGGGAAATAACTCCCTAGAGGTCGTTGGGTCAAAACCTCCACAGATCAGGGCATGCTATTCAAGAAGGACTCACACAACCACACTTGTATACTAAAAACTAGATAACATCGATTGTAGAACTCACCCGTAGATCCTACGTTTGATGTAGATCCCGCGGGGTCCAAACCCCCAGCAACCCTTCTTCCTCTTCAACCTGGAAATCAAGAAGAGACATGCACGGAAATCTAGTTGTACATCATATATCTTTCCTAAATGTCAATGTAATCCATGTGAAACATCATATAAACAATAATAATTCTTAATTAACAATCTTTTCACATATGCAAGCAGATATTAACACGTGAATTCGGGAACAAGATGGTTCTTCTTCATTACGAACAACATGTACAATAATAGAAAGGTGGAGAGATCACCTGAATCCTTCCACGATCTTCGAACAAACCTTCGTCTGGATCCGTCCCGCCCTTCCCTCAGTAGGACTCTTTCAATATTATTGCACACGAGATGACATATAAACTGATGAACATCTCCAGGAAACAAGGGTTTCCTGTAAAAATCTGGGAAGTGCAGGAGGCACGGGAAATCAGACTTGAATTGGGCTCCAACAGAGTATAATGTCTATAATTTTCTCTCCCCTTTAGGCCATGCATATGAGGGGATTTTTATACTCCCTCAAAGTAGTTTCAATCAATTGGAAACAATTGGCCATGGGCTGGGGTGGTTGAATTACAGGAATAGCCATCAACCCAGCCTCGAAAATAGGGATTTTTATATATTTTTTAATGATTTTAATGGCATACGCAGAAAAGTATCTCTGGACTCGCGTATACATGCGGAAAAGTCTGGGCATACCCGCGTATGGGATTTTAAACATTGTTTTTAATGAAATTTTACTCAATTATATGGGAATGGGTGCCCAAGGCCAAAGAGACAATCATGAATCACATGAGGGTGAAAAATGATGCTATAACAGATGCCCCCTAATATATGAGGTCAGAAGGGGTACATGATGGCCGAAATGTATTATGTGCATAGAAAGAACTTCACGAGGACAAGAGAGGACTTCACCAGATTTCAGCCTACCATAAACCAATGAAAGAAAATAGAGAGTCAGCTCATGTCTGAGGCGGGCATACCCATGCTCAGTCAAAAATATATCCATATAGAAAGTACAGAATAGATCCAGAATGTATACAAGTATAGCTGAACTGAAATTACATAATGAATCAACTGAGCATGGCCCAGAAGCACAAGTCGGAATCAATGTCCAAGTATCACATATATCAAACTGATCAATAGTGTTGAAAATGGATGTCTGATCACAAAAGTAACTGAATCTCCAGGTACCAAATCATAAGGGGTGGAACACATGGTACAATCACGCAACTCGAGAGCCAACATATAGGATGTTGTTGTACTGACACTGCAACATATAAGGGTGGACGACATCACTGGTAGAAACTGAATGGACTGTCAAAAGTGAACCGAAAGATGCTGATGCAACCCGAGGTCTTCACCGATCTCGATGGCACAATTCTACACAATGGAAATAAATGAGCTGAAGTCGACCATGTGAGAAATCGTTTGATTACTGGTTAATAATGTATACCGTTAAAAAATGCGAGATAACCCACTGATAATGAAAATGAGTGTCAAGGTGCCCTAGTACAATCTAACAAGTGCGAATAAATGAGTTGAAGTCGAACACTTGGAAGAATCTACCAATCAGGAGGCAATGATGAATCCCCACTGTCAATAGCGAAGAGTCTGCCACTGATGACTGCAAACCCTAAGGTACTGAGAAAAGACTCTAGACCTTATTCCCAGAGCAATGAGTCAGAGTCGATGGGAAAAGATCTGCTGGAAGGAAGGCATTAAGGCATCCCACATCATTCTAGCGCGAGTGTAACCTGCAGGCCAAGATTTGGAAGGAATCGGACGAAGCAGAGTGACGGAACCAAACTAAAGTACGTTTCCGACATGCACAAGATGAAGCTAGTACACGGAAGAAACCCTCTGAACCAACCAACAGTGAAAGATGTCACAGAGGAAAGATATCCACCGATAGGGTCAAATGGAAATCAAGGTATTGCACGAATCCCAAGTGTGATAATGTATGCTAATGTCGAACACAAGGAAAACCACTCAGTAAAAGGCCCATAATAATGATCAAATGTTGAGCACAAGGTCACCTATCAATGATGGAAATAGGTCTAGGGTGCAGCTCTAGGCTTACTCTCAGAGCAATATGTCGTATTCAATGAGAGACAAACCCGCCAACAAGAAGTCAATGGAGACCTTCTCAAACAAGCACGAGTAGAAGACCAAAACATCTGATGTGATAGAACAAGATACTGACAAGACTGGGAAGGCCGACTGAATAATGAGTCAAGAGACACCACAGAATGGCCGACTCTGGTTAGACTTCCCTTGAACAAAAACACAACTCGTGATGACCATGGCAGTAAAAAATGACACTGTATAAGTCTGTTATGCAGGAGGCAAAAACAAACTCTCCATATGATTGGAAGAGATAACCAACTGGGGGAGGAATGACCAGTGAAACAAGGAAAAATTTGAACCTAGGTCAAAACTAAAACCATCCAAAATGAAGGAAATATATAAGTGTATGTGCTTTGTTCAAGGGTGACAAATTGATACTGTACTGCCATCAAATTATGAAGTAACATCATGTTCCCGCTCTTTTTGTTATATTTGATTTTTTTGTCTTTTTCATATAATAAGCCTGAAAAAGAATAAAATAATGCTATGGTACAATGGATAGAACGAGTATCAAGAAACAGATGCACTATTTCCTGGGAGAGGAATGATCCTATGCTCAATGCAAGATGGCAGAAACTGGTAAGCGATACTCAAAGGAATGTTCCATCCATGGGTAAAAAGGGTCTCGAGTCGCGATAGCTAAGTGCATGTGATGGTTAACTTGTACAGGCAGTCAAGGTCAAAATATGGCTTAAACATCGAGTCCAAATGAAGCCGGCTAAAGGCCAGGATAAACAAGTAGCCAATATGCAATGCAGTAATACAACTCAACAACACCAGGGAGCCTCTAGGGTAATAGCCAGAAAAAATGATAGTGAAGAAGAAGAAGAATGAAGCTTCAACACATAATTCATAGTAGGACTAAAGAGGACTCCCGAGCCTACATAAAATGCAGCATGGGCAACAAGTGCTAGCGAGGAACTAACTAGGAAGCCCATGTAAAGGAAGGCTCTACCACCAAGTCATGATTAAATAATTGGTGAGTGAAATGGGTAAAATACTCATGACCTGATGGGATCGAACCTATGGCAAGTGATCAGAATGGAGGCTAGCATGAAAAATGCAACGGAAAGTGGATTTCCTAACCTATATGCCAGTGAAGATCATATACCTGCTATGACAGGTCAACAATCATGGATCAAAAACCGGAAAAATCTCAACTTCATCAAAATGTACCTGAAAATATACCAATCTGGTCAATTACAAGCATCCGGGTTATGCAACTTAAGATAGATTGAAAAAATAGGCATAACAAATTTTTGCAAAAATTTTCAATTTTTGGGCATAAATACACATGTTACCTCACATTTGGTTCATTGTTACTTGCTGATTTGGGAAAAAGATCTCTGGAGAAAAAAGCCTCTTTCGTCAAAACAGGAGCAATCAGTGATCAAACTTCACCGAATCAATCAGGTAAGCTCTTAATCCGTCATTATTATCAATTTTGTCCATTAATAGAGTTAAAAATCGGGAATTTCACTGTATAAATTTTTGTTTTAATTTAGGGTGTTGCGCATACACGGGTTCATATGGACCAAGCCGCGTATATACGCGACTGTGTACAGGGTAAGTCGCGTATGCGCAACCCGAAATGTAAAAAAGCGTTTCTAATGGACAAATGAATGAATTTTTCAGGATGACTATCACCTGGAGGGAACGTGAGCATAGTGCAATCGATAATGAAGTAATGCAAGATCAATTATCGCTCAATATCCTCAGAAATTATGGATTGCTCAAATTTTTCAAAATGCCAAATATGAAGAGTAATGTTTGGTTGCTCGAAATGCTAGTAAATTATTGGGAACCAGAGGAATATTGTTTCGTGATAGATGAAATGCCCATACACATAGAAGTAGAAGACATCTACTTCATCACTGGACTCTCATGGAGGGGAGACCCAATCGATTTGCACAGCAAGCCTTTGGGAGGGCTTACCGTGGATGACTATGTCCATGTCTATTGTGTAGAGGGGTCCAAGAAAGTAGGGAATCAGACTGCTATAAAATATTTGAGAGATCTACACATAAAAATTCTCCTATCCACCATTGGCAGGGTTGTAGGGTCTGCTTCCTTGCATCAGGCGTCCAGGACTCAGATGAGCATAGTTGTGGAATGCCTAGCTCGCCTGTATGATTGGTGTACAGCTCTACTAATGAACATGAAGCAACAACTGACTTCCATCCGAAAATAAAAAACAAAACATTTCGGATATGGAACCATCTTGATGACATTATTCTTTGAGAAGATTTCTGGGCTTCAACCCAAAGTGATCTCTTCAATCAACAGCCCAAGAGACCCAAGAATTGCTCGATGGGCAGATCTAATGAAGAGACTGGGGGGAAGTGAAGTTCCCCGAACCACCTGCGATGATGAGTTCTTCCAATGGTGGGGAGAACAAATCATCGTCGTGGAGGACTACCCCTATGCCGGGATGGATTTCCGCGGTGATCCAGACCTCGTCCTTCCACCTGGCGCGGCATGGGGCACAATCGGTAAGATTGCAATTTTTGAATTATATGATTTTTTTGGATTTTTTCAATATATGTGAAAAAATGTGAAAAAAAAACATGTTTTTGATTGGATTCAAAATTACTTACAATATTATGATGATCATGATACAGATATTTGACCAGTCTGTCCTGAGGGCTACCCACGGCATAAGCGCCACAGAGATGAGGCGGATACTGTAGACCCAGACAGGACCCTCCATGCTGTACAGAGGAACTTTGAGGGTTTAACTCACCAAGTACCTATGGCTGCAGTGGAAGATCTACCTGAGGCCATCCAGAGACGGGTAGTGGGAGTACCACGTGACTAGGTGTGGTTATTCCGCCATGTCGCTACTGCGATCGTGTTCTATAGGAACACGAATTTTGGGCAGGGACCACAGGAGTAGATAGATATGATTATCGGATGACTGTATATTTTTTGATACTGAACATGATCGGGCATAAGCCCTAATTTTGTATGATATATGGATCCAAATTTTGTATATTTTTTTGAACACTCTGATGAGATATATATATACAGCGATTTATGATGTGATGTGACAAATGTAAAAATGCATGATGTTTTTGATGATTAAATTTTAATGTATGGAATGATTACTTATGCCAATCAATTGCTTGATTAGCTAATGATCTGCCATCCAATTGTCTCGTCAGAGAATATGAATAATGCTTTGCTAAAAATTGAAATGATCTTTGTCTCTACTGCATTCCCTCAAACAAAAGGATAAAACTGGGACTCAACTCGAGACTAAATTTACAATCATTTACACCACTCAAATTGGGAGTCTCAAGAAATACCAAACTAATCAACACCTAAAGATATTTCTCCGAGAGTAGATAAATAACTCAATATGGTATTCTCGCTATATTATTGGAAGCAGACTAATGCACTCTCCTTGATACTAACAGCTGACCGGATGGATAATGAAGCACCCAAGCTGCGGAAGCCAAGTTCTGGGTGTGTCTACTAGCACCATCGGCGAAACCATAATGACTCATGACATTCGACACAACCTGCCAAAACAGATCAAAAACATCACCATCACATCAAAGACCAAAAAACTAGATATGTACAAAACAAAACTAACTATATACAAAAGCAAAATGCCAAGCGAAAGCCTAGGCATAATACCTTTTCAAATAGAGCCCATTTCTGGGCTCCGCCAACTCATTTCCTTCAAAATCAACCAAGGCATTCGCTCCTTTTTTAAGGACTTTTTTAAAAATGAAGGGGCCATACCACATAGATTTAAACTTTCCTGTGCCCAGAGCATCCTTCTCTTGGGCATAGACCAAAACGAGGTCACCTTCCAAGAAAACCCTAGGTTTGACCGCCTTATCGTACTGAACTTTGACTCGTTTCTTATGCGCCTCATTCATCGTAGCGACATCCCAATGCTGCTCATCAAGATGTTCCAGATGAAGGAGACATTCTTCAAGACTAGAAGTGTTAGGAAGAAGCCCAACAACTAACTTTAGAGAAGGAATCTCACATTCAATGGGGAATATGGATTCCAGCCCGTAAGCTAGTTGAAACGGAGTAAAGCTAGTTGCAGTTTTCACTGATGTTCGGTATGCCCAAAGTGCAGGATACAACATGATATGCCAGTTGGATCGAGCTTTACACTCTCTTTGAAGAATGGCCTTCAAGGACTTGCTCACTTTGATTCCACTCTGCCCATTGTCCCAGGATAATATGGGAGATGGAATGCCTCCCTAAACTTACCTCCTTAGAGCCAATCTCTGTCATCATGTTATCTCTAAAAATGAATGCCATGAGCCAAGGACAATCTCTTTAGGAATACCAAAACGAGCACACCAAGAAAAGAAAAGAGCCGCCGCCTCACCATCATTTCCAATAGCATAGCCTCGACCTTGACTTTTGCAAAAAGTGGCAGTCTACTGCTACAATAATGTACTTATGACCTTAGCCGAGGCAATTTGAGGTAGTATAATCAATATAATCAATACCCCACTTTGTAAAGGGACCAACAGTAATGACTGGAAAAAGCGGAGCTAGATGAGCGTGCATTTTTCGAGTATAGACTTGACACGGATGACACTTTTTGACCGACTCCATACAATCTTTGAAAATTGAAGGCCAAAGGTATCCATCACTCAAGATTTTTTGGGCTGTAGCAAGCCCAGATAAATGGCCACCACAAGCTCCACCGTGGCAATCATTCAGCACAGCCTCAGCTTCTTCGAGAGTTAAGCAACGTCTCAGGATTGAATCAACTTCTACGCAGATAAGTATCATCAACATCAAGTAATTCTTAGCCAAGTGACGCAACTTACGACGCTCATCTTTCGAAAAAGTAGAGGGAAAATTCGCAGTCTGAAGATACACAATGATATCTCCATACCAAGGATCCTGTGAAGAGATAAGAAACAAATGTTCATCCGAGAAGGATTCATCATAGATCATTTCTTCCCCACAGGGCAACTCGGAGATCAATTCCGCGAAAACCAATGATTTCTTGGACTTGGCAGACATAAACTCAAGATCAAATTCCTGCAAAATCACAATCCATCTATTGTATTTGCCCCTAATCACTCGCCTACTGAGGACAAACTGAAATGGATTACGTCGCTTAAACATGTTTTTCATAGAAGAACAGAAAACCAGTTGCCAGATGTGCCACATGAATAAATGCATTAAAGCTACTTTTCTCTATCGAGTATACTAGATCTGAAAGTCCTACCAGTCCTCGACTAAGGTAGTAAATAACATGCTCTGCAAGAGCATCATCCTCCTAAACCAGAACCATACCAATGGTAGATTCTGCTGCTGCCAGATACAAAAGGAAATCCCTGCTATAATCAGGTGGACTCAATAAAGGAGCAGAGGTCAATGCTTTTTTCAAAGCATCGAACGAGCGTTGGGCGTAGTCGTCCCAAAGAAAAGGAACTCCCTTCTTCAACAATCTCATAAATCCTTTGGTAACTTCAGCAAAAATTTACGATAAATCTCCGAAGAAAATTAGCCTTTCCTTGTAGACTTTGAAGTTGACGAATAGATGACGGGGGAGGCATCTGAAGTATTGCTTCAAACTTGAAGGGATCTACCCTAATCTCTTCCAACGACACAATGAATCCCAATAACCGACCGGATGTAACCGCGAAAACACACTTGTTTGGATTCAACCTAATCTTGTAGAAATGACATCATTCAAATACTTGATGGAGGTGAGCAGGATGATCAGTTCTCTTTCGAGAACGAGCAGCTAAATCATCCAAATATGCCTCGATAATATGTTTGATGTCATGGAAGGCATATTACATGGCCCACTGAAAATTAGCCCCAGCATTTTTAAGACCAAAAGGCATTTTCTTGTAAGCAAAAGTACCCCAGGGACAAATAAAAGCAGTTTTATGCTGATCTTCAGGACGGATAGTAATCTGATTGTATCCGGAGAAACCGCCCATGAAGGAGAAAATCTCATTACCGGCACACTCATCGATAATCTGATCTATAAATGGTGTGGGGTAATTATCTTTCAGACATGCTTTATTAAGGTCTCTGAAATCAATGCAAACTCGAATTGTTCCTTGTCTTTTATCCATGGGAACAGGATTCGAAACCCACTCTTTCAAAGGAACAGGGAAAATAAATCCCGCCTTGAACAGCTTCTCCACCTCGGCTTTGATAGCTGCAGCCTTCCTAGGATTGACCGGACGAAGTTTTTGCCTCACAGGCTTAGCATTTTCGTAAGTCTTGATCTCATGCTGGACAATAGATGGATCTATACCAGGAATTTCCTCATAATACCAAGCGAACACATCCCTAAACTCTTTAAATAGATCGGTGTAAATCTGAATCTCTTCAGGGGAACATTCAGCTCCGATGAAGACATTCTCTATAACATTGGGATCCCTAGAAATTTTCACCGGGATAGTTGAAGAAATCATAGCCATGTTCCCTTCAGCATATACCTTTGTTGGTGCTAAAGGGTTCAGGACTGGGTGAATAGGACCAGGAGACAAAGGACTTGGAAAACTTGATTCAACTTCGCTCAAATCAGGTAAAAAGTAAGACCGATGATGCAAATCATCCCACGTTCTATCTATACCTGTCATAGCTTCCAGGATGGCCTCTTCAGATGGAAGAGTGGTATCAATGCAATCCTAGGCGGAAGAAGAACTAAGTGTCCAAGCCGGAGCCACATCTCCATCCAACTCTTCCGGAGAAAGAGGAGCTGGAATGGACTCTGCAGAGTCAACAATAGATTGATAAGAAATCTCAGCTGCAGACATCGGAAATTCCATTCCACCCACTTGACCTTCTGCTAATGTGGAGGTAAGGGAAGGCAAGGTCCAAGGATCTGAAAAATAATGAGTTCTGAAGAACTCTCTTCGAATAGGAGCCCTGGAGGATGAAATTTCATTTATATGAACAGTAGGAGGTGGAATATCAAAAGTACCCATCAAAGAAGAATACATTCCAACCCCTAAATTCTCAATAGGCGGTTTGGCATTATCCAACTTTGGAATAGTTGAGTCAGCAGATGCATTCGGGTCTACAGGAGAACAGTCTAGTTGATCCACTGTAACAATCCTCCCTTCATGGGGGAAACAAATAACCCAAAATAATGAGGATGCAATGGCATCCATCTCCTAAATCCAGTTTCGCCCCAACAGAAGGTTGTAGTCCAAGCTTGCATCAACTATCTCAACCTCTATATTTACAATTTTGCCCCCAACACAGATGGGAAAAGCTGGGATAATACCATCGATTCTGTGAGAATGACCATCAAACGTAGTCAGAAGAGTAGCAGATGGAACAGCTGCGGGAGATCCAATTCCCTTCCAGCATGCGAGAGACATCACACATGTGGAAGCGCCCTCATCAACGACCGTTTGAAAAATATTGAATTTCCGAAATGACGATTTGATATGAAAAGCCATATGATGGGGGAGTCTCTTTTTAAAATTACACATATCGAATGTAATCACAACAGAGTTCTTTGGATTGACAGCCCCAATAGCAGTGAGCAGAGCACTGTGCTGAGCAGGACAAGACTGGAGCACCTCAAGAGCCGACATGGCACAAGGACTCTGCGCCAGATCTTCCACAATAGAGTAGTTCTGGGCAGCCCTGGAATTTGGATTAATTTTCGTACGCTTGGTAGATGCTTTTGGCATCCGAGGTATAGACTCCACAGTAGGCCTCGTGATATGAAGCGGCTCAGTACCATCGGGAGCACCCTTGGCTTTCGAAGACTCATCTTCGCCATAATCACGGGATCTTGTGGAGATATCTGCATGAGCACTCATTATGTATATGTTTGATGGAGTTTCCCCTTCCTGGGTGCCCCCAGAGGAAGCCCCAGTATTTTGATTGGCGCCAACAACTAGTTGTTGCCCTTGGGGAAAAGGGTTTGTCAACACAGCCTGGGAACTAGAAGAACCCTGCTGAGCTAACAAGCGCTGCGCATCCTGAATTTTAGGGCAAAGGTGAGTAAGATGGTCTCCAACACATAACTTGCATGGAAACTTCACTTTATTTTTATCCTTTGGACCCTCACCAACATGCTCGTTGGATTTATTTGCATTACCCTTCCCATTCTTGCCCTTTTTCTTATTACGTCCCTTCTTCTTCCCTTCGGATTGTTGATTTTCTTTAGGGTTAGAAGTCTGAACGGCATTTACCGACAAAGATTGAGAAGGCGATGACTCAGCAGGCACAGCCTGACCAGAAGAAGCAGATTGTATAGACAACTGCTGCAATTGACTAAGCAGGTTAGCTGCACCACTATTGATCGACCCAATAAGTCCGTCACCATGAGGACCAGGTTTAGTCTTGGATATGTCTAATTTGGAGCGAGGAGCATTAGGAAAATATTTATGAAGGACACCAGACTGAGAATATATCAATTCAAGCTGTTGGGCCCTAAAAATAGCCTGCTCCTCGGAAAATACCCCTGAGAGGGATACATCGTTAGAAATATTTTCCTGCAGAGATTTCAAAAACCATTCCAAAAGAAATTCTCCCAGAATATAAGCTTTGATAAACCTTTTCCTTCTCTGCCATTCCTGAATATGATCAGAAATGTGGGTTGCGTCGTCCTGCTTAAAATTAGCTAGGAGCTCAGTCCTGGCATCATAACGGACAGGAAACTGGAAATGATTTAGAAATATAGTAGCCAGATCTCCAAAAGTAGAAAAACTACCCACAGTTAACTCAATATACCACTTGGTAGTGTTTCCAGTCAAGGTGCGTCGAAACATCCTCAACCTAATCGAATCCTCAATCAGGGAGTTAGATGAACACCATAAATGGAAAGTGGTGATATGATCAGCCGGGTCCTTTCCATTCTTGCCTTTAAACTTTGGAATGTCTGAAGGTAGTTTGGTAGGAACCGGAGGCCACCCCGGACTATATTGGATCGGATCATTCGTCAATTTCGACAAATCTGGCAAGTTCAACGTTGCCAGAAAAGGTAAACGAGGAGGAGCCTGAGGATTCCATCCTTGGTAGGATGAATTCCCAACATTCTGAAAAGAATAACCTGGATTTGATGAGGCACCAGGTTGCCAGAAATAACTCATAGAAAATGTTGGGCCATAGGACCCAGCATTTGGAGAAGGACCCCCTCCCAACGTAGAGTTACCGAAGATCGAACCAGTTCCCCCCCCCGAAGTAATAAATGAAGAGGAAAGCCCCTAATAGGGGTTCCAAGCGTTAGAAAGAGGGGAAAAAGTCTAATAAGCACTCGACGAAGGGAAAGAAGAATTCCCTTGTTGACCAATGAGAAACTGATTCCCTGCCCCCACTGTTGTAAATACAGGGTTCCAACCTATAAAGGTAGTCGAACTCTGACCTCCAGACCAAGGGTTAAAAATCTGAGTCTGAGAAGTAAAAGGAAAAGACCCTAAGGAAGGATTCGAACTAGGAATATGCCCACTTCCGAAGGGGAACCCTTGAAAAGAAGCTGACCCACTAGCCATGGAAGACATGGGTGCAGACGCAGTTGCAGCAGCGGAAAAGGAAAATGAAGGAATCCCACTAGTGGGCATTCCAAAAAAAAAGGGACCAGATTGAGAAGCTTGTGCTTGGGTGAAACCAGAGCCAAACACAACAGTACTAGAATCAATCAAAGATATAGCAATTGTGCCTCCTCCTTCTACTGAAGCAGGAGTCTGAATTCTTGCAGCACTCACAGCCGAAGCCTCGTTCCCAGTCGTGGCCATCGAAAGGTATGAATAAGATGGATAAGGACTTTCTGGTCTTTCTGACTCAGGTCCGATGTACTCAACAACAAACGGATAATCAGGAGGAAGAAAATATGGAAGTGATTCAGAAAGCTGAGATACTTCCTCTACTTCTACTTCTTCTTCTCCCGGAAATAAGACTCTCGAGGTGAGCGGAGCGCTCCTCTCGGAACCAACACTGGAACCAACTACAAAACCTTCAAGCCCTTGTGGAGGATCTCTCTCCACTGCGTCAGATACCACAGGGTGATATTCACCTGCTATATTACTCCTACGCCTTCTTGAAGAAGGTCAACAATTTCGGGAGATAACCCCCGAACTCTCCTTGATCGACGAGGTGCTTGATCAGCCACTTTAACAGATTAATTAGACTAAAAAAAGTATAAAGCTAGGCAAGCTAGGAGCAAAGAGCACTCACTACAAAAATCCCTAAGATGCAACCAAGCAAGCAGCCTTCAGGTATTTCCGCTCCGGGTGATTAGGACCGGACACCAAAATATGAGAAAGCGAAAAATAGGACCTCCCAAAAGAAGTCTGGGATAATTACAGCCCAGGCCTACTAGCGAAGGTAACAAAAACAATTACGTTGACCTCCTAACAACAGCCTTTGCCGGTGCAAGTACCCAAGCTTCACCGGGGCACCCTCCAGAATTACTGCTGGAAGTGATACGACGTCTGCCTCAGGTACCACGGGTATTCACCCCCGCAATCACTTGTGTGATACCTAGGAATGGCAACTAAGGGCACCAATCCGTGTCAGCAACCAGGCGTAACGGTCTTAAGGCAAGATCCAGTAAATCAGAGAGGGGGTATCTCTCTTCTCAACCTTCACTTCCCCTTGCGCTTGACTCTCTGGAGGACAGCTTTCCCAGTCCACCTAACGGTGTTGGATTTCGCTCATTTAATAAACTTCTATGTTTTAGTTTGAGCGGCCTTGGAGAGTTAACTCTCCACTCACCTAATCCAAGGCCCTACAACCTAGCTAGTTGATGTATGACACTTAATAAAAAACTTGCTAGTTGTTTTTAAATTAATGCGCTTATTTTAGTTGGCTGTTATATTAAGTCAAGGGAATATGGAAATGAAACTCGTGATGTTTTATGACGCAAAAAAGAAATTAATGAAAACCAAACTACATGCAGATGCAGTAATTGCCTTTCGATGAAAAGAAATTTCTACACGGGTTCTACGAGACTATTTTTTTTTCTTTTCAGATATCAAACCTCACACTCGCAAAATTTATGAAAAAGACTACAAATGTTTAAGTGCACCTAATGCAAATTACTAAGAGCATGCCAATTCTAAGATGCAAAATCTAACAAAGCAAAGAGAAATTTCCAAGAATCCCCCAGTTCTATCACTTTTCCGGTTGTCCACAAAGCCAGTTCCCAAATCAGAAACTCTCAGTATAAAGACACCAAAATATGCTCGAAATAAGAGAAAGAAACCGGTGAAAATTCCCTTCCCAAATCAAGTCAGAAACCGAAGGCAAGAAATCTCAACAAAGCTTCAAAAGATGGAAAAAAAACAAAAAAAAAATGCAAAACAAAGGCAATGGAAAAACAAAATGTTTTTGAGCTTTTGAATTTTATAAAAAGAAGATTTCAAGAGACCAAGAAGAACTATCCAATTATCAAGCCAAACAATCTCCGAATTTCAAGCAAAACTTCAACAAAAATGCTCCAAATCTTATAGTGCCACTTAGTAGCAAGATTTATACGAGAAAAAGGAAGACAAGAAACTCAGTAACTTAGCCCAGAAGAATAGCACAATCTTGCAGCAAACAAAACTTCAAAGACCCAAAAATGACTCTTCAAAAATTGCAACAAGACCTAGTCAAATGAAATCAAGAAAACCAACCGAAAAGCAGGCAAAAATTAAAGTGAAAAGTAAGACATAAAGCTAGGAAACAGCATATGAGCAGAAGCTCTCTGTCCTGATTAAGCAGAACAGCCAGGAATCTCTAGAAAGAGATCTTGGTACTCGAACCAGAAATGCAAGCACTAAAAAAAAGGTTTTCCAAATAAGCCAGTCTTCAACCAAACAAGAGATAAAAATACTAATAACCACTTTCAACACAATCCAGAGACTAAAAGGACACTGCAGGAACATGTCCCCACAGGCAGACAAGACCAAAAAGTCAAAAAATAAAAAATTTCAAAATTTTCCCAGGCATACGCTACTTAGCAGTTTTGAAACAAGCGTGCATACGTGACTGTGGCAAATAAAAAATGCGTATACGCGACTTCCTTTCACCAAACCAACGTGTATACGCGTCTATGTAGAGGAAAACTAGCATATGGAAAGGTAAATAATGAAAAACAAAAAATGATCAAGCCTGGCTAAAGAACTAGGTCTTTGGTCTGACTGAGAAAAAACTAATTGGACTGGAAATAATGATTAAAATTGTCGGAAACCTTTAAAACATCTGAACCCACCCAACAAGGGAATCACAAGAATGCGATCCCCAGCGGAGTCAGTAGTTCTATTTTGGGAAATAAATCCCTAGAGGTTATTGGGTCAGAAACCTCCACAGATCAGGGCATGCTATTCAAGAAGGAATCACACAACCACACTTGTATGCTAAAAACTAGATAACATCGATTGTATAACTCACCCGTAGATCCTACGTTTGATGTAGATCCCGCGGGGTCCAAACCCCCAACAACCCTTCTTCCTCTTCAACCTGGAAATCAAGAAGAGACATGCACGGAAATCTAGTTGTACAGCATATATCTTTCCTAAATTTCAGTGTAATCCATGTGAAACATCATACAAACAATAATAAATGCTTAATTAACAATCTTTTCACATATGCAAGCAGATATTAACACGTGAATTCGGGAACAAGATGGTTCTTCTTCATTACGAATAGCATGTACAATAATATAAAGGTGGATAGATCACCTGAATCCTTCCACGATCTTCGAACATACCATCGTCCGGATCCATCCCGCCCATGAGGATACTTTCAAGACTTGTGCACACGAGATGACATATAAGCTGATGAACATCTCCAGGAAACAAGGGTTTCCTATAAAAATCTGGGAAGTGCAGGAGGCATGGGAAATCAGACTTGAATTGGGCTCCAACAGAGTATAATGTCTATAATTTTCTCCCTCCCTTAGGCCATGCATATGAGGGGATTTTATACTCCCTCAAAGTAGTTTCAATCTGTTGGAAATAGTTGGCCACGGGCTGGGGTGGTTGAATTACTGGAATAACCATCAACCCAGCCTCGAAAATAGGGATTTATATATATATATTTTAATGATTTTAATGGAATACGCAAAAAAGTATCTCTGAACTCACGTATACATGCGGAAAATTTTGGGCATACCCGCGTATGGGATTTTAAATACTGTTTTTTATGAACTTTGTTCAAGTCTGTGGGAATGGGTGCCCAAGGCCAAAGAGACAATCATGAATCACATGAGCGTGAAAAATGATGCTATAACAGTTGGTTGCAGAACTTGGAAAAATATTTGAGTAAAAACTTCTGATTGTAAATAGTGTTCACTGGCCCTTGGAGCCCTACTTGTGATAGATTAGATAGGCTGAATAGTGAAGATGATTTCTGAGCTGAAACATTGGACTTGAAGAATGTAACTGGTTTGACATTAATAACAAGCTGTTTCTTGGGATCCTAGTCTATATCACTAGTGAAGTGCTTCTTTCTTTGTTATTGTTTTCCTTCTACGTATGTCATATTGTTCATTATTCTCTGATAAAGGACAACATTTATAGAGTTAGGACCTACTATATATCAGTAACCTTCTCTAACTGAAAGCTTTATTTCAATGTTTTCCTCTAACTTGTTCATCTAAGAATGATTTAATACAGTTTAAGAAGTTAGGAATGCTGGAGTTCCCTCATCCTACTGCTTTCTTTAAACCTTGTTCTTGAAAGTTATTTTCCTTATTTGCTTATTAAAGATGACTATGGAAGATATGGTGTGCCCTGGTCCTAGTTTTTCTCCAAAAGAAGATTCTGAAAGTTTCCCTTGGTGGTGACTGAAAGCAGAATAGGTTTAAAAGTACTTTATATGATCTTAAGTTACACTTTGTTTCTCTTATATGTTTTCATACTTTCTGAAGGTAATTATATGGATTACTGGATTGTTTGTCAATTAAGCTGCTTTAATACAAACTTGCCCAAGAAGTAATTGGTTAGCCGTACACTTGGTTGGTTTTAAACAGTTACTTAAGAGGCTTTTCTTGTTTGGACTGACTATAAATCCTTTGTGAAATTATTATCAGTTTCCACCATCTCCAACACTTTATTGTTGCCATTCCATCACTCTAATCTCAATAATCTTGTGATGTAGATGACTTGCCCCTTGGATCACTCTTGATGTTGTTGATCAATTAAAGCCCAGATATGACTCCATAGCCCAATAGACTAAAAACCAGCATTATATCTATCTTTTTAGCCTAAGTTGTTCTATTCACTTGCAACTTCTCACTTTGGAAACTATTTTGCATTTAGAACTTTCCCCTCAAGTAATTTTCATGCTCAACCATCCAAAAACAAACAAACCTTTGGCCTTCATAACTAGCCTAATATCATAACCCCAAACTTCAAAGACAAATCCATCTTTTTACTTATTGGAGAGATCCCTCTCCGAATTCAAGAGGGCTAGATCCTAGAATCCCAAAGTTGGTTGAAACGATGTTGCTTCTGCAGTTTTAGTCTTACCAATTTGCTAAAATTACAGATTCCTAACATTTCTGGCGACTCCACTGGGGATCGAACCCAAAATCATTTTTATAAAACTTTGTGAGTAAAAAGCAGCCTTTTCAGGCACTACCAAGCAATGATATTTATGATGAAACTTGTCTGAATTAGTGACAAACTAGGTAAGACCTAGGATTCTCTTAAGTCTTTATCTAACCTTGAAAAATCAGCTTGCTTAGCCATAAGAGTAGACTGTCTTTGTCTCATAACCGTGAATAAGTTTTGAAACAGATTTTGGATATTCTTAGAAACCACACAACTGAAAAATAACTCAGAAAAATTAAAAAAATTAAAAAAAATTCAGATTGGTAGTAAAACACTTACTCTTACATTTCACTTACCTTCTGTTGTGTTTTACCACATACTCTTAGACAGAGTCTGGAAAGGGCCAGGTAGCTTTCGGATCTCATCCTCTTTCAGATGTGAAATATTTGGTAAATGCCCTCCCAGTCAATCTCTGGTTAGAGTTTGTTGTGTTCCGGGATATCCTTGAATAGGGATATTTCACAAGCATGGTGGTGGACCATAAAGACTTTTACCTCTGAAAAGAGCTAAGAACTTCCACTTGGCGACTCCACAATCCTGAACAAACCTTAAGACTCCACTGGGAAGAAACCTTGTCATTAAATATGATTCAAA